>JAQLOL010000016.1:11933185-11954123 GCA_029783665.1 Naso thynnoides | reverse complement strand
CCCCCCCCCCCCCCCCGCTGCAACTTCTCAATCCTCCGCATCTCCATCTTTAATGGAATCATCGCGCACACCATCCCCAATCAGCCCCCATAATGCCTTGCTCTCTGCATGCCCCCTGGTTATGGCTGTGCCACGCTATAATGGCTCCCCCTTTATCTGACACACAGTTATGCAAATATTAGGTTTCACCCGAATATCTGGTGACAGGAGTTTCTCTCGCTCTCTCCTTCTCCCCCTGATTATGCAGCGATAGGCTCGCTCAGCCTGGAATAGACTACTCGCGTATAATCGTGATTAGTCATATCTCGTGTTCGCAGTGATGTAAAACCCATCACTGCCTGGTCTTTATTGTCGGCGGGCGTGTTTCTGTTTGTGTGCGAGACACGCTGATGGACAGTCGGAGACGGATGAAAAATCCTTTTCATGCCACTGCTTCAGATATTTTGTGCAATGTGCTGCGCGCGGTGTTTGCTAATGACGACTTGTTAGTGCTAAAAAGCTCAACAAGCAGTCAAACATGTCTTTACGCTCCAGCTGATCAGCTTCTCAGCCAGGAAGCTGAGATCGCCATCAGGTAAAGTGGTAATTAAAAAGCTTGATAAGGCAAAACCCTGAATGCATCCCTGAGCTGTGCAGACTTTGCTTCTCTGGCCTCCTGTATGCCACAATGTACACACTGAACCAAAAACAGACACTAGCCCACACATAAAGATTGTCATGGTGATAAAAACTTTAATATTAGTCACAGCCCACTGCTCAGCAGACTCTGACTTGCCTGACAGCAGTAAGATTTTAAAGCTCAGTCATGTCATGAAGATCGACTCAGACATAAATTACAAGCAAGGACAAAATAAAAATCACATAATATTGAGGCTAACTGAAAGACAGCCGGATATGGTGAATGTAAATCATGTATTCTTCTGGTCTGGAGTGTAAATTCCTGTTTGTCTTAAACAGTTGATTACACTTCAGTAGAGGAGTCTGAATATATTTTCAGTCCTTATTTTAGGTTTCGTTTCCTTATCAGATTGAATGATACAGTATTTGTTCTTTGATTACACGTAAGCAGCAGCTGAACAAGCTAACTTTTTCTTTTTTCTTTGGTACACCTTAAGCATACGTTTGAGGTCATGTCTCTGGCCACCTGATGAATGTAAGTTAAGTATTAACCCTACTTGTGGCTCTTTTTTAGTCTTAGCCACCAACACAATATTTTAAAGACATAGCTGCTGAATACGGGCTTATTATGCTTATTTGTTTTGTTTGATTGCTTGCGGCTGATATGAGGTAAATTAGAGCCAAATTTCTGTCAAGAGAACCAAAAATGTGCTAAAACTGAACATGAGGGCCCCTAAAATTACTCTTTTCACAAAATATATTATATATATTTATATATATTAGGGCTGTCAAATCAATAATTGTTTTTTAATCGCAAATAATGCTGAAGCTCAGTAGTTGGTTGCAATTAATCACGTTTATGCACGCAAAAATTGTATTATTTTGCTTTTGTTTTTAAGTCCATATTAACAACGTAAGCAATTCTTGCCAATGTAACTCGATTAGGAAACAGATGCCGACCTGAGTAGGCTATGTCTCTTGTGTACGTGTTGTGCAGTAACAGGGGAGAGACAAGCAGAGCTCACCCACCAGGACTTAGCTTAGCTCAAACACTGGTAGTTATTGGAAAGCACTAGCCTGCCTTCCCCTAAAGTAATAAGATAGACATTCCAAAAACTCTAAATTATCCTGTGTGCTTTTGTAACTTGTTAATTTACCATGTTATGTTATTTTCGGACTCAGATTAGCACTTTATATAATTCATATTTTTTAAGAGACATTTGTTTTGTTGGCCTACCAACAAGCACATCTGCGGTGGTTTGCACATGTGCCCTGCGATTTATTTCCTGTATGTATTTGATTCTAAAATTGTGAGATTGAAAAGATAATATTTTGGCCTAGTTTTCCTTCTGTGGTTAACGTTTGTTCATTTTGGTTTTGGCATTGCGCTGAACATATGTCTGCAGCTCAGGTTGCTGTCAATCAAAATCATTTTCTTAGCTGTGCATGTAAGCAGGGATAACCCAGGCAGTAGAGACACGAGAGAAGAGCAGTCACAGTTCAGGACTGTGAAACGTGCATGCATTGTGCCTTTCTCTTTACTGTAATGGTGGAGGAAATTCTGATAGGTGTTTAATAGTAGCACCTGCCACCTGCAATACCTTCACTGACCACCAGGCCTACACTTGAGAAAACACTGTGCTAAATGATGCTAAAACACTAAGGTGATGATTCTGCGCGTATGTCATGACTAGCAACACCTTTCTCACCTTTCACACTAATTTAAGTTCAATGTCAACACGCATATAACACGTATAAAAATACTGATAAATGCACCTTTAAATTTCTTCGATACCTGATTAAAATGTTGCCAGACCGTCGCCAGTAGAAGTATCAAATGATTGTGAGGAATACAATTTTGGCAGAAATGTGCAGATTTAACCATGTATCAGGTGAGCACAGCATAGCACAGCAATGGTCAGGTAATGTGCTCATGTGACTTCAGCTGCTCAGGTGAAGCGCTCGTGGCTCAAGTCAGTCAGGTAATGGTGCCAAGTGAGTCTGTTGACAGCTAGACTGAAGGAGTGAGGTGGGAAGTACGTGAGAAGTAAAATAACCAGTTTCTGTCATACACACACACGCGTGCACACACACACACACAACCTCCATCTCCCTGAGGGGTAGTGATCTGTGACTCCTCAATGTTCTGTGCACATCTGAGATGACAGCACACACAACATGGCCAGCGCTGCAGTCTGGGTTCCACATGATCACCCACAGCAGTACTGTACGGCAAACAAGATACAACCACAGTGTGTACAGACGAGGAGGCAGGCCAGGACTCTCACTGAATGCAACAACGTCACACACACACACACACACAGCCACATAATAATGCACAAATTCAGTCTGTGGTTTGTCTTTGGCCTGCTTTGTAGTCACACGTGTTTGCCAAACATTTCAATAAAATGCTGGCTTATCATTTGCATAGTAGTTTACATCCTTGCAAACAAATTTTGATGTTTTACCTGAATTTTCCAAGATCATTTTGAATAAAACTTTACATGCTAGTGCAAAAAACAGCAAACAGGCTCAATTAAGCTGGGAGACAAATTTGTTTTCAAGCACACTTCGCTCCAGGAGATAAACGTGCTGCTGTTTGCAGCAATGATCAAGAGGATTCAGTAAAAAAACAAACAAAATTCAACCTTGTCATAATTTAGATTTTGGATAAAAACAGCATTTAAAGTCAGGGTCTTTTATTTATAGGAGAACCTGTGATTGTGGCACAGATCGCAACTTTGACTTAGATTTTGCAGCAAGCATAAATTTATGTCAGAATGCTTTTATAAATGAGTCCCCAAGATTCTCATTACAATGTGAGAGAAACGCTGTGAAACTGAATTTTAAAGGAGGCGTGGACTCGTCGTTCCAGCTGATTATATGGAAGCAGTGGGACAAGTTATTCTCCACAGATATGATCAAGTGTTTCATGAAACATGTGTTTCGTCTGCAATTCCGATGCGCGCAGCAGATGTAAATGTGTACATTTTCATCTCTATAATTTAAAAACCTGACACTTTTTCCTCCCTTATTATCAGCAGGGGAAGGAGCAGACCAGATTCAATTTGAGCAGAGGTAGTGGATCATGAAAGCATTTTACCATTCGGGAACAAGTTTGATATCCGTCTAGAAGTCAGGAACCAGAACGACAGTGTTGTCAGAAAAAAGTCAAATGTTGCTTTATTTGCCATTCCAACTCCAATTTCACATCATTGCTCAAACTTTTTGGATCGTATCATTTTGACTCTGACTTTTTCTTCTAGTTTTGCTGCTGCCTCCTTTCACCTCTCGCCTGTAATTCCTCATAAATCAACTTAAACTTCAACTTGTAAAACTCACCAATTACACTTGCAGAATCTTTTACAGTAGATTTCCAGTAAAGACGACCAAGGAAAAGGGCAAACTCTGATCTTATTTCATTCTCTCCTTTTATAAGATCGAGTTTTTGGCATAGCCTCTGCAATACTGTCCTCTTTATATTTCATTACTTCTTCACTGCAGTTTGCTGCACAGAGGAGACCGCATAATATTGACAGGGGTCTGTTTCATCTCAGCCATCAATAACAAAATTGTGTTTTCAGTGTCCGGCTTGCATTGTGATAGTAACTGCTGCTAATGTATATAGTGGCTGCAGTAAAGACTATATTGAATTTCCAAACAAGTTTTTCCAAATTGATTTTTCCCCCATATCCAGAAGTTAGGAGAATGAAACAAAATCTCCCATTTTGTTCAGCAGCGAGTTCTTTGTTTAATCTGTTTTCCCCAGCTTAGGTCACAGAGATGACTCTTCTTTTTCTTCTCCAGACTTTTACCCTCTCTGCTTACTGAATTTTCTCTATTTCTGATGAATCAGCTATTACAGAGTAGCTTAATAACAGCTCGTCTCTCTTGGCTGTGCAGCTTTTGCCAAAGTTCTTTGGCTAAAAAAACAACAATTAATGAACAAAAAGCTACCTTTGACCAAAAGATTTTCAAAACAATGAGAGCTGCTTGCGAGGCATAATTTTTATTTGACAATTGCAATGGTGTAATTACAAACCACAACTTGAATACAAAGCAACAACAGCCCCTTTATGCTCTTAAAAACATGCCTTTGTTCTTTTGGATTAATAATATTTGCTCTCAGACATTTTTGTTTTCCCATGTAATAAAAAAGTTACCTCCTTCTGTGGACCTGGAGGTTAACTTTCTTGTTCAGGTTTTTCTTAACGCTCCTTACCACGGTCACTCAACAATGTTAATGTAAGTTTTGCTGTTCTTTTAAAGCTGAGGTTGGCAACATTTGGAAATCAAGCTAGCCGTAGCATTAGACTATTTTAGAAGCAACACTGCTACGCCATCCTCTCCCTGTTCTTGCTACGCATAGCGTTTAATTTTGTTTGTTGACACGCTCTCTTTTATGTCCAGTTTTAGAACATATGGCATGTCACTTGTATCAACAGTCAATCAGCTTGTTGTAACAAAGTGCAGTGTAGAGCAGCCAAAAGGAACACATGCCCTCTGAAATTGCCATAATTGCCCAAAAATACCCCATCAGAGTCTGAATACAGAGTCAAGGAGAGGTGTCAAAATCAAGTGTTTTTCCAGATCACCTGAAATACAATATGTTGAAAGGGTTATTATGGAGTTTTAGCAGGAAGACACCAAATATACACTGCTTACCCTGAATTTAAGGAAAATAGACTACAATGATATTGATGTTATTATGTGGTTATTTGTCTCGAGAATAAGACAATTTTCACACACATTTGTGGAAACTAGCTAGCTAGCTAACCAGCTTTAAATGCATGACAGCAGTCGATATCCGTGGAGCACATCATTGTGCTATAATGTTCTTTATGTGCAGTCCAGAGAGTTAATTATGTCTGTTACACTGCATTAAGCATTTAGAAAGATTCAGCACAGCTTGTTGTTAGTTAGCTCATATTCCACATATAAAATGGGAGCTAGCAAGCTAAGCTAATCAGCTTCTTAGAAAGTGAAAGCAAAATTAAAGCCCTGCTCTACAAAAATTGGTATTTTTTTGCAACACAGTGCCACAAAGGTTTTAGGGAGGAATTCATTTTGTATTTTCTGACACACTGAAAAATTTGGAGAAGCAAAGACGACATCAGAAGCCAGAGAGCCATGTTAATTAACTAGGGGAAAGGCATTCAAGGGTTGCATTGGAGGGTTTTGAAAAAAAAAAAAGACTGCATGGTGGTTGTTTTTTTGTTTGTTTGCTTTTTTGTGTTATGGGACGAATACTCACTTTGTTAAATAATACAAATAAGAATGACTTAAGGATTTAGATTTGCTAAAGTATTGCTAGCACTTTTAGCCCATATACAATGTTAGCTAAGCTAAGAATGTTTATAATTGAAAAAAATGTTGGTGGCATGTCGGGAGAATTTCACAAAATATAAATAACACAGAGTAATTTATTTCAAGGTTGTGTTATATGTTTGCAAAGTTGCAAAATTTCAAGGATTACTTGGCATAAGATTAACGAAGTCTGATCAATTCTTTGTTGTGAGATTAGCCAGCCTGAGATGGTACTGAGGACAGATGACACAAACCTCAGTTCCTCAGTTGGGAAAGAACTTTTTGATCTGAACTGATTTATTTTTATTAGAAATAATCTGAATGATTCAAAATTAGGTGCAGGAACTGGAACAGAACCGGTTCCATATTAGTAAGAAAAGTTTAATAGAGAGAGACCAACATTCACTCACACATTCAGTGAGAGTTGTTCATCCTGCTTGAGGGAAACTGGAGCATCTGAAGAAAATGCACCCAGGCTCAGAGAATATATCCAATAAAACTCAGACTCTTCTACTGGTATGCACTGCACTGGAACATGCTGGTACAAAAAACTGAAATGTAAACTGCAAAGAATTGTGCTGTACAATACCACACTTACAGCATACATTTGCTTATTTGGTCTGTTTTGCTTGACCTTTGTGGCTATTTTCCCCTATTTTCCACCAATATTGGGCCTTTTAAATCTGTCTTTTTACCTGTCTGTCTGCATTCCTTCTGTCAAAGCTTTGCGAAAGCCATGATGGCAAGAGTTGGAATGAAGCATCAGGTTGGCACGGCGCCCGGGAAAACAGCGAGCGGTAAAACAGAGAAAACTACAGTAAAGATGGAGCGAGAAGAGAGGAGGGCGAGTGAAAAATGTGGTAGCTGTGAAGATGCCGGGGGAGTCCGATGATGCAAAAAGAAACCATAACAACAGGACAGAAAGCAAGGAATGTAAGAAAGAGTGAGCGAGCAAGATGTGTTTAACTGCGGGAGTTTGTGTAGGAGTGACGGGAGACCCCGCGGGGCCCTGAGGTAATCTGCAGGTTCGCATGTTAGCTCTCCAGGACCTCGCAGGTGTGCTGCTGTGGAGATGTCACAATTGTGTTTTTTCTCACACACACAGTCAGATGAGCACAAGCACGCTCAGTATCAACATGTGGGAGTAAAAGGTCAGCTGCAAACGATAACCCCATGATCAGATTCTCGCCTTGTCATCTCAAAACTAACGTTTCAATAACAGAAGCAACAATTGCTTCATTCATTTTTCCTGTTTTTATCCTCTGCACACTTTTGTCTCTAGCAGCATCATTAGCAATGCCAATGAAATATCTTTCTAGCAATGTCGGAAGCAGAGACCTGTAAACATCATCTCTCATTAAGATAAAGAAAATATACTGAACAGGAAGCATTCGGCAGCCAAATGTCCTTGGCTGTCTGTCTTCATGTAGTTTAGATGATTTCATCAGACGTGGCTGCTGTGTGAACTGTCTGTCTGTCTGTGTTTTTGTTTACCTCCATAGTTACAGACACTTCACTTGCAATCTCTGACAAACTTACGAGGAAAAGACTAACATTCCTGCACTATGACGGGTCCCCATTCCCCTTTTCGGTTGTCTCTTTCTGTTGCTCCGAGAGAAATGAAAAACAATGAGATTCAATCATACCATTCTCCTTTTGCAAACAATTAGATTATGGGTTTGTTTTCTCTCAATTTGATAAGGGAATCTGACACCATTCTTGCCCACAATATGCAGTCATACATTATGGAGACGGCGGAGCGTGCCTCTGTTAATAAGAATTGACAGGAGCTACTGCAGAAATAACAAGAACAGACTCATCCCGAGTGTTGGGCCCCACCCAAAGTCACTGAGCTCCCACAGATGCATGCACATGCACACACAACGCCATCAATGCACAGCAGCAGTGGGACATCCACAAGACATCCTCATCAATTATGAAGGAGCTCTGAGTACCATCCATTACACCCAATCAGCTGGAGAAATCACTGTTTTACCACCATTAGCATTTCACTATTCATTAGGAAACCACATGCACGCACGCATACATACACAAATCTGCACACGCATGCAGACATTGTGCCCGATAAGCCAGGATGAATATGGAGGAACTAAACAGTTCTCAGAATGCAAAAGAAACCAGTTCCAGTCCCTAGTTTATTCATGACCTGAATAGCATGCCTGCACAAACAAGCGCCGACTAATGTTAATTAAGCAGAAAAGAGGCTCGTTCGAGAGAGGGGGGAGGGAAAATGGATTAATTCGCAGACGGCTGGAAGGAAACGTTCGATCGGAGTTGGAAGTTATGAGACAAACCTTAGCAAACTTTAATGCTTCAAAGAAAACACAACAGAGTTTTGAAGAAAACTAAAGGGTAAAGTCAGATGAAGGGAGGATCTAGGTTCGATAAAACATGGTGGGGAAAGCCAGATGAACAGTGCCAGACAGTGCCACTGTGTGTTTATGGTGCCATAAAGCAGTGGATCCTCAACAAGGGGTCACAAGTTTATGGGAATACGCAAGAAAACAGAGTTTTCTTCAACCTGAATGCTTTATCGTGTGAAATACTTGTTTACAATTTCGTACTTTTACAAGAAACAATTTCAGATTTGGTGGGAATGCTCAAGAATGACAGACATAACACCACTAATGAGGGGCAACATTTCCTTAGTTAGAGTGATTCTTTTTTAGCTGCAGGGGTTAAAGAATAATGGTACATTGAAAAACAATAAGCTGTGCTTTGCGCTCAAAAAAGCCTTCCCAAGTTTGTTTAGAGTCAGTGGCCTTAGAAACAATGATGCCCATCTGTAACATGCATAAATATAACAACTAAACAACTCAGTGATGTAACTTTCACAGCATCTAAATAAAGTGTACAACATAATGCCACTGAGGTTCTGGTTAGGTTCAGGGTATAAAGGGCAGGATATTTCAACTGTATTTAAAGGAGCATATTAGTCTATTTTTGACTTCTCATCATGAGCGATTATTGTTGCGATCACCGCTGTCCTCCGCAAATGTTTAAATTTAACCATATTTACACTTCAGTAGGTCTCGGACAACATTTTTAAACCTCATCTACTGCCTTTCATGTTAAAATCGGGTATAGAAACACTGCAGGACACAAAGTGAAAGTTGCCAGGTATAAGTAATCCACTCTTCTAAAGAGAACATCTGCCTTTATTTGGTCAAGAATCGCTGAGCAAGAGAGAGAGAGGGGAGCCCAGAGCAGTTGAGACAAAAGGTATTACGCCTCAAAAAGTAGTTCCTTACAAGTGTTGCCCTCCTAGCTTGAATATTAGCGTGAAGGATTTTGACACAGGCGTTATTTTTAACTACCGTCACAGACTTTCAGGTACTTTCCGTAACGTTTATTGAATATGGACAAAATGTTATGTTACTGATGTGGCTGATATTGACAAGGGACGATGATATATAGTACCACTGGTATACTCCTTTAACTTTTCAGGAAAACCAGATAGCCAAAACAGTGGGTGGCTACCATGCTAAAGCATAACAGCAGGACGTGATCTGTTTGGAGGTCCACTGATGTGGCCACGCCTCCGTCTATTAGTATTTTCCACGGTCCTAATCCTTTTCCCTCCCAGGCATCTCCATCAGATACTAGCTTTTAACTTAGTAAATGGACAATCAATTTAAGAGGTGGTATTGAGCTGACAGTGGTGGGGGCAAAGATAAAAAGACATCAGAAGAAAGGGAGGCTGTTCAGCGGCTGCTTTGGAGAGGAATCGACGGTCCACATACAGGTGCGCGTCATCTCCTCTGGCAAGCTGTTGGGCTGCATTTTTGATGTGGCCGCATTGTGCTTCATTATGCATGCCATATTGAACCAAACCGATAGGTAATCAAGCTGAATCAAATATTCATTGGGACACATTTCACTGGAGGCTGCAGACCAACCCCAGCCGGAGCAACAGGGACACATCAAAGCCAACAAATCTAGCGAGTGAATTTGAAGCAGTGCAAAGATTTAGTTTAGCCTGGAAGCATGGATTCAGATGGCAAGGGGCTCAGTAGGAGTCCCCTGTCATGCTGCACTGCTGTGCCAATGACAGTGACTTAATAAGGTTTACAACTGTACCCAAAATTCTGAAAAAAAAAAAAGTTCCCTGTGACTACCTTTTTGACCGAGAAAGTCATTCCCCTTTTAGCCACTCTCTGCATCTTCTAGCAACATCAAAAAATATCCCTCTGTGAGGTTTTGTGCCCTGGCACGTTGTGCTTTCTGAGAATGGTGCAGCTTTGAAGTTTACTTTTATTCTTGCCCAACATCTGTAATACAAATGTCCACTGGTCTGATCACTCAAGGTGTCTTTCTGCTAGATGAGTCCGTGTCAGGTTCAAAAAAGACAAACAGCTGATGTCTGTGAGCTGGAACAACTCAATCATCACTGCCTTTCTTTACATCCGTCCCTTCTGTCTCTTTCTCTCTCTAACTATGTCTCACTGGAGCACTTGCCCCTCACCCTTGGTCCATCTAAATCTCTTTTATATCCTCTGGTGGGAAATCAACCACAAACACACAGGTGCATGCACACAAAAAACACACATGCGGCAACTGCTGCACTATGAGGCTGAAAGAAGCTTCTATCGCTGCAGCTTCCTCTTTGAGGTGGTAATTAGCAGTCATTGTTGTTCTTCTGCTAATCAGAAATCTCCCAAACCAATGAGGGTCATTATCTTGCCATCAGGAAGAAAAAAAAAAACAACCAAAAAACGAAAAACAGCCTAGCTCAGGGAAGATGAAGAGAGATGTCCGGGAGTGTGTGTGTTATGCGATATGTATTATGATCCACAGCCAGAGTCCACAGCCTTATCAAAAAGAAAAAAAAAAGAGTCAAGATTGGATCTTTTTCAATCATCTGCATGTAGAAGGGCTTAATATCAATTATGAGATGAAATCGTGTGATTGTTTCTTCCTCTGGCTAATTGCACCTTCAGACTCACAGACACGTTTCTCTGGAATAAAAGCTTTGAAGCGAGCTGCAGTGAGAACAAAGACATGCTAAAGACAGTTAGGTTTAGAGGGTTAAACACAACTGAATACAGTTAGAAATGAGAAAAAGGTGTTTAAATTATCCACTGGCCCTCCAACAGCCCAAAAGAGCAAGCTCTCATTGAATGAAATGCAAATTCAATTATTCAGGTTCCAATTTTAAAAAAGGGGGTGTAAAGAATCAAACTGAGACAACATCTATACATGTATGTATGAAGATTTTAAAGCTTTTATGTAAGATAAATAAACTGAGGGCAGCACATACTGTATAATAATCTCCTGTCTTTTCTTCTTAGAAACAAAAAACAATGCTTCAGATAGTTATGGGATGTAATTAGATTTAAAACATCGTGTAACTTTTGCTCAATGGTGGCCTTTGGAGCCATAATTTACCTCCATAACCCCAAAATGGCTGTTTGTTTGTTTCATGAGGCAGCTGCTTTTGGGTTATATTTCCATGTTTATCTTCTTTTTTTTTTATGTCGGTACATGAGAGGACAGCACTGAACATTCGGCAAGTTTCACGTCTTTTTTATTGTATTTTTTGATTGACAGAGTGCACATGCTCCTCCGTTGTTATTAAGCTAGCAGTGACGTTAGCAACAAGCTCCAGCTCCTAGGACTGAGTCAGTTGTTATAATAATGCTGTGGAACTTCGTATATGATCGTAAATACCCTTATTACAAGGCTCAATGTCCAAAAAACGGAACCTCACGAAAAATAATTTGTTGCTTGTTTTTTAGTCAGCAAGTTTTGCCATTAAAAGCAAGACTGTGCCACTTTTGCTCTAAGGGAACAGATTTTTTTTAAAGAGATGTGGTTAATGTTTAAATTTTCACAAATAAAATTAATGCCATTTGCGCAGCAATTCCTTCTTGTTAATGCAAGCATGTTTATGCTAGTAAGATAGCTATTTGAGCACTCTCTACTTTACCATGAATATTTGCTAAAATTAGACAACACGGGCTACAGATCACACCAAACCATGCATGTATGGATGTACAACAAAAACCACTCAGTGCAGTTACTTGAGCAAGAACTTGCGAACAAATGCTAAAGGGGTCCCCTTGCTCTAAAATGGGTCCCGTCAAAGTCGCCATATGTGAAGAAACAAAAGAGAACAAGCTGGCCCATCCTGACCACAGTTTGGTACATCTTGGATGGATTTTTCTGTGTGAAAAAAAATCACTGGGAAGAGAAAAAGAAGTTATGATAGCCTACTATAAACTGTATATTACTGTTGCTTTAATATTGCAATAATTTTGTGAAACCAAGACCAGCTTTCTGACAGCTCTCTGAATAAGCCAGATAATCAGGGGACGTGTTCATATTGGCTCACTAATACCACCAAATTAGTCTTATGCAATAATGATGAGATCGAGATATCTGAACTCTTTGATTGCTGGCTTTGAGTGTGTATCTCAATTCAGCGTGTCAGATATTAAGTATACCCAAACACCAACCAAGGACACCTAAACTTCAGACGACTTCTCTCCCACTTTATGCATCTTTAACAAGCAAATGTTTAAATCCTTTCCAGTTTGCCACTTCTGTACCCACACCCCCCTGTATGATAACTCAATTTAGACCAAACAATCTTGAGATGAAGGTTACTGTGGATGGACTGGCATTCTAGATTAGAAGGGGATAAATAAATAATGGACTCAGAATGAGGCAACAAATTATGCTTGTCTCCCCAATTCAAATCAATGGTGTCCAATCTATATCTGCGTCCTTGGGATGGTGTGGTTTGGAGAGCTGGGGGCCATGATGGTGTACAACAAATTGCTGACTTTCTTATGTGGTGAGCTGCTGGTCACTCCAGAGAGCTGGCCGCCTACTTTAATAGGGTGGTCAAGGTTCCAAACATGAACAGAAAGCCAATACAGGGACTCTGAATACAAGGGTCAGGAGTTCGTCAAGCGTTGTTCCTTGCAACCAAAGCACTTTTTTTCTCACTATGCTAAAAGCTCAGGTACGCAATCTTGCAATTTCCATTAGTCACATTTTACTCATTAACTTCCACCTTGTTCTTCTTCTTCTGCTTACATCTGCCTATTCCTGTACTCTCTCCCTTGCTAGTGAAATAAGGCAGCCAACTGGACTTGGACGGCGGTACGCAGAGGTCGGCTTGGCCTCGCTTCTCATTCCACCTCTAGAGTGGATTACTAAATGGAAATGACCGCAGGGCTCGCAGGTCCACCCCGATCAGCTCACAGCTCCTTCCCTCTCTCCACAGCTGTCTCAAACCCACTCTCTCTCTGAAGGTGCTGAACCCTCACCAAGTCCCAAAGACCCTCATATACAGCTCGCCAGCCTCTGGTTGTTTGAATCCGCCAGCTGTGGCTATATCAATATTAGAATCGTTCTCCTCCAGTGCAGTGCACAATCTCTACAGTGGAGAAAGACGGCATCTCTATGTGCAGAGATTAAACCTCAGGATTTATTTTTCATCTTAAAGGAGCACTCCTGAGATTTATTACTGCACGTCTATAATGTTGAGGGCTCACGAGAGATTTAAAACAGAATGGTCCAAAAGCAGCAGATGAAGAAGACAGAGATATTCAGACATGAAGTCACTATACTCATTCAAGCTCCAAAAAGACTGGATGCTAAATTCCCAAGGAAGACACTTGATCGAACCCTTCCTGGTTTACAAAGTCTAACATCTTTCAAACTTTAAGCCAACAGTCTGTGATGCAGTTTTTATCATCAGAATCTGATGTCTCGCCAACATAACTTACGACACCAAAAGGATATTTTTCCTGGAATTTCCCTCCAGAGCCACAAAAGATATGATACAACTGTCCTCACACATTGAATAGAACTTTCAAATTACGACAAAACTGACTGAAATACGTAGCCTTGCTTAGCGCACATTTAATATCGGTTCATAATGACTTTTGAGATACTTAAATAGGTTTGCTTTCGTGCTAATTGGCCGCTGTTTCCATGGTTGGAAAAACAACCCAGCCAATCAGAGTTTTATAGGCAGGAATAGTGGCAACATATCATAGCAATGACAAATTGGTTTCAGAAGTCTCCCTGAAGTAGCTTCACATTTCATTCTGAGGAGAATATTCCGCTTGTGTACTACACAGAGCCAGACAGGAAGTCAGACAAAAGAATGGCATACAGAATCTGGTCAGTTTTCCAAGACTCAATTTCATCGCATCATTACCTGACTAAAAAAGCAAAGACTTAACTACCACCCCTACTTATTCATTAAAGAAGCACAAAAATAAGAAAAAAATAACAAAATAGACAGTCAACAGGCGAAATGCCTCACTTTCAAAAAGCTTGCGGTGGGTATGAAGACTTGTGAAGAACCAAAAAAAAAAAAAAAAAAGCGTCTTAAAAGTGATGTCATAGAGATATGCCTGATGAAAGCAAGACTATAAAGAAATCACATCTCTACAAAGGGAAGCACACTGATTTTACACATGAAAGTCTGTTTGCAGGAGTAAAGTAGTAGTAAAACATAAATGAAAAATTGCATAAAATCTTTTCTGTCTCCAGAGGGAGCTACATGAAATCTGGCGTTACCTCATGTGATGTCACTAGGGTCAGATCAATTGTAGTTTGAAAATGAAAAATTAAAAAAGTGCTTAAGTCCTGCCCCTCAACTCCCGGTTCGGAAAAAAATATGAACAGTAGTCAATGGAAAGAGACAAATTATTTTTTGATCCTATTAAATTGTGCTTCCAATCTCAAATATAACATTTGTGGATTTAAAAGATAATTGAAGAATGTCGCAGTCAACTGCTAAAGTACAAGACTTTGAAAATATCTATATCTATATCTATATAAAACACTACTCTAGTTGTTGCAAAAGTGACGTTTAAAAAACAATCTCTTACAGAACCAGATCACTCTCTTTCCTTAGCTGCAACTCTCAACAAATCCATGCTTGTAATGATTTTTACCTCTTTTAATCCATTTTTCCCTTGTTCAGAAAGACTGAAAAAAAAACTGTGCAACGGTTACAGCCGTGTTAGCGTCAGTGACGTGTATTGTGCAAGACAAAAGACATAGTTCACTGAGCAGTTTCACAAAAACTAAGTGATACTTCACTATCTTCACAACAAACTGTGACTTTATTGGGTTTTTTTCTGTAATAAGGTCCCATGGGGTCAGCTGGAAGGGGCGTGGCTTAGCCATTCTAAACTGCTGGTTGTTAAGTTGCCAAAATTTTGACTTGGAAGGGGATGCTTAAGGTAACTAAATAAGTTTAAAAAAGCTTACCGTCATATCTACAAAAATTAGGAAAGAGAAACATGGCACAGTCACAGAACAGTGACATTACCACCCAAACATGGACACTGTTATCACTGAGGTGACCTCCTCCATCTGGCAGCATTCCTATAATCCCAATAATGTAAAAATATGAAAATGATCTACAGTCTTATTCTCCCACAACGTTTAATTGGAATGTTTAACATTCCCTTCTTTATTAGCTCTGTTACTACTCATTCCCTGCCTCGACCGGCGGGGAAAAAACTGATTGAGGTTTTAAAGACTCAATCCCAGTTGAATTGCAATTGCAGAGGCTTTTAATTAGATAAAGCTTGGCTGGTTTGAACATATACTTTACAGCCGTGTCAGGCTAAAAGGGTCCATGTGTCGTAACTATCACCCAAGACATTAATAGAATTGAGATTAGAGGGCAGAATGTGTGGATCAGCGTAAAACGGCAGCCAGCAGTGGGACAACTTCATGCAGAGAGCTATTTATAGCTGCTAAAACGGACAGCTCCATTAATATAAGGCTTACCCTTTCTGGAAATGTAAATCACCGGGGCCATGGCTCGACGTGCGTGTTATACAGCTGCAGTATGTCAGAGCTAACAGTACTCCAAGTTTGATTTACAGTGGTTTCAGATAGGCAGAGACGATAACTTCCGTTTTGTGTGCTATCCTTACAGACGTCTACTTTGTTTGAAGTCAATGTGATATCTTAGCATTTTTTTCTCCGTACCTTTAAAAATGACTAATCAGACACGGCATATAGCTACAAAGGTTTCTAATCTTAATTGCACACTTGTTTCAGAAAGTGAGGGCTTCTCAGCAGACTAGAATATAGATGTCTTAAGTGTTTGGCATTAGTGCCATGTTGAGACCTGTCACTCATCAGCTCTCTTTCATTTTGCCCTTGATGTTTTTATTATGCACAGACGGAGACAAAGACAGCCGACACCAAAGATGGAGGGAGACGGAAAGATCAGATCGCTGCCTCAGTGGACACTTCCACAAGGCCGAGAGCTGATCAATAACCTCCACATTTCAAAACTGTGTCGGTCCAGCATGTCTTGTTTTTAGACCCCTGGTTTAATTGAGAAGCATCTCACGTCGAATCAGAGGGCTCATGTCTGTTCTTTTGAAATAACTTGTCATTTTCTCTCCCTAACTCGAGCATATCGGCTCGTTCCTTTTCTCACTAATCCACCTCCCCCCTCCCGTCTCTCTCACTCTCACTCTGTCATCACTGTCTGTACTGTGAACACTGCACACAGCTCAGGTACCTTGCTACTGTACACCTCTGCCTGCATGGACTGTATGACTCAGAGCACACAGATAACCAGTGGCGAAGGAAGCCTTCAGATTCGTGCGCAGTGTTATCATGAACATGTTAAGTAAAGGACCAAACTGCACTGCGTGTTTTCAAGGTTTAGCTCTCTCCAACTCTTTTCTTGGGTAAAAGTTCCATCTCTGCCACACAGTAAATTCAATTACATAACAATGCAATTTACATAAAGTATATGTTCTGCAGCTGAAATTTGTGACATTACAATATAGGCAACATAATTAGGTTATGATATTGATGTGTTACTTTGTACAGAGCACTTTGCTGTTGTAATTAATATACTGTGTTCTATTTGACAGACACAATAAAAATGTATATTTTTACCTTGACATGTTTCGACTGACGCTGCGGTCTTCCTCAGAAGAGTCACCTGATGTTGCAGTCACGTGTCCTATCAGCTGTTTCCCAGAGGTAAAAATAAACTTTTTTTATTGTGTCCGTCACAAAGAACACAGTATATTAATTATCAAACAGAGACATAATGAACATAATGAACTTTATTGGACTTTGCTGTTGTAGTTGGTTAAGGTAAAACTGGTTTTACAGCAAATGTTTCATATAAGTAAGAGATAATGTCCAGCAAGCTGGTCATTATTCCTAAAGAACCCCGACAGGGTGATGGGGCTCTTTTGCAATAACGACCGGCCTGCTGGACATTATCCAGCTTATTACATGGATATTTACTTGAGAAATCAATAAAATTACACAAAATATTGATTTAAATATTATTGTATTAATTTTAAAATTATTTAATTTTTTAAAGAAATAGTTTGTTTGATTTTATAGTTGGAACTGCCTGCGCAGCAACATAGGCTACAAACTCTATCAATCAGCTTATTGCTTCGGTAAATAGGCTAAAAACAAGTGTGTTTTTTATAATTCCAAAGGGAAATTTTGCAACCAGTGTTAGCTGTCCTCTGTTTTGGATCCAGACCCTCGGGGAAACAGGGCAGATGTCTAGTTTTCCAACAACTCTTCACCCTGAAAATTTAGCTTAAGTTGCATTAGACAGCTTCTGCAAATGAGCTAGCAAGCTAACATTAGCTGTAGCATGAGACTCATTGGCAACTCCAACGCAGCCATTTGCGCTGACTCATACTTTATTCTGTTTGTTGTTGCTCTCTCTTTTAAGTCCAGTTTGAACTGACATGAAGAGATTGCAGGGAAAGTTGCAGCAGAGTAAACTGGTCCGTCTCAGCTCCAGCTCGAGCTGCAGACAGTGTGGCTTGCAGACACTCTGTTGTTGGCAGGGGTTAGTCAGAGCACGGTGAGCTAATGAACTCGTTCCGATGACACCACCTGTTGCTAAGAAGCAAAGTGTAGAACGCCAAAAGGAGAGTACAGATATTGTATTGATTTTCCATTTTTCTGCAAAACCCTCATCCCGGTGGCAAAGAAAATATTTTAGGGTGAAAACAGGGCTTATTGAAGACCAATTTAGCAGCAAATGGTGTCATTTTTTTTAGCCACTACTACACTGTTTAATCAGGTTAGATATCATAATGACAAAGTTAAGCCAAAAAAGTTGTCATAGTTGCACTATATGTACTTAATTTGAGTGAATGAACTTATTTTCCACCACTGTAGCAACCAAGCTGTGTCCTCAGCACACTGATATGATCGGTGTTGAAACATGTTACGACTTTGCAGAGTTTTTCACCGAGCTCTCCTGCACCATATGGTGACCTTGGTCCACTAAAGGTCTCTGAGGAATGGGAAAAATGCTGGCTTACACGGACACAGAGGACAACAGAGGTATGTGCACATACAGATGACAGTCCAAGGAAAGATACAGAGGACCTACAGAGGAGGTGGGGTCAGTACAAGTACATAAAGGAGGGAGAAAAGCACTTCTCTGCTGGATTTTAAAAGGTATTATTATGATCCTCCCCTCCATTGCTGGTCGTGATGTGATTGTATATGAAATATGTATTTATTGCAAGCAATATACACATATAGTATATTATGTCCAATCAGAACAAAGAGGTTATACTGTGCAGAAAGGCTGCTTGAAATGAAAATGACTCAACTGGCCAATTAAGAAGGAACATATTCATTTCTTCTTGGGAAATGAGTGGAGTAATTTGACTGTAGGCGAGGGAAGAAAACATATATTTACACACTGCAAGCAAAGCTCTAATAAGGAATGCTCGGACCACAAATGCACAAATGTGGAAGCTCTATGATTAGAATATAAGGACATGAAACAAAGGACAAGCAGCTGCTGTATGAGGCGTAATGAAAATAAAATGTTACCATGAATTTTTCATGGAGGAACCGGTGTGACAATTGCCTACGTGAGCATTTTCTGCGATACATTATTCAACAAGAGCGTGTGACTTGAGACGGCGAGTTTATTCTTACATTTCACTTGAGAAAAAGCAGATTTTGATGAAAACCATGAATAAAATGATTATATAAATATATATAAACAAGCTAAAGATGGAAGACCTTCCTCACGTTGAAACTCAGAGGTGGGATTAAGTTTCTCTGTATGCATCTGGGACTCTATCTCTAAAATCTGGCAGATATGTTCAGACAACACAACAGAGTATACAGAAGGAAACCTATTCAACGAGATATGAAATCCCAGAGTACACTGAGCAGATTTACCTGCCGCAAAAAGCCCAAATGATTGCATTATACAAACCTGCGGAGAGCAGATGCAATATTAAAATAGAAATAAAACACAGGCAAAGAGCTCATAGCGACTGAACTAAAAAAATCCAATCATGCACAATAAACCTGAAAGCAATGACGGTAATTATCATTAAACAACTCTGATGTTTATTACTTTTTGGTTTGCCACATTTTTATCATCATATAAGAGTTCTCTCATTCTCATATTTCCTTAATGGCTCCGCTTCATGCACATTTTTATTTTTACCCAACTGTAATTATCCAGTGGATTTGGGTTTAACTGTAGTTTCATCGCTATAAAAGCATAAAACTGACAATTTTTCTTAAAGATTGTCTTGGTGTGTTTCTCTTTCGGGCACACTGACACCTCTGCCATGTCTGTTGTTACCGCCAGCTGCCTTTCTGTGGAAACACAATAAAGGTCATGTTTAATCATTTTAATTTTTCTGTTTTATTGCTTCAAAGATGCTGCAGTGTTTATTATTGTTTGTGAAAGTCAACTATAAATACTTCATAATAAAGCAAGTGTGTCCATCAGGTATCAACAGGGACAACCACAGGTTTTTATTTGAACTTTTTTTAAACTCATTTTTACAGATTTGCAAAAAATATCTGTTTGGGACTTTTAATTTCATGCCTGAACTTCAACTTAAAAGCGAAAATAATGTCCCTTTTTAGTTTGATACCAGTTAATTTATCTCTCAAGGCCTGTTCCTGGTTGAGCACGACATCACTAAATCTGATGGTATTAATTTTTGATGGTTTTTCTGTGGAGTTACAGAGTTCTTAATGACATATCCTGTCTAAAATTTCTTGTTTAACACAGTTGGTGCTAAGCTACATTCAAAGAAGCAATTTCACTCTTCCAAAGCAGCTATTTCTGTGAATCTGATAACACCTGAGGTAAGGCATAGTTCATTTTGTTGATGCATCGAAATGGGCATCAGCATTCTGAGGTGTTTTTACAAAAAAATCATGTAAAAGCAAACTAAGGTGCAGCATTTGGCTTATATTTAGCAAACATGATTTTGTTTTTGCAAGAAAAATGTGCATGTAGCTGCACTAAATTTTTTTTCTTACCATTAAAGATAAAAATGTTCCGTTACAAAGCAGGTTAAAGCAGTTCATTCATATATTTATACTGTACATTAAAATTACATCTGGTGGCAGTCAGTGCAAAGTTTATGCACAACAGAACGGCAGGCTATAAAAAACACTGCTAGTTAGCTGTACAATTAATTGTTACAGTAAAAAAAAACGGTGGGTAACTGTTAAAAATATATATAAAAACATAATTACAAATAAATAATTACACATGGGATGGGCCACCACCACCAGCTAATATTGCATCTCTATGAACGTAACGGTTAGTGGGCCCCAAACCTGCTCTTGTCTTTTGCATTGAAGTATTTTAATTTTGTGTGAACACAGCGACCAATAATACAAAGCCGGGAATGTTTCACGAGAGACTAACTTCACTGATGGTGTGTTAAAGCAAAATAGTTTTGTTTATCAGTTATTCACCCTTTGATATCTCGAATTGAAGTAAAAACAAATTTTCCCCAGTTCTAGCATTCCTCTACAGTAAATGGGTGATTCCAAAAATGCGCAAACCTCTTCGGCAGTACACTTTTGAAAGCATCAAAGCTATCTAAAAACATCGATACAAAACCCTAAAAAGCTTTGCGAGGTATAATTTAAGTCTTCTCTATTGTGTCACGAATGCTCAGCGCTTTCAAAACACTTTTATTTCTAAATCCAGCACACCTGGTTG
>JAQLOL010000016.1:11887613-11908539 GCA_029783665.1 Naso thynnoides | reverse complement strand
CACCGTGTGGGGAATTACATTTTTTACACCAACTTTTTTTTTTTTTTTTTTTTTTTTAACATCATTATCATTTTCAGAGAGCAATTTGCTTTGTTGGAGTTACACGAATGGCAGAGACGACTGAGGGAAAAAGAAAAAACTCACAAACTCATCATGTGTGTGTTTAGGCCTGATAATGGGCCCCGTCAACGACATCCAGAACAGAGCTGGCGCTTTAATTAGCAGGATGCTCACTTCTTTTCTTTTCTTTTCTTTCTTTTTTTTTTTTATGTCTCAGCGTGTGCATTCACTGCTATTGGGCTCATGATTGGTTGAGCTTAATGGCTATTTGTCATGCGAACGACGGCGTCCCAAACCGATTTGGAGTGAATGCTCCTCCTTTAACGTCAGAACAAGAGGGATCCGAGCGTTCTGCTGGGAATTAGCAGTCGCTCTGTGCTGCGTATCCCATAAGCCAGGCAGCTCTCCAAGGGTAACACTGATCCCGCACCCCCACCCATCCGCACATCAGCAGAGTCAAGCCTATTGAGGAGATCTGGCAACAACAGTTCTGCTCTGTGTATGGTTAAAGTGAGAGAGTGTAAATAAAGTCATGCCTGCAGCTTGGTTTAGATATGCAATATGGTAATTCATGAATGCTTTTAATGTTGTGATTTTTTTCATCTGCCATGATTGGAGGGTCTTCCAAAGTCTAACAGTCAGAATACATTGTACTGCACATGCTTCACCTTTCCTGCAGTTGATACTGTCCAATCAGAAGTACCTAAAGGATTATTTAGCCGACTAAAGAAGGATATATGTGTTTTCACTTTGTGTGGTTGTGCTTAAGTAAATACCATGTGGTATAAGGTCAGTATGCATTATTAAAAAAAGGAACAGGAATTAGGAATGGGCATTACTAATCAATGGTGGATAATTATTCGTTAAGGATTATGAGCTGCTGTCATGGCTGCTGCAGATATCAAACCTGAACAAGACGAGATCAAGACACATTTTGGAGTGGGACCATTTCAAACTAAAAAATGACAGTTCGTTGTAAACACTGTAATGTATAGCCATATAACATGACAACAACCCCAATGCTGTACAAACAACGCAACATTACATCCGACCCTAGTTAACGTCAAAGCATCCTCCTCTTTTCAAGGAGAAGCTGCAATGCAAAACGGTCAATAATGTTGTTTATTATCATTTAATATGATTGTTTTTTGGAATTGTTTCTACCTTTGCAGAATTTTGGGAGAACACTGGTGCTCGGGATTAAAAAAAAAAAAAAAAGTTTCACCAGTCAGGGAGGTTGTATTAAAATAAATTATGCTCTCATGTTGCATTGTGGAAAACGCAGGATTCTAAATTTCTAGGGCTGGACCAATTCTGTCAGAAAATTTCAGCTACTCATGCATTAATTTTTTAATATTTTTTTAATCTACGTCTCATAAGTTGTCAAACTTTTTTAAACTGCAGTACCAAATTGCTGGAGGGCTCTTTTAACAGAGCCACTTTAATAAAATTTTAATATCTGAAAGAAACTTTGCTGAGATAAAACATTATTTCAAGGCAACTATTTTTGCTTGGTGCCTTTTCTTAACTAAAAGGATTGTACACTGGGATAAATATATCAGCCACAGCACAATATTAGAATCTGAGGTCCCAGACCTCAATGGCTGGATTACTGACAGTGAGAGTTTCTGGACACTCATTAGCACATTTTTCAGACAAAATAATGGCACCAAAAATAAAACCTTTGTCATGCTCAAGCATGAATAAATCTTTAGCTTTTACGTATTGATTTTTTTTATACACCCAAAGTGCATCACAAGAGGCATTCACAGACTAATTACAATTAATGTAATGATTAATTACAGCTAAAATTAGTTTAATATGAGCAACAAAAACAAAAACACTTTGCTCTGTTTTCTCTCTGTCTTCTTAATATTTCTGTTATCAAAATGGCTCCTCAAAAACAGAACAAACTAAGAGTTAGTTTGCCCTCAAGCTTAAGAGTCCTGAACAAGATTCCTTTGGTGTTTTTCGTTCTAGGGGATCAGTTTTTCTTTGGTTTCTGCAGATAAGTCTGCTGTCCCCCAGGACATCAGTGTCCACATTTGACAACTGATTGCAACAGCGGAGAAGAGTGACAAACTAGCTTTTCATAACTGGTACTTATGTAGGATTTAAAGTAGGAAGGTCAATTTGTTTAGAAAAAATCTTTTTCCTTGACTGTATGATAATGTTTTTTAATAAAGTAATAGCTAGCAAAGCAACAAAACTGATTTTTATCAAACAATGCAGTGAAAAGCACAGATCATGTACGTCAGCCACCAGTCAAATGCCAAAAAATAAATAGTTATATGATTTTCACTCACACTGAAGAGTGTTATGTAGTTGCTGATGAGGTCGTAGATGACGGTCGCTTCCTGTGGCGTTTGTCCCTGAGTCTGGAACAAGCACGGTGAGAAGACGGACGCCAGTTTGTCACTCGGCATGCGGTTGAGGTGGGAACACTGCTGAATCCTGAATGACAGGAGAAAGCATGGTTAGAAGAACCCAAATGTACCTACACACACACACACACACACACACACACACACACACACAAACACAATAACCCGCTCGATCTCTCAGGCCTGCACACACTGTACACACACTTTAGTGAATTGTTAGGCCTCAGTCCAAATTCAGCAAAGGGCCAATTAAGTCTCCTCCAAACAATCTACATCATTAACATAATGCGGTTAAATCACAACCATCCACAGCAGGTTTCTGAGGGAACAATGTGAGCGTGAGTGAATGAGACATCAAGACAGCAGAGGGTTTGTATCTAAATTCAGCAAGAGGTGGAAGAACTAATGGGCCTTTTCCATAAACATGTGCGGGCTTGGCTTGACTCAGTTGGATTCAGTACACAGCAGGAATTTGCATTTCCAATAAAACAAGGCTACCTGCATGAAAAAGTGCCTTTTTTGAGTCAATTGTTTTTGCTGCTGCGTGTTTTTCCATCTTGCAGCATGGCAGGTAAAAGAAGTTGTTCATCTGTTGGGAAGTGAGCTGCAGAGGTCCAATAAGAGCCTGCTGTCTGAAGCTCTTCATTTCATCATGGCTGTTCTTGCTTGGACTCTTCCCTCCAGTAGTTTGAGTGGATTTGTTCTTATTGAACAGCAGCTGATAGGGTTGGGTACCAAACTTGGTACTTTTTTTCAGTGTTTGAAAGCCTGATGGCCCCGGCTGCAGCTAGCACAGCAAGCGCGGACGAACCCTAAAGCATCTACAACATCATCAGATTTTTCAGGTAATTAATTAGCTACTGTGATAAGTAGTTTTTCGGAGAAAAGTGGGCTCTCTTCACTGTCTTGTTTGTTGTCCGGTAAAAACAGAAGGTGACGTTAGCTAAGTATGTTTTACAAATATTAGCAGCTTAGCCAACGTTTAGCTAGCAAGCTAAAGCTCATGTTACCTGGTGAGTCGTGTTGTTTTAATGTCATACTCTTACTTTAATATACGGGTCGCCCTTGTGCATTGTAAAAGACAGGATAGTAATCTCCAATCTCCTCGCTGCCGTAGGTTATATGTGAGGCATCAGTATTAAATTTACACTGCTTCATTAGCAGCTAAAAGTCTCCCCTAGGAACTTTAATTTCCTTTTTTTTTCACTATACAAGTTCATATTCTAATTCAAAAACTTTTATTATGAAGTAACTTTGAGGTTTTCACAAGAAACAACTTGAACAGACTCCTATACAGCTGAAAGCCAACATGATGAAAACATGTAAGATATCTAAATCTAAAAAATAAACTTGAAACCACAGAGATTCAGTAAGAAGCTACAAAAACACACAAACGACAGGTTCTTTCTTTCTGGCTTCCTGCACTGACATGAAAGGAGTCGTGCTTCATCAAACACACTTACGCCTTAATGCATAGATGGTTCATTTCCAGCGCAGCTCAGCACAGCTCGGCATGTTTAAACTGGTAATGGAGGGCCAAATTAGCACTGTATGTTTTGACTCAGCGTGGCAGAAATTTCAAATGGAAATCCCATAAAAATGTTGGCATTGTGAGGCAGTGAAATGCTGATACTGTGGATTACATGCAGCGTTTGTGTGTGTGAACAAAGTTTCACTCCATCCTGCTAAGTAGGTTAAGTGTTCTGCTTGCACATTTTGTTACAAGATATTTCCCCATATAAAGCTAATCATTCACAATATCAACAATGTAGACGAAACAACGTAGGAAGATAAGCTTCTCCCAGAAAAAAAGAACCCTTTAGCAACAAATAGCGCCACTTGTGTCATTGACTTCACCGTCTAATTGCCTGAGTGTTAAAAAATGAGCCACTCAATCAGTCTTTGCTTGCAAAATGCCAGCAAATGGTACAAAAATATTGGACTTATTCATCATTTTAAATCAAGGACACTGCTGCTCCAACAACAAATCACATTTTTCCATTCCAGCTTGTATCTTAAAAAGACCTGCCAGCGCATCCACTCCACATGTATCAAAGTAACTCTGATGAAACCTGAGATCTGACATAAATGTATCAGACTTCAGTGGTCAGAAGAAGAAGAAAAATCACAGACACACATACACACATACAAAGAGCAGAGTGGGCCCATTAGCAGAGTCACAAAAGGTTAATAAGCAGGTGACATAAGGCAACCTCGAGGATATTCAGAGGCAGGACCTTTGACACTCTGCTTGTTATGTCTGTGATGCTTGTGACATCTGTGGAGCTACACCTGCTCACATCAGTCCAATCAAAAACATCTCAAAGGTAAGAGCTATAAAACAACAGGCTTGCATTGATTATCTGTTCTGCTCTATCCTTATGTCCATTAAAGCTGAGGTAGACAACATCTGGAAATCAAGCAACTCCGCTTCGCACTACCCTTCCTGTTTTTGCTCCAGCTTGGGTTTTATTTCGTTTGTTGTCGCTCTCTCTTTTGAGTCAAGTTTGCACCAAAGATCCACGAGGAGATGAAACAGCTGCAGGGAAAGTTGCAGCGGTGTGAACTGGTCCGTCTCAGCTTGACTTAAGTCGGCTGACAGTGTATCGCCTGCAGCTCAGCTTGTCAAGTCACAAGAAGCCAGTTTTAGAACATAAGACACGTCACTTGTTTTACAGCCAATCAGATCCTAGCAATGTCACCTGTTGCTAAGAAGCACAGCGTAGAGTAGCCAGTAGAAACACTCTCTAAAATGACCCGTGATGGCCGAAAAGTGCCTGTCATGGTTTGAACTCGAGGAGAGTTGGAGAAGTCTAGTGTCCTTTCAGACCACATGAATTACAAAATACTGAAGGTTATTATGGGATTGTTGTGTGGTGACACCAAAAATAAATGCCTACCCCAGCTTTTAGTGCCATTAAGTTTCTGCAAAAGCTTCTGTTGGCTGTACTGATCATACAGATGGAACAACAGAGGGAAATTAAGATCCGAAATTGATCATGTTGTTCAATGGATGTTACAGGGGTGGAAGAGGTGCTCAGACTCTTTCTGTAAAATGCCACAAACCTCAACATAAGCACAAAAAAATTCTGAGCAAAATGAGGTTTCTGTTGTAAAACATCACAGTGGTGGATATATAAATATATAGAGAGATATATCATTACTGACATTGTTCAAACTGAGGGATCAAAACTTAGCAAAATTTTACTGTTATAGCTGGCTGAGGCCGAGTTGTTTTTCATTTATTTACTATCTTAAAGATGTTGTTTTATCCAAATAATCAAATTTCTTTTCTTTCTTTCCTTTCCATCTGTCTGATTCAGCATGGTTTTTGACATTTAAAATTAGATTCCAGGGGTGGCTGAGCAGGTTTGTTTCAAAGTTGCTGGATCTAAACAATTCTAATATTTCCAGAGCAATTCCCAGCTGAAAAAAAAGAGAGAGGAAAGAAACAAAAAAGGTGTGATCACTGGCAGAATTCAGAAAATATTTTTAAGAAACAAAATCCTGTCGTACACCATGCTTTCACCGCAAACAATATATATTTCCGTGACTGTCACCAAACAATTGATCAATTGATTTTGTCACTGAAAAATAATCATAAGGAGAAAAACACTAACCCTATGGGTTGTGAACATTTAAAAAACAAAACAATCTGAAAAGTTTGAAATGGAATTCTCTCTTTTGATGAAAGAACTACAGACTCACTGATAAATTTTACATGTTTATGAAATTATTTTAATATAAACTCTTCTTTTCTGAAAAGCAGTTATCCAAAAATAGCCATGAGATACATGTAGAGGAGTAAAAAGGACAATATGTTACTCAAAAAGGTAGTTAAGCACAAGTATGAAGCACCAGATCACTGCTTGTTTGAACTTGTACGAAGAACTGTATTGTTTAGTTCCTCTAACAGGATAACAAACTTTATTCTGGCAGCACATTTGACCTTGAAATGGCCTCACTGGTTCAAGCTTTTAATGTGTCTGCAGGTTCGAGCTTGTGTGTGTGAGTTTGTGTGTGTACGTGTACCTGTACAGATGTTGGAGCAGAGCATCGAGGGTCGACCTGTTTGTCTTTGGCAAACTCTCTATGAAAGTGGAATATTTCTTCACTCTCTGCCTCTCATCCTTCTCATCTACGAAGACAAAACAGATGAGAACTGTTGTAAAAATGCCCAAAATAACAACAATAAACAGAGAAAAGTCCATGGAACACAAAGGAAATGATGGACACACTTCTTATGTGTGAAGCAGAGTAGCGTACATTTTAACATTCTTTTGTTTATCCGTGATGTTAAACTCATGTCTCTTCCTTCCAAACATTTGGAACATAAGAATGTCAGAAAGCACAAATTGAGTTTATAGAATTTAAACATACTCCAAATGTCCTGTGAGTGTTTTACGTGTCTTTGCCTTTACAATAGCATAATTTTGCTTTTTACGTCCTTCCAATGCCTCACATACCCAGAGCTGACACCCAATATGGATAGAGCTCCTTGGTCAGCAGTGCATCCTCAGCTTGAGACAAGAAGCTCTTCAGGGTGTCCGTCACATCTTCCAGCTGGTGCTCCTTCTCCCTCAGCTTCACGTTACGGGCGTCCCGGGTGAACTCCTCCAGGAGCAGGGCTACTCGACCAGGATCTCCTGGCCTCTGGTAGACCCCTTCCTGACACAAACCTGGTTAAGCAGGAACAGATGGGTGATTAAAGATCCATACCAGTCTATTTTTCGACTTCTAAGCGTTCTAAACGCAGAGAATGCTCCAATCTTCAACTGCAAAGTCTACAATGCTGCTTAAGAACGACCATGTACATTTTCAAACCCCATTCACTGCCATTCATGTTGAAACAGGGTACAGAAACACTGCAGGATATGTCAAAGTTGCTAGGCAGAGATAATTCACCCCTCTAAAGAGAATGTCTGTGTTTTTTGGGTCAAAAATCACTGAGAGAGCGAGAGAGAGCGAGAGAGGGAGATATGAAAGTTATTACGCCTGGAAAAATAGTTCCTTACAAGTGCTGCCTTCCTAGCACGGATATTAGCACGAGGAAAGATTCTGACACAGATGTTCTTGTAACTAACATCACAAACTTTCAGGTACTTTCTGTAACCTTTACTGAATATGGACAAAATGTAAACAAACATGAAATCTCATTGATTAGGTTATTTTGGGAAAAATGAGTGGGATTAGGGTTAGGATTAGCCTATGTGGCCAATATTGACAATGGTCCGTTAAATACATAAACTGTTTCCAAGGCTCACTGTCACTGATGATGAGAACAGATGTGTTGTGTCAACTGCTGCAATAGCAAAGGACAGTATCTGCACTTTCTGTATTATTAAACTAACCTGATGGTTGCTATGTTGAGGGGTTTTTCAATGTTACGTAAGCAAATTTAAATGTAAATTGCAAGTTGAATAAAAACGTCATGGCACCACTTTGCAGTTTCAGTTGGAGTTAACTTCATGCCAATCCCACATTACTTTACAGAAAACTTTTAAAGTTACTATTTCAGTCCATTTTGCCTTCATCATGCATTGAAAAAGCAACAGAGATTATATAATATAGATATTCGTGTACATATTTGCAAAGGACTCTTGATCCCGCAGCAATATTTCACTGAAAAGCTGGACTACATTTTTACATTCCCAAAACTACTAGAGAGGAGACAATGTCACTGCATTCTGCAAGACAACATTGGAAAGCATGAAATTCTCATCACGACGCAGCAAACTAGATGAATCAGCTCCTCAAGGGAAAACCATAATAACAGTCAGACAGCCCCAACTTTTTGAAACTTTTCCCTTCCTGTAAATATAATATAACTCACCATACTGAGTGACAAAAGCAATGCAACTGTCGACTATAATAGGAACACCATTTTTAGTCAGCTGCTGGTCGCTGAGCGCCTTGCCATCAGTTCCAGCAGCCAGTGTGATTGCGGAGTGCCACAGTGCAAAGTCCATCTTGTTGAAACCGTGGATATAAACTGTTCTATTGAAGACAAAGGGAGAAAACAGTCATTAATCAAGTACACTAAGATGCAGGTTCCAGGAACAATATGGTGGTTTATATTTGAAGAGCATAAAGTTTTGGAAAAAACACTGCTTAGTCATTAAATAAACACCCAACAAGATTAAAGGAATCCAAAAGTGCTTCTAAAGAACACGCATCTATAAACAACCAGCGGTTTCCCCACGAGGTTTGATCAAAAACACACAAACGAAGAGCAATTAATGGAGTAAACACAGAGTCCTTTTGCATTAGTCTAAAAAGGAGCCTAAGACCGTTGGCGTGTGCTATGTGCCGTCTCACCTCGTCTGTATAACTGACGCGGGCAGTGTAGCGAAGCTTTAATTACCTGGGATGGTTAGAGTAGGTAAAGTGCATTCGGACTAACAAGACAAATGCAAAATCAAAGCTAACAGTGCTGCATAATGCATGGTGTTGTTGTATCACAAATGTGCTGCCAATTAGCACACCTTTTCTCAAAGTTTGACTTACCTTCGGCCCTCCACCATCAGCAGGACTTGGATCTTGTCCTCACCCTCCATATGTGTGGACACAGCTGGGAGAAAAAGGCAACAAGTTGGGGGACATTAAGGCTCCACAACTGCATACACACTCCACTGATGCATAGCAACGTGCTGGAAACAGTTTAAGTTACATATCTGCAAGCTGTTCAATGTTGGTAAAAAGCACTTAGAAGCTTTAGTCATAAATCATGAAAGTCGATGCATTCATTACCTGCATATGAAAGGTCTCCATTCTCTCAAGTTATCATTTACATTTAAGTAAATAAAGCCAAATATGCACCGCACAATATGTCTAGACATCTTTTCAAAAGTGAGGCAAAGGCAGAGAGGTGGAAAATGCAAAATGCATTCAATTGGATTTAATAGCATTTCCTTGTTGAACTGGGGAACATGGATATAGTTTTTGTGTCAAAGGCTGACTAAAGGTGTTTTAACAAGAGGGGGAAGTGGGGCATGAGCACCAGTCAGCGCTCATCAAGCTTTACATAAAGTTAGTCCGAATACAACCAAATAAAACATAAACAGAGAGTTTTTGTTGTTCTTCATCTGAAAAATCCATCATAAAACAACAGAGGAAGAGTACAGAAAACTGGACCAAGGGACTTAACAGCTCCGCCTTAATCTCTTTTTGGATCAAGGTAATTATCACGCTAACAAGAGAAAAAAAATTAAAAAAGGGAGAAAGAAGGAAAAAAAAAAGAAAAATCTGAGGCTCAGCTGCAAAGTCACACATTAGAACAATAACTGGCACTTTCTCAGTTTCCTACTAGTTGAAATTAAATGATCAATTTATATATGTAGGAAACTAGCGAAAAGAAAAGAACCCTGGTTTTACCTACTTGAAATGTGGGTGAATTTCATAGCTTGCTAAACAGCCATCCACACAATAAGTGGCTACAAGTTACTTGTCAGTCTAGACACAAAAATCTCTTCCAGGGAGGTTATTTAACTAAAAAAAAGGAATAGTTTCATATCTAAGGGAATAAAAAGAAGATTAAAAAAAAAGATCTCTCTTTAATGTCTGAATGGTAAATACACTAACACTTGCAGCCAGTTCACTTAGCTTTAACCACAAAGTGTTGTTTTTACACTTCGTTTTTTTGTTCAGATTTAACATACATGACGTAATTAACCTTTTAAATAATAAGCTTTAGAGGTATTGTTTGGGTTTTTTTTTCACTTTTATACAGAGCCACTATAGCTGCTCAAGTGTTTCAAGTCTTTGTGCTATACAAGCTAACCAGCTGCTAGCTAAGCTACACTGCAAACCAACATGTTCCAGATTAACCTAAAGTAGCTGCCAGCTGTTTACTATAGAGACATGAGAATGGTCTTCAATGTTCAGCAAGAACACAAATATGCAAATTTTTTCCGAAGTGTTTATTGTTTTAATTCATTGTTAATAGAGCATTTGTTTAATTACTCCCAGAGCCGGGAAAAGGCAATAAATAATCTTAAATAGGTATTTTCACAAAAAATCAAATCACCAAAAAAAGAAAAACTAGTTATGTCTACTTTCTTTCCAAAACACCAGTCTGTGAATTCAACACCTCGTTTATCTGGAGCGACAGGAATTTAAATTTAATTGCTGGCACAAGAAAGATTGTAATAATATTACACACAGAAGTCTTACTTTAGCCAACGAGTCCTTTGTTTGGGCCTTGTATGTTGAGCAAAACAAAAACAAAAAAATTAATCCCCAAAAGTCTCTTTATAAATAATTTGCTTTTTATTTTCTCTGGCAGATTTTCAAGGACACAGTTTTTCATTCTGATCCAAACAGCGAGAGAAGAAAGGAGAGAACTTCAGAGATTAATATTGACTTGAGAGAGGTTTATTAAGAGTGTTATCAGGTAAATGCAAAACACTTGTCATCGTTGTTTGAACAAACACACAGCAATCCTCTTTCATCCATCTCACAGCTCAGTGGGAAACTTTTTATTACTTAATATGTTTGTGTGATAAGGAAATAAGTCTGCAGCCTTGTTGTCTCCATTAATTTGCACTGGCCGTCCTGTGAGAGTTTTCCGTGATGTTTTTTCAGGTGCTGGAGAACATTTTCAGGGAAATATTGCGTGTTGTTTATTTTTACAGGTATTAAACGATAACTTCAGACTATTACAAGCTCCTTTACCCACATGTGCAGAGGCTCTAAGGCAGCGGAACCTCTTAAATGAACCAGGTCACCACAAATGGATGAAGTAATGAGTGGGAGGCAGTTGAGGGATCCCTTGTTTTTTGGTGCGAAAGCAACTGCCAGTGGTTGGGTTGTGTGCATAAAGGGCAGTTTATTTTTTGTGTCATCCCAACAGGTGACGTCAATACGAGCTGACTGGCTGTTGAATCAAGTGCATGCCTTTTGTTCTAAAACTGGCCTCTTACGACCTGACAAGCTGAGTTGCAGGCGATTCTGTAAGCCAGCTTGAGTCGAGCTGAGACGGACCAGTTTACACCGCTGCCATTTCCCCACAATCGTTTTGTCTCATTGTGAGTCTTTGGTGCAAACAGTCTTCAAAAGAGAGAGCGACATCAAATGACACAAAAGGCGAGCAGGGGCAAAACAGGGAGGCGAGGGTGCACTGGAGTTGCCTCCTTTTAAGTCTCAAGCTACAGCTAGCTTAATTTCCAGGCATTGCCTACCCCAGCTTTAAGGGTTTCATCCAAGTTTACTATCATTTTTAGAATCATACATCATCTAAGCTATGCTGAACTTGTTTTATTAACTTTCAAGTGTAGCAGTAGGAATGACAATAGGTATATAAATGTTAATTGCTCAGTTAAGTACTTGGATAACTTCCAAATAACATGAATCACCAGCAGTTCTGGCTCTCTAGTAAATGCTAGCTGTGTGCTGAAATCTTACAAATAAAAAATAAGCTGGACAGCAGCCTTGTGCTGATGTCTATCCTAATTTTTAGACAACTTAGCGGAGCACAGGATTAACATTTTTTTTTCTCTACTTAGTCACTGCCTTCAGAGAAAAATCACTGAGAAAATTGCAGCGATTGGGTTCAAAGTTAATGTACCTATCTTGTTTGAAACCCGTTTATTTCAGAAAGTTCTGGGTGGGAGCAGACACGTGCACTGTGACAGGTTAACGATTATCCAGCTGTATCTGTCATTTTCACCTCATTTTACTGTGGATTCGAGTTATTTGTGCGGCAGACATCTTGACACAAGACTTTATAAAAAAGATCCATCCTCTCTCAAGTACACAGCTCAGCCACCAGGAAGCCATTTCAAGAGGTAGTGCACTCTTGTCCTCTGAGATAAAGTTTTTTTGTGCTTTTTGTACTTCGGAATTTATTTTTAAAATTGCCCTTTTGAAAAGCAAAGTGCTTCATATCCAAGACAAATGAGGAGTGAATCAAAGATCAATAAAAATATCCGAATAATAAGCTCAAGACAGAAAAACAGTCCTAGTGATAGGGTTGAGACAAACAGAGAAAAAATGACAAACAAGCAATTAAGGGGAAAAATGCATAAAAACTCTGGAAGGTTCTGAGAAAAGATCATAACTCTGTCAGCCTGAAGTCAGAAACACCACAAACAGACTGCATCGCACTTGCAGTGAACTCCGCACGCAGTTTGAAGTGCTGCATGTAAGTAACATGTCGTGATTTTAATTGAAAAGTGTTTTTATTAAATCCCCTCTCTGCTACACAGGGGCACCTTTCATGTGGTGGTGTCAGTGCAGAGAAAATAACAGTTAATCCCATGTCACACACTGTGATTCCTAAAGGGATCCTTTCAATGCTCCAGAACCTACCATCCCCTGACAAAACACAGTCCCTCCTGGCGCTAGCGGCTCCCCGGCTGTGACAAATATGGTTTGAGAAAGCCGGGAATAAAAATGAGCACCGCTGCAGTTCCTTACCCCGCCCAAGGTGAAGAGATGGGGCGGCACTTGGCGCGATTGGATCCACGTCGAGGTGCAAATGGATTAAAAAGATCCATTGATTCCTCCCCTCCTCCTGTTCGCACATCACGCTGGCGCAATCGATCAATCTGCCAAAGTGTGTGTGAACTTCCACCGTGACTGGCAGCTTCCCTCCACTGACTATGCTTTAAATAACTGCCGTTTGCCAGTAAAATGGAGATATTGGCAAAAATTTATGTTTGAAGGCAGTGGAAAGAATGCTACATGTGTGACACCTTCATACTTCGTTTGTTTTAGATGTTTATTTCACGAGTCTTTATAAAATCACGTTTTTTATGCCACACTCTGTGAGAACAGCTCAGGGAAATCAACCTATTTTTGCTGATGCTTGTCACACATTACGTAATATGGACCTTCACTGACCTCATATTAACATCTTCTCATAAACAGAGATGAGGCGTCTCCTCAGTCTCCTCCAAAGGATGATTTTGATAATGGAAAACTGAGCCGGCCAATTAGAGCAGAGATCTGTGTAATGGTGTGAGAAGCTGAAATGTCTTCTGACACTAGTTGCTCACATGCATCCTCAGACATCCTTTAAGTGCAAGTATTGGGCAGGTGTTATGGATGGTAACTTTCTGGAGATTACATAGTAAATTAAAATGGTGAGGGTGAATTTAAAAAAGACAGAAATCTAAAGAAGTTATTGGACCACTGGGTTAATGCAATTGACCACCACCATCAACTATACACATATTTGGTCACTTTGGGCTGCAAGGTTTTAAAAAAAATGTTAACAATGTATTAAAAAGCTCCACTGAAGCTTCTGAACCAGGGACTGGGTGGGACACAACTGCACGTGAGTGTTTCTTCTTTGTTTTAATGCAAGAGGTCAATCCCACTCAGCTCAAATCAGGCTACACCACACTAGGAATTACAGAGAAATTTCTGAGAGGAATGAGTTTATGTCATCTGAACTGAAATAATCTTTGGATTACTTAAAAAGTTTCACAGTGACCTGAATCTTAATAGTTTTTTTCTAAATATCACCTCCGAAAAAGTTGGTGTTGTATTTGATCTAGACATTCAAGTGTTCATGACAGCACACTATTGCATCATGGGTTTTTGTAGCCTTAATGTTGCTAGGCTAGCAGCTTTCTTCATATCATTTCATAGGGTGTTTGTGTGTGTTCAGGAGGAGTTTCTAATGAGTCACATAACATGTGTTGCTGCCAGGGGAAATACATTTTTTAAGAAAAGCTAAATCGTTGACAAAATCTCATGTATTAAGAAACAAAAATTAATGCTGCCGCAGATTGTCTTCATGAAAAGAGAAGCCAGTGACGTTTATGAGAGTTTAATTGCAGTGATTTTTGACATTTGCATTGACCCCCCACAGTGCTGATGAGGGAGTAGAGAGAGAACTCAAAAGTGGAGGGAGAGCTTACATCAGCTGTATTATACCATCTAATTTTAGAAGGAATGTAACTCAGTGGTGTGAACATTTTATCAGGGAATGCAAGGCGAGGTGAGAAACAGAGAGATGAAAATGGAAATATGCTTACTGAGCTCCTGCAGCTGTTTGAGTTGAAGGACTTCCTCCTCTCCCTCCTCATCTCCTGGGCTGAAGTGCAGGGCAGAGCCTTCCAGCATAAACCAGCCCACCCTCCAGTGGTACAGGTCGTGGCCCTCTTTGTAGTGCAGTCTGCCAATCAGCTCGCAGTCCCTCTGCAACAGTCCCTCGACTTTCGACGGGGCGAAGCACTGCGAGTCGATCGCATAAACAACAAAAAAAAGAGAACAGGCTCACAGTTGAGGAATGCTCTGATTTAAAATTTTTTCGTTGCTGCCGTGTCACCTCGAAAACAAAGATGAACATAAAAACCCTTTGTTCAGATTCTGCTCCCTGACTGAAAAGACTTTCATGTATGTAGCCCTTCCTCTCTCCTGCTCGCTCGGCTCTGTCTGTTCATTGTTCTGTGTTTCAAATTGAATTCAGAGGTGTGGAAGGGCCTCTGGTGCAGGTGGAGAGACATATGGACTGATGCAGCTATACCTTCCTCTATGTATGACTGGGCTTTCTGGGATTACAGAGATAAAAAAAGGAAATATGGGACATATTTATGCAGGATGTTATTACAAGATCCCAGCAGCATGTGGGGAAGAGATAGTAAGACCACTTGTCTTACTGAAAGAAGCACAGGCAGCACAGGATTCACTGAGGACAATTTCTGCAACTGTGTGTGTTCCAGAGGGAATAAAGAACTAGTGGTTGGATGTGTTGTAGTTTTGCAGCGCATTCACACAGTTTCTTCTTTGTAACTTTAAGTGAAAAACAAACATAAAGGAAGTCTGTGAGTGTGTGTGAGTGTGAGTGTGAGTGTGAGTGTGAGTGTGAGTGTGTGTGTGTGTGTGTGTGTGTGCTGTATGCAAAGTGTGTCACCTTTGTTAGCGCCTGGATCCAGTCATGCTGTGTTTCCTGTGTCTCTGCTCCGACAATCAGTGCTCGATCTGTCTGCAGGTACAGCTCCACTGTAAACACCGCCCTGCCAGAAACACACAACTCGCTAATAAATAGCATGAATGGGAAAATGTCTTCATAAGTACACACATGCAGGACACGGGCAAAGAATCAACCAAATCTGGTTGCTTTTGCATTTTGTTTACAATAAAGAACAGACATTCATACTACAACTAAACTGGTAGATTAAAGATCTTTGCAAGTTGTAAAATGTATGTTATGTATTATCTTTTGTCAATACACGCACAGTATAACACACACCGTGTAAAGGTCATTTAATGTTGGTGAGCAGGTCAGTTAAGCAAAGGTTCCCAGACTTGTTCTTGTCAAGGACACAAAAAATTAGCTTCAAGCCAGGGCCGTTTCTTGCAAGAAGTCAAAAATTAACGTGTGACAGTAGGTCCGTTTTTTATGTACGTTGCCTCATTTTGGTGAGTTTTACTTGGCCAAGAGTTTTTCTGGGGTTTTTTTGCAGCTGAAATTTTGCCTGCTGGGTTCTCGGTGTGCACATCAGGCTGTTTGGTTTTTCGAAAACATGTCCATTTTAGTGATCAAGCATCAACAGTGATCAAGCTGGCTAGTTCCTAGCTATCAAGTTAGCTAAATTTCAAGAGCACAGCAGACCAAAATTAAGCCAAAAGGTCAAAGCTGGCAGCTTATCATTCAATAAATAATGATTGATGAGGTTGTGATTGACAAATAACAAGAATGGACAAAACAATTTTATTTCATTTTATTAATTTTTTCATTCCTAGTATTCTTCTTCATCTTCACTCTCATTAGCTGAGGCTCCCCTGGTGGCCCCTGAGGGGTCCAAGGCCCCCAGTTTGAAAAGAATGGCATTGAAGCCTTGCTCACGCGCACTTTATAGTTCTTTCCCTCGCTCCAACACTTTTCATAGCGTCATGCATTGTGCATTGGCGAATCATCTAAAAATACCAAAATATGGCTGGTTGCGGCAGATGGCCGCCCACCTCTGAGCCTGGATCTATTGGAGGTTTCTGCCTGTTAAAAAGGAAGTTTTTTCTCGCCACTGTAGCCAAGTGCTTGCTCATGTGGGAATTGTTGGCAATTGTTACAGTAGGTTTTATAAAGTGTGATCAAGACCTGCTTTATATAATAAGTGTCTAGAGACAACTTACATTTTAAGTGTTTTGAGGCAACATAAACACAATTGACTTGACTTGACTTAAAAGGGCAATCTGTGTCCTTTTTGATGATTGACCAACTGTTTTTCAGACATTAATAAGCAAGTCCTATTCAAAAGCTTCGATCCTATCTGTGCAATTTTATCTGCTCTATATTTTATTCTCTATACACATCCATATTAAGTGTCACACCCTTTTTATATATTCATTTTCTGACCATTTATACCCTGAGAATTGATTTTTTTTTAACGATATGCATTAGCTCTGCAAACAGCGGGCATTAATGTAATGTTCAGATATTTAATAAATACAGATACATTTTCACATTTAGCCTTGGAAGTGTTATTAATGTGCTTTTATACAATGTGTGCCAGTCAGTCAGTCAGTGAGGACCATTATCTCTCCAGGTGTATGCACAAAAACACCAAATATATAATCCTTCATGCGCTCACAGGCTCATTCATCCACACACTTGCAGGCGAAACCCTTGCTGTCGGAGGCAAAAAGGCAGCTATTAATCTTTGTTGGTGCTTCGCCTCCTGTCTCTCTCCCTCTCCGTCTCTCTCTCAGCGAGGGTACAGAGGTTAGAGTATCACTATCTTAATGGTTTGAACACGCACTGCTAAGCGGCAGCTCCTTTTCAATTGGAGGCTCTAAATGCTGCAGCGATGGGTGGTTAAGGTGGCGTGTCACGGGGGGTCACGGCAGCACTGAGTTGCTCTCTTCTCACACGTGTCTGGGGAACAGGCGAGACATGGGTGTTTGTGTGCCCTCGCGTGACCCCGCCGCCGCCGCCGCTGCTGCTGCCTTTCCCCTCCTCCTCCTCCTCCTCTTTGCTGGCAGGTGTGCAGGCGCTTGTTAGAGGTGGTCCCAGAGGGAGAGCGAGGGCTGGAGCGGTGGAAGGGTACAGCAATGCGCTGGGCGAATGGTATCACACATAAAGGACAGAAGGAGAAGATAGATTGACTTGGATAGAGATGAACGCTTGCATTATGAGCGTCCCAGAGGGAGGCAGTGGCTGGGGAGAGGCAGGAGACGCATTTTTGTACCGCATGTGTCTGCAATGTTAAATGGTTTGTGCCTCTCGTGAGTGAAAGGCTTTGCATCTTTCAGACACTTGTTTTTCTCTCGCTCTTTTCTGCAGCCTTCTTTTCATTTTTTTGTGCATTTTTTCAAGCATTTAACTCCTGCTCTCTTTTGTTATACAGCATGTTTATATACACACAAGAGACCAGGTTATTGGGAGAAGTCAGGTTTAGGCACTATAATAACTCTGTAAATGAATCATTTGAATGCGACTGGTCTCTAATCTGATGTCTTTATTTATCCCTGGCTTGTTTTAGATATATAAAGTAAGCATGAAATTATAGACTGTATTAAAAAAACTGTGGATGTTACCACCGTGACACCACCTTTGGTTTGTTGCCAAAGCTTTTACAGAGTTCAGCATTATGGCCATTGTCATGTTTGGTTTTGAAGCCAGAGCTGACAATATTTGGATGAGAGTGTGGAAACTTATTACTTTTAACTACTGTGTGACACCAAGCAGACCAATTGCAACCTCTTTTGCTTAAAACAGGCCACGCCCTTAATTATGCATAACTTTATCGGACCATATTGTCATTGTCCTTTGTCATCATCGGCCACATAGGTTACGTAAACCCCCAAATAGCTTTATTTATGAGATGTAATGTTTCCTTACATTTTGTCCATGGTCAGTAGACATTACAGACAGTACCTGAAAATGTGTGACAGCATTAGTTAAAAAGAATGTCTGTGTTGAAATCCTTCTTCACGCTAATATTCAAGTTAGGAAGGCAGCACTTGTAAGGGATTATAGGCATAATAATTTTTGTCCCAATGGCTCCCTGCTCCCCTCTCTCTCATTTAGCATTTTTTGACCAAATAACCGAAGACTTTCTCTTTAAAAGAGTGAATTATGTATACCTAGCAACTTTCAAGAGTCCTACAGTGTTTCTATACCCTGTTTCGACATGAGTGGCAGTAAATGGGGTTTAATAGTCTGAGATCTAAAGTATACACACAGTCGAATTTTACATTTGTAGAAGATGGGGATGATCTCTCCTAACAATGATAAGTCAAGAAGGGACTGGTATGGTCCTTTAAGCCTTGACATAACTTAAATAAATATACCATATAAAATTTCAAAACTCATAAATAGGGAAATTATTCACAGAGATCAAATCTGTGTGCTGTATCAGGCGCTAAACGTGTTAATTTCTTCTCTAAATTTGTGTATTTTAATATGTAGCTCGCTCCAGCAGCCAGCCTCAAGTGGCCATTTCGAGGAACTGAAGTTTTGGGCTTTTACGTTATGGCTGAAGATTGCTGCTTGTGCTGAATGTGATGGTGTTGTGTACGTTTTCTCTGCAGTGATAGATGAGAAAGTTTATGGGTGTTTTCTAATGCATTTCTCAAATATTTTAACTCTATGATCTGACAACTTAATTAATCCTAAGAGGGAAAACTAGTTTGGTCACCAAGAGAGAAGAACCAAGTATTGAAAGAGACACAAGTCAAACAATATATGAGAGAAACTGCCACATAAATGGCAGTAACACTGACACACAATCTAATAAGTATCCTAAAAGGACATTAGTGTTGCTCAGGAGCCCGTCTGTAAACTAAAAGCACAAGATCTGTTATTAAATAAAAGAACGAATATCAAGTGATGCAACTAAATAAGACCAATTAAATAGGAAATGCCTTTAAAATGAAACATAACTTAGTGTTTAGCCTTCCAAACAGGCTTGTTTAGGCTTTGTTCTATTTTAGTTTCACTTGCGGTCTGACTTTCAGTTCAATTATTTTGAATAAAAACTTTCCTTTCACCCACACTGCTGCCACAGCAATGCTCTGAAGTCTGATGTCTGAAGTCTTTGTCATTCACAAGCACACATGTAAAGCCTTTTAAAAACGTGATTACAGTCATCACACTGTTCACGGCCACTACATTTAGTACATTTAGCAGGAATTTTGCCGTGTGAACCTTTTTTTCCCCCCTTCCACTTAATATATGATGATTACTGCAAAAAGCAGACAGTGTCTCGGTTATTTAAGTTCATGTAAACTGGCTGTCTGTTACTAAGCACCCTCACAAGTGTGCTGTCTGATCACAGCCTGAAGTAACACTGACAGAGAAAGTGCAGTAAGCAAAATGAATGCCTCAGTAGGTGCAGGGCTGCAACAAACTATTGATTTTTGATCGTTTACTCAATTAGCTGACACGGAAATACCACAAAAGACATTAACTTCAAACTTTCTGCATAATCACACAAGAGGTGAACTGCACTTGCATGTAAGGGAAGCTTTATGACCCATCTTTGGGGTGTGCAGTACGAGGATAATAGACAATGAATGATTACAATGTGTCCAAGATGCGCCGTTACATAGAGATTGTTTGCATTGTGCCTCTGTGCACATTCTGTCTGTTGCAGTTCTAGGCTCAGACACGCAACACTTTTTTTTTTCTCAACCAGATCACACTATTTACTTCTCTCTTCAGTTCCATGCTTCTCATACATACACACAGATAAACTAAACACAGCAACCATGTAGCGCCTGCGTACATTAGCCAGTTCAGAAGAGGGGAGAATTCCCATTTTCTGTCATTGACTACGGCCAATATAACCATTTTGCTGCACTGTGGCAGTTGTGGAGGTCACAAACAGGTTGGAATACTGAACGACATTGTATCTGGGTTCATATATTCATCCGGAGGTCTGTAAAGTTGTGTTGCCCAGCTACTATATCAAGACACCACAGTTGGGACGTTAGCATTAGCTACTGTAGTAGCATCAGGTAGGGGGCCTTGCCATTTCTTTTGTCATTAACTACGGTCGATATAATCATAATTTCTGCACTGTATCAGTTGTGGGAGTAGCAGAAACACTGGAAAACTTAACAACGTCCTGTCTATGTCCATAACATAATCCCATTATGTATAAGGTCGTGTCGTACACCTCTGAGTATTCACTGACTACCATGTCTGATTTAACGTACCAACATTGGGACATTTGTGCCATCAGGACGTTGGGATGTCAGTGACGCCGGGAGAATGTCAACACTGATTGGCTGTTGCGACACAGTGTCACACAAATTCTCCTGAAAAGTTCCATATTTTCTATTTTAACTTGTTTACTTTTGCAGAGCCTGCAGTTAGTTTACAAAAGACATTTACTATATATGTAAATCTTGATCAATGAATTTAATATTTCATTAATCAAAACAAATCATTTTGAGGAACCAGGAATCAGATGTAAGTTTATCTTTGTATACAAAACTGTGGGCCCTCTATTTGTTGCAACTTGTAAAAAAGTCAATCAATATGAAATAATGAAGAATCGTCGTGATGCTGCCATGAAATATATATA
>JAQLOL010000016.1:11869605-11887513 GCA_029783665.1 Naso thynnoides | reverse complement strand
ATATGATATTTTGGCCATATCACCAAGCCCCAAACTCCTTCTACATTAGGTCATAAACTTATCAGTCACAATTCATAGATTATTATGTTTTTATCACAACTGAATTAAGACCAAGCTGACTTTGCTTTCCATAACAAACCCCTTAAGAATTAATTTCATGCTCATACTAGACAAACAAAAGCAAACTATTCTTTCACTTGAAAAATTAATTATATTTTAAACTGATCATTAAAATAGTACCTATCTCTTTGCCAAATTCTAATTCTCTAATGACTTCCATCCACTGTACTTGCAGGTATATTTGTGTTTTTGTGAGGAGCTAAAAAAAGAACCCACAACTACCTTTTTTTTTTTCAAAGAGTAGATTGTTAAAGGGTTCTGTTGCTTTAAAAAAAGACCAGATAAGTTGTGTGTGTTATTTACAATCGCACAGATTTATTCATTCTACATACATATCTTTACAGTTTCTTGAATTCATACTAACATTTGTAACAAGAAAAATTACTGGGACTATAAAATTGCAAGATTTATATTTTAAAACAATACAAGAACTTGTATGCTGTAGTAAAAAAAAGAACAATCTGTGGTTGAGGAAAGTCTTTGTTGCCAGATTCAACTGTAGTATAAAGTTAACTATATGCATTTCTGTAGCCTTTAATGTTTCCTTGAGGGTTTTGTCTGCTCTTAAAGTCTGAATTCCCCAGCCCTCACACATATTACCCATCTTAGTGACAAAGTTGGCGACTAAGCCCTTTCAAAAGTCTTAAAAAAAAAAAAAAAAAAAAATTCAAAGAAAGTGAAAGAGACCAAGAGAGAGAGTAAAATGGTGCAAAAAGCAGCAAAAAGATGAAAAGAAAAAACAGGAAAAGAGCAGAAAGGTTTGTTTCCAAGGTTTTCAGTTGAATTTGAAGGTCAGAATCGACTTAGAAACACTCTTGTCGAAACAGGCAGATGACTCAAAAAAAGTCCTGAGAAAACCTCAACTTATCACCAGCCAACACACTCCCTTTGCATTAATTCCTTAAGAGTGGGTTTGTAATATTCATACAACTTTAGCAGACGTATGTGTTGGGGCCGTGCTATAATTCACGGTGTCCTTTGCCACGGTGAAATTACCCAAATGCTGTGTTTAATAGAAGCGACACCTACAGCCTCCTGCAGTGCGGCGATAGGCTGCTGTTGGGAGTGTGTCATCTGCATACGTTAATATTCATGAGCGCCAGACAGTCGAGAGGTGAGGCGTCTGTCGCTCTGTCTGCTGCACAGGCATGCTGGGAGGACTGGAATTTACAGGAGCAAGAGGGAGTGAAGCAGAGTTTAATCTAGTGAAACGTACAGCCATTATGAGCGTTAGCGACAGAGAAATAATAGCATTTCTGGGGGCGAAGCTATGACCTGTAACAGGGGTGTATGGGCTAAACTACATGTCACTGTTACTATGTAGAGCCTGTGCACACATTGTATTATTATTGTGACCTGTCATGGCTGTTTTTAAGTGTCCAGCTCATTGGAAAGGTCATAGTTTTCGTTAGCCAGATGTGTTTCTAACGGCTGTATAAATAACATTTATACATAAAAACACTGCTCCCTTTTCATAACATCTGCTGCTGTCATTAAGAATCTAGCTTATGCTTTAATCATAAACCATTATCGGCGCACACACATACACATGCCGGCACACATACAATGCGACCCAAAGGGAGCAGTAGAGGGAGGGTGAACAAGAAAGGATCGAGACATCTGTTTCTTCTCCGTGCTTCTGCAAAACTTCCAGCAGGAATAAAGAAAAGTTTGTTGATGGAGCAACTTTTTTAAGTCATAGTTTTGAGAGAAGTGATGAGGGGAGGTGGCGCGGTAAAATGAACGGAGGGAGGGCAGTTAAAACCGCTCCATTCGCCACCGTCCCTGCCAATGTAAACAGTAATATATAGCTCTCATAAAGCCCTGATGGGTTCTGTTAAATTGAATAATGCTCAAGTTAAGATTATGCTAATGAGCCATATGACACTGGAGAACAACTATGCACAAGTCTGTGTTTACACGTGTGTGTTTATGTTAAACCTGACTGAAGCTCAGTAATATATGAATTACATGTGCAGTAAATTGTAATTAAGCCAAACAAAACAGTATAAATCATTTAAAAAGTGTAAGAGTGTGTGTGGAGTGTGTGTCTTTAAAGCAGATTAAACAATCACGAACAAATTATGATTTAGTGGACGAGATCCTAATTAAGCTTTCAAAATTGGTTTGATTGTTTATGCGTGTATGTGTGTGTGTGTGTGTGAAGGGTGTGTGTATGATAACAAATTTAAATGTTGGGTGTAAATGAAAGTCTTGTAATGTGGCTAAACTGCTGCAAAGTGAAAATCATGTATCAATTATCACTGAATACACAAGATTTAGATTACTTTTAAATGTTATTCATTACTTGTTATTGCTCCAGGTTTAATATTGGTGAATTTTAGTTTTTCCTTACCTTGAGAGGCACAAGGCACAAAAGATCACGTGAGATCACATAAGACCGTGTGATACTGGATTTGTGTCAATCTGCTTCTTATTTGGAAGGACTGGCAGCTACAGGTGGGCATGATTTCTTAGTTAACCGTAACAAAAGCAGCTCCAAGAGGGTTTTTTTTTTATGTTAAATACTATCTATTTATTTATTTATTTTGTTCTAGTTTAATCACTGTCTGTTTGTGCGGCCTGCTGCATCGAAATTTCGTTTTAAATGTGCACTGTAAAAGTGAATGTTTTAAATGACAATAAAACTCTCTGAACTGAACTGAACTGAACTGTTTAGCATAGACGCTGCTGTATGATCAGATATATCTGCATCTCTAGTTCTGATATAACTGTATGTCTTCATTTAAAGAAGAGCAAAGAACAGCACTGAAGATGTTTCTTATTCCCACTAGGTTTGCTCTCCTCCTAATCCATATGGTCTGTTAAACTAATTGGTTGACAGAGGAATGTTTCAAGTGTCTGCCTTTCTTCAGTTTCTAATCTTGTCTCGTAAGTGTACAGCAGATTGGGGAAAGAAAAGGTTTTTGCAAACGTGCTCCTACCCAGCTCCAGTCATGGTCTCGGTGTTGCTGGCAGCCAGGCTGACCACCTCAGTGACGTCCACCCTGCCAATGGCCGACGGACTTCGCTCGCTCTCGTAGTAACTCAGGAAGCCGCCCTCCAGTGTACACCAACGGCGATTCAAGTCTGACATGCACATATAATGACAATGACAAACATGCAAGACAGAACACAAACACATTCTGTATTACTTACTGCAACCAGTACACACAGTTATAACACTATTTTGTATTCTAAAACTGTGCTGTTAATTGCTTTTTTTTAATGTTTAAACAACGTGACGAATTTGTTTGTCTTTGATGTGACAGTGTTTAATTATTCTATAATTTACATTCATCCATTAACACTGAATGTGAACTTGTTAATATTTAATGTAGATGTTAAAACAACGAAGGGGAACTTCTTTTGACCACCGCGTCTGGCGGCCACAAGTTTCAGCATAATGTCACGTTAAATTGTCCGTTATTTTGTCTGAAGGACATCATTATGGGACCTAAAAAGGGATTACTACCAGAAAACATGTATCCTGCTGAGGAAGAGTGTGTAAATTTATTTTGTTTTCATAAAAGAACCATTAAAATGTTCTGTGACGTGCTAAAATGCTGCGATAATTTAACTAGAAGAAGACGTCTAATATTGCCGGGAGGTTGTTTCGTGATTCTACTTGACACTAGGGTGTCAAGTTATTAATCACAGTCAGAAGAAACCAGTTGCAAATCTTTATTTATCCACCAGGAGAAGCAATGATTAAGGAGGCTGAAATTCTTTACTGCAGAGACTCAGTAATGTCTATTTTTTAACATACTGTATCTACCAAAAGACTGTCAAAATGAGCAAACTTATCCACCAAAAGCTGCTTGTCATATCAGACAAAGTAAAGCTGTAGCAAAAGCTTATTCATTTAACATTTCACTAGGAACAATTTTTTGTCTTTTCATTCAAAAGTTACAAAGCTATGAGCTGCATGTTGTTTAGTTTCAGTATCTGCGGGGAGATCAGCAGCCTCTCCAAAAAATATTAGGAAGACATTTTGTAAACTGATCTGATATTAATTCAAGACCATTTATGGCCCCTTCACTAATGCACTCAGAATCCTCCAATATGTCTGGTCTCTATCGGATTACCACTGTAGAGCCGTGCATTTGCATACTGATAAAATTTTACAAATCGGCTATTGTTTGTCGTGACTGAAAAGTAAATTAATCAGAGCCTGCTATGTCAGTGATTGGTTTGAGAACAATTAGCACCACTCCAGCCTTATTTAACACAGCTAATGACTCTCTACAAGCTAAGATGGCACTGCCGAGAAATCGTTTAAAAGTTTGGCGATAAGAGACGTAGAGGCGTTGAGCTCTGACACGTGGACGGACATAAAGAGGGGACATTCTCGAAAGACTCGACTTCCCTTCTGCTTAAGGGTGCACTTAACTCAGTCAACAAGTTGTTTTTATCAACAGTCAAACGATGAAGACGCAAACAGATCACACGATCTAGAGGCCATGATTTCAAGCTAGCATCCCTCTTGAATTAGCACCTAAGACACGACGCTGCAGAGAACAGAGCATTCACACTGTGATTAGTTAAAACACAGATTAAAGATATCTGGCGGTGGCTGGGGCCTTCATTTCCAAATCAACAAAAGAAGTCTTGGTGTGGAGGGATTTAGTTTGCATCTACGAAAAAGTTTTAATTTTACAGCTGCAATTAGAGGATTTACGTGGGAGATAGTCCCTCATTTTCTTGTCTATTTGACGACACCTGAGTGAAGCATTCTGCAGGCGGGGGCACACACCCAGAATTAGAAGAGTTAAGAGACTCCAAGTGCAGAGCAGATTTCAATCAACAAACATGATCTCGGTGGAAAAGCTGGAAAACACACAACATTGTCTTTCATGATTGTCTGACTGTGCGATTTACATAGCCAATGAGCATGAAGTTCATAAAAACATACCTAATTTTGGATTTTCAAAGTCACTGTGCCATCTGCTTTTTTGTTCCGCAACAAACGCACACTCACACACACACACACGCACACACACAAACAGCCCCCCTGCACCCCCTGTCGCTCGCGACTCCAAAGTTTCCACTGTATTTGTCTCATGAATATGCTAATTGTGCATTCCTCTGCCAACTGTGTGTGATGTTTCTGAAGGAACAGATATAGTTCCAATAAAAAAAGGAAGTGTCTACAACTGGCTGTTAAAAGAAAAAGGATGTGATAAGCATAGGAAAGGAGGATGTCAGTTTTGCTCTATTCACCCTGGCGCTGCCTCTCTGTATGGCTCTTTCTGACTTTTTCTTTGTCTTCTCTGTCTCAAAAAAACTATTTGGACACGATTCTGCACACAGCTTTAAAACTGCCAAACGACTAATATCTTGTTGCCTACTGTGGCATTTAAAAAATTCTGTACTTCTGACCCCACTTTGCTTCAAAATAATTCCAGCAGCTGAGAAATAATCATCTCTATCTGAAACCGACTGTGTGTGCAGCAGTTCTGTATGAGTGTGTGAGTGTGTGTGGGAGAGAGAGAGACTGACTCTGGTATTTAAAGCCTTTGCCAATACAATCTATCTGACAGGACGCACTGTTGTCTTGGTGACGGAAAATATCGTAATGCACTTCACTTTCATTGCAAATGTGTTCCTGGATTGCTAAGGTTTTTGCAGAAAATGTCATGTCCATCATCTCCCTCCGGAGAGTAGTTAAGTGCTTGTTTTTTGCTATATTTTCCTGTAAATGTGCCTTCCTTCCCTCTTTCCTTCCTCTAATAAGGTAGTGAATGACACTCAGACAATCATCTTCTTAAGAGGCACACTTGATTTTCTAGCTGAAGTCCACTGCCATCATAAGCTGCTAAAAAGCTGCAATAGTCATTGATTATTCGGACATTTTGCTTTTTAACAGTTTTGTGGTTGCAGAGGTTTTTAGGGAGTTCAGGTTATGTATGAGCTGATATTTATCTTGAAACGGGTATTGTCAGCTATGGTAATGGCTCCCAGTTTGCAGATATGACAAATCTTTTTTGCTTTAGCAAAGTTGCTCAGTCATTTGGTTATCCAAAACTTTGGTTCAAAAAGACATCTTCACTATCGGACGGATTGCAAAGAAATCTTCTACAGACATGAATCCTTCCCAAACAAAGAAGCCAGCTGACTTTGGTGATCGCATCTCTTTTCTTCCAACAACACCATCAGGTTAACATTTCTGCTTTTAGGTTAAATATCTCAGCTATTGGATGAATTGCAATGAAATTTGATACTGACATCTATAGTGCAAAGCAGATAAATTCTGATGGCGCTAGTTTACTTGTCCATTGTAATATGTCAATATGCCTCTTATTTTTCCTCCAGTGCCACTAGCAGGTTGACATTTCTGTTTTTTACCTAAATGTCTGTTAGATGTAGTACTGGGCAATTTGGTGCAGATATTACAACGATCATTTCTGACTGCCTGATTTTTCGTGTATCACCATCATGAGATCGTAATTTCAACTCATCCATACTTTGGTTTAGTATTTAAGAATCGCAGAGGTCAGAGCATATCGTCTCGTTTTTTTCACTTGACAAGGTCACATCCAATGGACAGATGCAATTGTCGTCAAAGGTTGGCATGTGGTTTAAAAGGGTCTTGAGCCAGAAGGTCAGGAACCACCGTTTGAGACCAGTTGTTCATAAACCTGGAGTCAAAAATTTAAAGGACGGAAAGACATGCAATGCGATAAAGCGCAAAAAATCAATTTGTCATTGTTCTTTTCAAGTCACTTTTTTCGTAAATTACCGGATAATTTTAAGGCCTAGACATTACTTGAATGAAACGAGCGAAAATTCATAATAGCTGCAACCAGTCACTTGAAATGTTGGTCGTCTCAGGCATTATATGTCATCATAAGGTTACAGGCGCATCATAAATGGATGTGTGTGTGTCTACAAAGTTTGGGAATATTATATGAATCCATCCAGAAGTTATGCGCCTTTTTTTTACAGGCCACTCCCACTGCCATGCCCCCTTTTCGTCAAGCGACATGAAAACAAACACACACCTTCACAAACGTGAACACACACAAGCACACACGCACACACACTTACTTGACCTCCTTGCCAAATTTCAGCCTCCTGAGGCAAAAACTGTAGCTGCCAAGGAGCAGGGAAATTTAGTGGACCGACTGACCGATGATGAAACAAAAACACTTTTTCATCAGCCTTGTATCAAACAGTAGACATCCAGCAATAAGGAGTCGCAGGAGACATTGCTTCGTTCTGAGCGTTCTCAAGCCAAAGTAGCTTGGAACCTCTGGTCAAGGGCATAAAAAATCCTTAGGGGAAAAGAACTAGAAATATGTAAATGAAGTGACTCAAATGTGCGAATACATGAAAAATATTAATAGATCTCATTTTGAAGTTGGCACTGTGTCATCCGGATCCCGTCTCCTTGAACAGACAACGTCTGACAAAATCTTTTATCTTCGCTGTAGAAAAGGAGAAAAAAAATGTTTTTAATTTCCTCTCAAGTCCAAAGAGAAAGAAATTAAAAATCCCTCTGTGAATCCAGGAGGCAAATTTGCTATGGGATCCTGGGTCCACACAGTGTGGGCACATGAATGAGCTCACACTCGACCAGCCAGTTTCTCAAGAACTACCCTCATAATGGCCGGCAAACCCACAGGAACAGATATCCACATGAGACCTTAACATGCTGGGGAAACAGAGGGTTTGAACAGGATAGGGATTAAAGTGGGGCCAAAAGGTGTTGAGAGACTACAAATGTTTGACAAATGCAATTTCAGATACAGTTATCATTCTTGGGTTTTAAGTGTGAACCCAAGAATCTGACTCCTCTAACTGAGGTGAGGACAGAAAAACCTATGACGCCAGGAGTTTGACTTTTTCATGGAGGAAAAGAGGTAAGGGAATAAATCAAACCAGACAGAAAGTTGCACCGATATAACCCAAGACTGCACACTTTCCAGGGCTGCTGCTGTCATTCAAGCACCATAATGACTGCAGTGTAAATGTGGAATTGTAGCAAAGGGTTTTACTTTGCCTTCTAATGTTACCATTATTCAGCTGTGTTGAAATGTGTGGCACAAGTTCCTTCCGAACACAGCGCTGAATATCTTCGGATCCCATGGAGATATTCCACCAGAAAACCGGCTTTGTGAAAAACCTGCACGTCGCCGAAACACAAGCATCCTTCTTCACTCTTCGCTTGTGGTTCAGCATTTCCTTAGCGAGTGGAATACCACTGTCTTCTGCACAAGCACCAGCACACTGGGTGGAACAATGGTGCTTGATTTACAATTAAGCAGCTGCGTCCATTGCCAGCTGTTCCCCACACACAGCAATGGCCCCGTGGCCCAGCCGTCTCCACGGGAGTCCGCAACCAGCCGCCAGAGACAATGCTCGCGGAAGCCCGCCGAGGTACATGCCTCCACCAGTTAAATTGGGCCAATTAGTTTGCACGCCAAGAGAGCCTCCTTCATAGCAATTTTAGTCTAGATGCGGATATTCTCTCTCTTTTCTCTGCTTTTTTCGCCTCCTCTTTCACTTTCATTCCCAAAACGCTCCAAGCATGCAACATTAGCAGGTTGATTAGAACACTGAAGTCATCAGCTTTGCAATCAAACTGTCTTATTGTTCAATGAGTCAACAGACCGACTAACAATATAACATATATAACATATATACTCTAAAGTAGAGGTCTTCAGGTTTACCCAACCCCCCCGAATAACCGAGTTTATGATCCGAACCCGGCCGGGTTTAGGATCCATTAATATGAAGTGACTGCGGAAATGGTTCAGGGTCAGCACTGTTTGCTGTCTGTCATTGAAATGCTACTACTGGTAATTTTTTCATTTAAGTGAAATTTTGTTTTGTTATCCTGCTCCTCTTGTGTGTGCTAAGTGCAACAGTGAGGAATTGCAAGCAACGTGCAGAGGCATCTTTGGTCAAAAGTTGGCATCAAAGGATTTAGTAAGTGTAACGTAACGTTACTGCTTCCGGCCTGAGAGTTGAAAGGTCGGAGCTCGGAGAGAGCAGAGTGATAGCATGTTAACAATGCTAACATTAACAGTCCTGAATCATAATTATATTTCAAAAGGGTAAACAATCTGAGTTTTGTTTATATTAGATGCTTCAGACTGCACCACTGATTCTGAACGAGTTGCGTTTGTCATTTGTCACCGTGACAGAAAGCTGACTTTTAAGATGAAGCACGAAGTGGATTAGCCATGCTGGTTCTACCAGCAACAGAGGAATAACCTTAAAAGTGGATAATTTGCTCGAACCAAGCCTTTCCAAGGAGAACAACAGACAATGTTGTGGATTTTTTTTTTTTATTCACCAAATATCAGCTTTCTTGACACTGGGTCTGGGATGATTGACTATGCAGCACATCATCACACACTCGGGCAGCTGCAACAAGGGAAGAAGGCTGCAAGTAGGTAAGACACGTTTTGTTCTGACAGCTTGAATTGGCAATCAGCAAAGCGACTTTCAAGTTGGTACCATTCGGGTCTCTGTCTGCCGAGGCTGAACGGGTCCGGTACGGCATTTTTTGGTTCCGCTTGGATCTGGATCTCAGCTTTCTAATATTAGGGTTCTGTCTTTCCAGGTCTTTTACGGTTTGGGTATGACTTTTTGGACCCGAGAAGACGTCTACTCTAAAGTCCTGATTCTGATTGTGTCGAGCTTTATTTCTAACTGCATTCTCCCAGATTCACCCAATGTCCCCCTCAACTTTTTATCGACATTGCACAGACACCTATTTCAGTATGCATCGAAAAAGCAGGCCGTGCCCTCTTCCACTAAATCATCCTCCCTTTCTCACTCCTTCCCTTTTTCTCTCCCCTCCCTCCCTCCCCTACCTCCCCCTCTTCCGCCAATCTTCTGCCTATCTCACCATCAGACTAAAATATCTGTGATGAAGACATCTGCTGGACAGCTTGTCAGGGGGCTGGAAATGGAAATCGAGAAACTGAAGGGATCTGAACGATCTGTCTGTGCCAGAATTACAGCCCACTTCATTACAGGGAGGAATGGACAGATATGGATAAGATAAAGAAAGAAAAACACTATCTGCCATGTATTTCTGACCTAAGCAACAGCAGCGCTTGCTGATTTAGGCAAGCAGCGGCACAGCAATATTAGCAAAGATATTGCAAAAAGCATGTTAGATTAGGACAGATAGTTTAAATAGGCTTTGTGCAAGTCTCATAAAACATAAAACAGGGCAGCAGAAATGCAACTGCTTGTAAATCACAACATTTAACATCCTTTGAAAACTACGTATTTAACATAAAGCATAAAGAACATTTGGTTTATTATCAAAAACTCAACTCCAGCTTTGTAGATGGAAGTAAGTGAGTGTTCATAGAGGCTCAGATTTGTATCCTCAATAAAACTGTTAACATAATTCTGCTTTTCTCTCTTCTTTCCACACTGCCTCCTCCCTCCTTTTCTCTCTGGCAGTTGTGAATTACTGTTGCAGGCAAAAAAAAAAAAAAAAAACAGAGCGCAGCTGATGAGGAAAAGACAAAACTAATCAGAAATTAGGGGTGCCATTTCCCTGCTGCCACTCACCATTTCAGACAGTAACTGCCCACTCTCTCATTTACTCCCAAGACCCTCACAAGCATGCAGACACACAGGGATGCACACAAAGTATGTACACACTATAATGTGGAAGTAGCATGAGTCACCCTTCAGCTCATTTAAGGGGGAGGGGGCTTCAATTACGCTTGAATCAACTGCATAAAAAAACTGATATGGAGCAGAGCAGCAAACCGCTAATAAAGTTGTTCCACACTGGAGTTTAAGCTAGTCTATACTTGATTCTAAGGCATATAAAACAATGAGGACGATTGTAATATTAATCCTAATCTATATTCCAATGGCATTTAGACTTTCTTGCTAAATGCTAATCAGCATAGCACTTTATTTCATTATAGTGGGCTGGCACAATGATCCCCAGTGCCACCTCTGTCAAGGCCATTACCACAATTGCTCGCCAAATTAATTTATGTCGTACTCTGAATTCAGCTCCCATCGGCGGAAGCATGAAAGCCTATTGGAGCTGTCTCCAAACAAAAAAAAAAAAAAAAAATAAAAAAAAGTTTAAGATGCTGTGGCGGAGTGCTTTTATTAAGCCCTGAGCACAACCTATGAATTATTAAGAACTTGGGTGTATCTATAGACCATCAAACCATTAGCCTGGGAGCGAAAGGCATCCTGGAGTACATTCAAAAATACCTCATCCCTCCACGCTCACAAAGTCCTGACAGCGCTTCCTCGTGATTGAAGAAGTTGGAACGCGTCGAGTTTAAAACCCAAACCCCCTCCCCCCCGCCATGAATTTTTCAACAGCTGCAGCTGCAGTTAAAGCGCCATTAAAGCACAAAAGCCAACCTTGTACGGCTCTCCATAATAGATGAAATAACAGGGTATTTATCGGCCGAAATATTACCAGCACTTATCTGCAGGGAGACAACGCTGGAACAGTTCGGTGTCTGTAAGTGGTGCAGACAGCACAACAGCGACTAAAATGGACCTTGACAAAATGGACACCTGTAGCTTTACTCCATCTCAAGCAGGAGCTCAAAACACAAAGTCCAACCAAAAGGTTCTTATAAGAACAGCCAATAGTGTTTTTTTTCCTGGAACTACTTCTGCAATTACACTGACAGGACAAATACTTGGTTACGGCTGCTCTAGACCATATTAATATGTGTAAAAAAGCATAAAATAATTACTTTTAATGTAAAAAGGGTTGCTCAAATCGGTAACTTTCACCTGATTCTGTAATTCACCTCAGCTCTTTCAACTGTTTTATTGTTTCAGCTCACTGTTTTGATTTCACTGTCAGAAACTTTCTTTTTTTTGGTTCATCGTCTTCATATTTTAGCTCCAGGCAGTTCATTTCAGCAAAAGAAAAGCTCTGATTAACCTTTAGCTTGCTGCTTTCTCAACCAACAGTAAACAAACAAAGTTAGCAATTGGCTAGTGAATGCAGCAGAGCATTTAGCAGCCGAAGAATCAGATATTTCTATAATTTCTCCTACCTCCAATTTTAATAGACACTGGTGGGAGTTTTTCGCCTCATCCTCACTGAGGTTTTTTTTCCCCACACCTCAGCCCTATTCATTAGCCACCATGTGCAGCCACCAATGATAGCAGAGCATGTGCGGGGTGACGAAAATGTAGATGGATGTCTTGCACAAGACATATTACATCTAGCTCATTCAAGAAGTAGGCAGCTACAAGCTGTCACCCCCCACCAGGACACCTTCTTTCAGCCCATTTCTCCTCCATCCCACTTCACCTTCCCAATAACCTCCTTCCCCAGGGGCACCATTCAAAGCTGGCTCCTTCTCCTAATTACCCATGGGCCCAAGAAACGCTCCAGCTGTTTGGAGAAGTGGGACCATTGCAGAGCAGGAGGTGCAGCAGCAGCTGAGGAGTTTGGGTGTGAAATGCAGCCTGATTAAAAGTTTCAACAACAAAAGAAGGAGATTTGAAAAGTTTGGGAGGTGGCATCTCTCAGGTAGATTTAGAAAGAACTTGTGCCAAAATTATTTATTTAGTTTTATTGTTTTAAAGCTGGTCCTCGTTTCCCCTGTACTTCCACGGAGCATCACTGTTGGGTCATGCGATAACATACTTCTGTCTGACAAGTACTCCCAAAGGGCCGATGCAGAACGAATTTGAATGACACATTCATTGATCGCTGTGAGTGGACTGTTTGGTGTACGGATTAAACGATTGGCAGTTTGACAGCTGACAGACTGACACTGATTGATCGATCAGCGCTTAACTGGAGTAGACCTCTGACAAACACGCAGTTTAAATTGCTTACAAATGGATTGATGGATTGATCGGCCTCGCCAGGGGGGTTTGCAAAACGGCATTTACGCTCACCATCTCTTCCACGGCGGTCCAGCGTCGACTTAGCAGGGCCGGAGGAGATGTAGAGGAAGCCATCCATGAAGAGGGAGGGGTCGTACAGGGAGGTGTTCTCAGACCACTGCTCCAGTATAGGGAAATCTAAAAGGGGGCAGACACAGTAGATAAGCAAGGAAATGGAATTTACCAACTGAATGTAATGGAGGCAGTGAATCCATCTGATCCTTCACTTGCACCTCAGTGTCACATTTTACCTCCACCTGCAGCTGCAGTGCTAATTATAAGTATAAATTTTACCTCACTTTAAGCCCTCCTCAATCTAAGCATAGCAACCAATAAAGACCATGTATGTCAGTTTGATTAAGTCAGAAAAACTAAAGGATTAAGTGGTCCTGTCACACTTCTAAATCCAAACAAACCATTTATAAAACATTGAATTGCTCAAAAAATGCTTTCTACTGTCACAAAGAAGTTGCATAGTTTTTCAGTTTTTCACTACATAGAACTATAAAGCTTCAAAGACAACCAATAAATGGAATTAGCCACCTGTAGGTTATACTGTAGTTAGGACTGGTTTACTTAACATAGTAATAGCACAACATAAACAAGAGTATTTAAATACGTGATAGCATGGCAAATATGGGCAAACAGGACATCTGGAAATGAATCGGTTTGGCGTCCATTGCGACAAACTGCTAATCTGAACCAAATCTCAAATACAAAACCTCATTTGAGAGTTTTATCATTTACAGTGCCTGAAATAATCAGTTTGGAAAACAAAATGTTGAAAAATAACAATGCAACACATTAATAACATCATGGTGAGACACCGCTGAGATATGTGCATGGTGTAAATGGAAGGGTAATTGGACTGTATTTATAAAGTGCTTTTCTAGTCCCTAAACAAGCCAAAGCGCTTTTACAACACAAGTCAACATTCATGCATTCACACACTCTCTTACACATCCTAACCACCCATCATCTGATTGGTAGATGACCCGCTCTACCTACTGAACTACAGCCACAATCAACACCCTTTGCAGTTTAATTTAAGTACTATACAAGGACACACTATTATGTGTGTATTACTATCTATCTAGGTAAAATCTGTCAACATCTACATCTTCCGTCACATGCAGCAACTCTAGGTATCCCATATGCTATCCTAATGTTGCAAAAACAGTTCTGGATTTGGAATAAGGGAATGTTTTAAGAAGATAGCTCTACTCTCACATTTGAGTCTATATTTAAATTCTGAAAGACTGTCTACCACAATATCGTTTTGTGAAATTGCCCTGAAGCAAAACACTGAATCCCCACAGCTTCATGACTGCTGTTCTTGAACCTGAGCTCTGACCTCCACGTGGACAGTATTTCCCTGTGGGCATCACTGAAGCTGCTCGGTGGTATGTAGTTTTTCCCACAAGCAGCGTAAAACATGATTATACAAACCACTGTTTATTTAGTCATGACTTTGCCACATGGTTATTCTCTTGCAAAGTCAAAGATAAGGTGTTCTCAGAACATTTCAAGGCGCAAACCCCCACGTACTGTATGGGTTAAAAATGGGTTTTACGCTCTGTCCTCGCTTCATCTTTGTCCATTTAAATTAGAAGCCCTTCTCTCTCATTTTCCCCCTTTTCTTCTAAACTCCCTCTACTCATCTTTTCTTGCTAGCTTTAAGAGCTCACCACATTCAACCTTATCATTCTCAAATTCAATTAGCTTCAATCCTGAGGTTCAATTTTCTGCCGGGGTCTTGGCAATATCTCACAGATTTTATCTTCACTACCTCCAGCTCTCTCATCAAGCAAGGTAAAATAACTTTAATTGAAACCACTTTTAATTGAAGCGACATTTCCACCCGTTACACCGTCTCGTCTCAGGGCCACAGAGAAAAGCAATCAGTTCATGTAACAAGACAGCTTCTTCTGAATATGTTTGTGTTCTGTGTGTGGACTGTGTCAAACCAATTAATTGTGTTCACATGCATTAATAGTCTTTGAATTACAGTGAAATACTACTTTACTCTAAAAATGAAATAAAATGGATGTTATATATCACACGCAACAGCCTAGAGATATTTTTTTGAAGCCTTATCTAACTAATAATTATGAAAGTAACATTCATTATGAATAACTCTCTTGGAGTAAAGCACAAATAATTATAGTAGAGACACACAATATAACAAATACTGTTTTACAGCACATATAATGTTTCCATTGATATCAATCCCTTCGATTTCTTGTGGTATGTATTGTATTTTGTTTTTTAGGAATGTACTTTTATTTTCATTTGCATTAATTAAATGAAGCACCTTGATATTTCAAACATGAATTTCACCTGAGGGGGGATGCCCCATTATTAGCAGAGTTTATGTTAGAAAAAGACATCCCTATAGCATTGTGCTATAGTGCAACATTACATCATGCCCTTAATGGTGCATGCAAAAGCAAGATTACTTGCCTTAATGTAGTAACTCTTGCCAAGTTACATTAAAAATTATTTGATTTTTTTGAGGATGGGATCTTCTGTCATTTAAATTTTAAAGTTTTAGAAAGAATATATACCTTTTTTGCCTTAGGAAAACTTTGCTTAGGTCACATTAGTTTGTCTTAAAAAGTTCCTCTTACAAACTCTGAACTGCGGAGGACTGATTTTTAGTATAATGCACCTTACTACAAGCACAAACTTCAAATTAATTAAAGTTAGAAACACTTATTCCTCTAAGCTACTTACTGATATCTTTACAATGACTTGTGAATGTTTTAATTAGGGGGTCTCTGTGTGTGAGGACTGCTTTGTGTGACTGCACTGTCACGCTGAAAGTGTTAATACTTCTCAGGTTCTCTCTTGTAAAATAGATTTGAATCCATGCAAGCACTTAAATGACGATGGCTCTCCAACATGGTTGTTGTTAAAAGGGCCCAACCCGTATATTGGTGCGCCAACATTATCAGCTGAAATGAGCCTATGACAGATATAAAGGTTAAGAGATTTTATTGAACATATATACAATGTAGAGTCAAATTTAATGTCGGCATTTAATTCATTCTTGAGGAGCAGTGGGAAAGTACAGCACAGCACTTGAGAACAACTCCAGATCTTAGCCAGTACCTCAGTCAAGGGTACTGACTGGAGATAAGCCTAAAATATGTGTTTTGACGGGGGTTTAAACTGGAGCACCTGGAGAAAGCCCATGTAAACATGGGGAGGGAATGGGATTAAAACCTGGGATTCAAGCCCAGGAAACCTCTTGCTATTAGGCGACAGTGCTAACAACTGATCCACCATGCCGCCCATATATCAGATCAACATATATGTTCTCCGATACGAACAGATATAACAACTGTTTTTGATTTAAAATGTGTAATTTTAAATGGTGTAATTATGTAGCAAGTCCAGCAGAGGGCTGTCCGTTATTTATATCAGCAAATCGTAGATTATCTCCTCCGATATGCGCAAATATTAAAACTGCTTTTAAAGGCTGATAGAAATGCTTGGACAAGTGATTTTAAACGGTGTGATTATGCAGTTTGGCCAGCAGAGGGCAGTCCCTTGTTTGATAATTAATAAGTGAGGTGTTTATTGATCTGTGCACCGATGTTTAGAATCCTTCATCTTTAACATATCTTTGTCACTAGCATAACCACGTTCAGCTGATATTATCTATTTATACAGATAATACTAAAAAATAAATCAGATATTGTAATTTTCTTAGTCCTTAATATCCCAAAAAACCTTGTATTAGTTGGGCCCAAACATTAGAAGTAACTTTAGCATTTGTACATGTTACAAATAAATGGTCTCCAAACTTCAAGTTATCATAATGGCATTTAGAATGGGCTGATTAATTCATGGTGTAATTCATGCATTTGAACAACATACATGAAAACATTCCACCTTAAAAGCTGCATTTGGGCGGCACAGTGAATGAAATGACTTTTTTTTGTTTTTTTTCCACCGGTAACGTTAAACTTGTAGCAAGAAATCAACATAAAAAGGTTTGTTTGAAAATACTATGAAAACATTATGGCCAGCCTTGAATCTCAGCACGGATCATCGGTTCATCCATTAATTTTCTCTCAGGGGTGACAGCATGAGGAGCTGGGCTGCTGCTGCTGTAAGCAGATCTGGCAGGTCTCACCTGCAAGCTGCAGCTCCTTGTAAGTCCCAAAACTTTGTGACAGATATACAAACGTGTTATTTGGATAAATAAAATAATAAAAATATTTGAAATCTACATGGTTAAATGGTAATATTACCAAGATAGAAATGATATATAAACAGCTTTACCACAAGACTTAAAAACTGCTTTTTGCATGCTTGCAGTCAACGGACTGCAATGTGTGTAGCTTCACCCCTTATGGGACCCTTTTTGGGACCTTTGGTGCCCCAACAGAAGAGTGACCAAAATAGGTATGGTACACTTATTTGTTACCCTTTAGCACCCTTTTATTTTAGTGGAAAAGCAAATAATTGTGTACAATACTGCACCAAACTGAAATGCAGTGCTCAGTGGAAACTGAGCTAAACACACCATCATCCATGATCAGTCTTTATAGCAGCTAGTAGCAATCATATCAACAACATCATCATATCTGGCATGGTACAGGCCTTTTTATGCACTGCAGCCATTTGTAACAAGGGCAATATACTTCTGATGTGATGCCAAGAGCAGGGTGACATGAAGCCCGGGTCACTTTAGTTAGCAACATCTGTAATGTAGCTTTGAATCGAACACAGAGAGCGTGTCTGCCAATAGCAGCATCATAAATACATGGAATCTGACAGAATTTAATCAGCAAACTGCAGGGAAGTGAGTCCAAAACACACATACACACACTTTTTTTCCCCAGCACTCAGGTTGTGAGAATGTAAATAAGGCAGTAGCTAGATGCTGTATTAGATGTAATAAGCCTCTCTC
>JAQLOL010000016.1:11837211-11852383 GCA_029783665.1 Naso thynnoides | reverse complement strand
CCTCAAAAAGCTCTGATTCATCCAGCATGTCAAAAACAAATTCTCAGGAAGGAAACATCATACAGTTGTTGTACCCTTGATGTTACACCTGATAGTTTATTATTTTCTGATTTTCTGAGGGGAAAAAATTTAGCAAGTTTTACTATATCTAGCAATAATTTGAAGTGATTTAGTAAAAAAAAAAAATCTGGGAGTTATTAGAGATTTTGCTTTAAACTCACCAACAGTGATAATATTGTTTTAGCAATTTCATGTGTTTCAGTCAGGCTTTGTGATAAGAGAATGATTTTCCTCCTTTCACAACTTTACTTCAAATATTCTTGGGAGAAAGTTCACATTAAAGTGTCAAGAGTGAATGCATGGTCAAACTTGTCTTTAAATCAGCTATTCCGAAGACACACTGAGAAGAGAGAAATGATCGCTGTCTTTGAAACAGCAGAGTCTAGCTTGGCAAATAAAGGCCAAAGAGCAAGACTTCTGTAACTTTTGCCTGTGAAGGAGTGAAAATATTCCACTCTGGGCGCCTGCTGAATTGCTACCGCCACGCACCATCCACTGCGCCACACGGCAACACAGGACCATTTTCACTTTTGTAAGGGTAATGAAGCTGAAAAAACTGTGCATTCACACATGCCACCGGGTACATGGTGAGATCTTCCCATATAAATAGCCTGTTGTAAATGTCTTCATCTTTCTGATGGAGCCAAAACAACACACACAAAAGGTTATTCCCATCACAGCAGCTTTCACAGAAAAAATTGCCCAACCCGCAGAAGATTTCAGTCCCAATTAAAAACTTTCCCAGCGACAGTTCATGGAGCACTTTCCCAACCTCATGCACTTCTGTGCCATCTTCCCCTCACTCAATGATGAGTCAGAAGGAAACAAAGCAAAGCAATGAGCACTGCATTTGTGGGTTACCATGGCAACTGTTGCTAGCAAACGTGTCTAGAAGTTGCATCCTGGTTTAAAGGAGTTTACTGCAATTACATGTGTGTAGAAGGGCATGTCATTTCCTCTGGCTGGTGGGGCTGCATAGTGGGAGAAAGGGCACGGAAATGGAACAAAAAGAACTGTGTTGAAAGAAGGACACAGTCAGTTACTGGGGGAGGTAAAATGACTAGGAAATGTCTCCAAGACCCGTCTAAGGGTCAAAACCAGCGCTTTTGTCCTTGAGTTAACTGTCAAAGAGAAGCACCATCAGTAGCAGGAATGAGACATCATTAAAGCTGTTCAACTCAGCAACATTTATATGACAGATGATGTGTTGAATCGGTCACTTGTGGTGACAAACCACCAGTTTCTCTTTAGAATTATGGAGTGTTTTAGTGTATTTGAGCTCATTGTTTTGGTTTTTAGATCCTGCAAACTTAAAATCCATTGTAAACTGACCATCGAACCTTTAACAACAGACTGACAAAAATAGTAGCTAGCTTGTTGAGCATTTAGCAGCGAAATAGTCAGATATTTCCCTCATGCTTTGGTGGAATCCGAAACACAACTAGGAGGAAAGTGAATACTGGACAGCACTGAGTGTGTAAGTTTATACTTATGTATTCATACAAAATGTGTACATCGGTGACAGTCATCGCTGCCCCCACCCTCTGGAACTCCCTCCCCCTCGCCATCTGGAACTCAGACTCACTGTCATCGTTCAAATCAACTCTCAAAACCCACCTCTTTAAATCCACGTACTTAACCTGATTTCTTTCCACCTGTTTTCCACTCACCCTCTCTTCCCTCCGGCCTCTTGTCCTGTCTCATTGTCATTGTTTAAATTCCCTTTGATTACAACTCTGTAGCTAATTATTATAATTACTATAATTATTTATCGGTCTGAGGGTGATTTTTCTGAACTTTGGCACTGCGAACAAACGCATCAACCAGTCCCGGTGTTTGTGCGGAGCAGGTGTCACGTCCGTATCCCACAACAACGACATAAACAACAATAGCTGACAAGCTAATTATCTGTGTCTTTCAGCACCAAGCGACAACCATCACGCCAACTGTAAAGAAGACAACATATGGCAGAGTGTCGTCGGTCAGTTGGGCTATGTAGTTTTACGTTTGGATGAGGAAACATCAGCCAACATATGTTAACGTGTGGGAGGCTCTCTTAACTTTTCACCTTTCTAATCATATGGCTTCACCTGCTGTTAATGCCTGTGACACGTGGTGTTGTATTTTCATTCAATATTTTGTGTTTGATGGTTGATAAGTTCTGTTTTCTGATATGTTTTTATATTGTATTCGTATCATGTGAGCCCACTTTATCCTCTGTGGAGTGAGCTGTCAAAGCTCATTTCATAAATTCTTATTCCTGTGTGTCTGTTACAAATCCTTGTCGCTGCCAGTGTGAAGAGCTTTGATGTTATTCGTTATGCACCTGGTGTGTGAAGGCCTTTACAGGAGCAGGCAGACATACTCGTTTAACTGCAGGAGATGGAGGGTAAGTAACAGCTACTGTATCTGTGTACAGCACAAACTGACCCCCCATGAAATCCTGCGGTATGCTTCAAAGAGAGAGACAGAGCACAAAGCATAGTCCATGTTTGTCTACGAGGTCCCCATTCCATAATTTAAAGCTGTCACAGATAACTTCTCTCAACTCAAGATAAACAAATTTCCACCAGCAGGCCGGTACCTGTAGCGTTTTGGGTTAACAGAGGAAGATTTGATGTGGTGGTATTGACAGATGCAGTCAGATTATTGATTGAATACTGGTTTGTTCAAGCCTGCATGAAATTATATTCTGTTTTAGAGGGGAAAAAAAACAAAACAACAGATTTTGCTTTTGCTTTTTTGCACATTGTTAAATGGGTGCACACTGCTGGGGATGTGATAGAAAAGTGTCACAAGTAATTTTTCATTTCAGCGCAGTTTTCTTAAAAAAAAAGTGTGATTTCAGTGAGCTCAGAAATGCATTAAACTGCTTTGTTACTGACAACTTGGCAAGCATTTGTGTGAAGCTGAAACACTTTGGCAGAAGCTGACTGAGAGGGCAGATACTTCAGTCAACACAGAGACTTTAAATCCACTCTCAAAAAACAAAAAAAAACCTCCCAATTAATTAGCCTCGTTCTATTTCACTGAATAGTATCTGGAGAGAAAATGACGACGGTGCCACCTGCACTACTTGTTGCAGAAATCAGAGATCTTAATCAGGATGTTCATTAACTGCAATGTAATTTTGTCACACGGGCTTCTATCACCGAAAATGGATTTTAACATGCGAAACCACATCACTCAAGCTACTCTGTGCAAAGTGAATCTTCAGTGTCCATAAAAACAGTGAATGTTTGTGCATGAGAACAGAAGGAACCAATTATGGGATAGTTTGTGACAGAAAAACAGGAAGAGACAGTTTGACAGCCTGTTGACGGCGCAGCTGTTTTTGTTCTTACATGCAGGTGCTTTAAAAGTTTGTGAAAATTCCAATCTGCTTGATGATCAATTACTACGCCCTTCAAAATACCATTTAATTTCACTTATTTCGGAACAAACATTAAACCTCAGTGGGAAATCTATTAAAACTCAAAATTATATCAAACAAATTCATAACAGATGCCACCTGAGACGAACAATTACAAACAAGATGCAAAAATAAATCAAAAGCTTTAACAGACTTCAATTAAATTGAGTGTGCGGTGGTGGAGGGAGGTTGTTAAATGGCATATTTGATGAAAACAGAGAGCTCACATATTTCTATTATAAAAAAATTTACAACTATATTTCCTTTGCTTCATCGTTGTGACGTGCACCTCACTGTTTGTGTCGCAGGTGGTTAAAAAAAAACAGGTAAATTACAATGAGAGCTTGTGCTCAAGTTAGAATGTAATTCAGTGTTTTCTAAGACTCACGCAAAGCTTTTTGAAACTGCTCTGATTCAACGCTGGCAGACATTTAAACATTAAAGTTGAGCAGCTTTTATAAGCCACGTACATGCGTGATATGTTTGCAAAAAGGTATTAAACATTTTTTTTTAAAACTGAAGGAAAAAAAATATATATTGTGTTTCATAGTTGTGAGGAACAAACGATAAAAAGAAAAAGAAAACACTGTCGTGGAGACGTTTCGACGACAAAATCTTTGAGCCGTGAATTCATTTCATCTGTATTTCGTGTCTTGTTCTTTGGTTGTTACTCACGCCAGCGGCAATGAGGCGTATGGAAGGAGCAGCCCAGAGAGCCGCACACAAGGAAAGAGAAGGAGAAGTCTTCTCTGCAGGAACTAATGAGTGAGATGCTGTGTGGCATTTGGGGATGCTGTGGTGTCATTGTTAGGCTGGATACATTGAATTCAGCCTATGTGTGTGTACTTGCATGTGTGTGTGTGTGTGTGTGTGTGTGTCCATCATTTCAGCCACCGAAATACATCCTTACATCCTTCTATAAAAACAAGGCATCTCTGTCTGTGTGTCAGTCTGTCCCTCACATAGCACAAAAACTGTTCGTCAGATTGACTTCAAACTTGTCAGGTGTGTTGCTGACGGCCTGAGGATGTTCATGTGTGCTTTTGGAGCAGCGAGGGTTTCGATATTAATAAAAATCTCGTCAATTTTAAGTTGATTTGCTTCTTCTTCCGCCCGTCGAGTCAATGAGTGAAACGCACGGCGCCACTCTGTCACTGCAACCTCCACTGCGGTCGAAGGTGGGATTGCATCCGTACTGTTCGCAGCAGGAGCCGCTCCGCTCCGCAGGGCTGTACAAAACTGCCATGGCAACAAAGAGGAGTAAGGACAGCTCCTGTTGCCTCTTCATGACGTTCGCAGCTTCACTTTATTACACCAAAAGAGAGACGGCGAGCGAGCTGAGAGCACCAGACAGCGCTGGAAAGCTTGAATGACGGAAATTAACTGCTATTTTTTTATTCTTTCTCAGTGGTTAAAAATCTATGATTCAATACTGCGACCTGACATAATGGTGGGTGACTTTTTTGCAGCAAACATGAGCAAGATGCAGCAAATGATAGGGTTTCCATCGGCAATGTCTGTCACCGTCGCCGCTGCGCCGCACAGAGCGGCAGAGCGGCTGAATGACAGAAACAATGTTGTTTTTTGATTGTTTCGCAGCAGATAAATAGCCTGTGCTTCAATACTCTGGAGACAGACACCCTAATATTGGTTTCATTTTCATCCTCTGCGTTTCTCCCCCCCCTTTTGACATTATTTATTTAATCTAACTGACAGATGCACTGCTGAGGAGCCGCCGACTTCAGTTCTCTGCTGACTGAGTCAGGCATGTCTGAAACCGTACATGCCACATGCACCCCAGTCTCCCTCAAGAAGCAACTTGGAAACACAAAAACTTTTCAAATAAACAACAAATCCAGTAATGCAGCAGCTTCCTGCAGGTTCAGTGCAGGCAGGATGTTTTTGCTTTAATGCACATATGTTTGTTTGTTTGTTTTAACATAGGCAACATTATTTTTGCACTGTGTAGCACTTTGCTTTGTTGTACTGTAACCTACAAAAATACTTTTTTTTTTTTTTGGTAGACTATATAATCTTTTTTGACCACTGTCTTTATTTACTACCACAATGTGTTATTATTTAAGTTTGATACTGAGCAGAAAAGTTGTATATATACATTTTATTTTTTGGCTGGTGATTAAAAAAAAAAATAGCAGGTAGAATTTTTTTCATCTATCCAACATTTGGCACTGAAACATTACGGTATACTCCTTTGCAGCTTCGACGATAACAGCAGCTGTGCACGGAGGTGAAGTTGTCGGGACTTAAAGTGAAAAAAACGGCGAGCATCATTTTGTTACAGTTGACAAATGTTTCCTCAAAACACAAGACAGCCACAGGCAGTGACTAAATGAGACGAAGGGCCTCGTCGGCTTCTGCCTACGGCAGTTCTCAATTCTCCTGTGCAGTTTCAGATTGGCTGGGCAATGCATTGAGGAGAAAAGAGTCTGCATGGATCTCTGCGTATGGACTACGGTGCATGTCCCTAGTCCCTTCCTAGTTTTTAATATAACATATTTTACCAGCCCTTGCTTCCGCAAACAGTTTAGAAGTTGAATTATTTCAAAATTTTCAGTTTTTAATGCATTTGTTACTGACATCAAAGTATACCACCAGCTTGTTTCACATTTATGTGGTTACTTTACTCACACTGAGTTGACAGTTGTGAGGGAAGTCCTGTGTAAGTGTGTATGTGTGAAGCTAAAAGTTTGTCTTTTGCTTTTTGTGGGGACCGCCATGTTGGACCCCACAAGGTCAAATAGTTGCTTGAAGGTTAAGACTTGGTTTTAGGGTTGGGGTTAGAATTATAAGTAGGTAAAGGTTGGTGTAAGGCATCCATTTGTTGTGGTTAAGGTGTTGGTAAGGGGCTGGGCCTGGGTGCAAACTGTTTGGGAGGTTGAAGGGGATTTCTGCATCATCGCCCCCCCCAACAAATTAGAGACTAGGCCAGGCAATGCCTGGCATTCATGTCAACGATGGGTCCCCACAAAGAAGTACAACAGTATGCAACAGTGTGTGTGTGCGTGTGTGTTTTTTCACTGTGTGACATGAAAAGACATTTTTAACAAGTTGGCCTTTGGTGATCATGCATCATACTATCTCATCAGCAGGTTCAAGCTGATTATAGAAACACTTTCCAGCAGCAGTCTGGCTCTGGTGATCACTGAAAGTCACCTCTCTCTCTCTCTCTCTCTCTCTCTCTCTCTCTCTCTCCAACTGCATGTTCACTTAAGAACCGTTTGATCACCGTGTTTCTAACCCTGCAGGTGCTCCTGGCAGGCAACCACGCAAAGATGTTTGATGACAGCACTTAATGTGACAGAAAGCAACGTGGCTATTTCGATTCCTCCCATTAAAGGAAAAACTAAAAGTGTGCAAAGCAACACCACGGAAGGGAAGAGAAAACACAAAGCAATTCACTACAAATTATTTAAATTATACTACGAGGGTTATTCTTAAATGTTCTTCAAGTTTTTTCAATTTCAGGCAGTTGTTATGCTTCCCACTGGTGTCCAATTAGAATAAACACACAGAGACTTGAAAAAAGCTTGAAACTGGTAATCTACCAGTAGACAATTTGCTTCTGTACCATTATGCTCCATTTTACCTAAAAGTTTAAAGGAAGGATCCACACTAAATTAACTTAGTAACAAAACATGGAGCTAAAAGTCTTTTTTTCTTCCTGATTCACATTTACCACATTTGGAGAATGTAAATGAAAGATCAGGTGAGCACAACCACTAATGTTTAGTTTTTGATTTTTGATGGTCAGGTACAGCCACTGCAACTAATGGAACTGTTAACAAATAAAGTATTAAAGTAAAAGAATTATCACCTCCTCTCCTATTTCCTCCTTTTGTCGTTCATCAGCCGGCACAAAGTGCTTCCCGATTTTGTGAATTAAGATGTGCACAAATCCCTCCAATAAAACTGCAGGCAAAGTTTCTAAGTTCCTTGAAAGCTTTTGCACTCCCGAGGAAGTTAATGTAGTAGAAATGCCCCAATATTATATTTCAATAATAAATCTTTGGTATGAAGTCAGCAGCAGGCATAGGATTATATATTAAGGCCATTAGAAAAACCCAAATAAAACCAAATTCACAATACAATATTTTCATTATAACACAGCAGTGTTGAAATATTAATACATTAAACAAACCGTAAATTCTTATTTTGTGTTAGATTTTGTGTTAAAGTGATAAATTGCTGTTAATATCCGAGACCACTGCAGTGCAAAAAACATCGTTTCTGTTTGGATATTAATACAAAAAACACAATATAAAGAAAAGTCTGCTGTAGATGATGCTTTACTTTAAGACTGGCAATATTTTTCTTAATAAAAGTGAGAATGTTTCCCTGTTATTACAACAAAATATTAATTAAATTAACTGTTACAAAAAAAAATCCCATCTCTGTGCTTATACTATGAAATATATGCATTTTTTTGCAATTTGCAATATGCAAGAAATATCACTGGTGATCATTCAGGATCCTCTCAACCACGGCCTTATTTGTTTTTTTGTAATATCATTGATGAGAAGTTGTGTGAAGAATAAACAAACCTCTACAAACCTTTCTCCTGACCTTTCTGCTCCCTGGCAGCAGCTACAAACTCTTTTTACTAGATCACAGTTTTGGACTCTTTCCCAGCTGGAGGTGGCGATAGTGGAGGCTCCAAATCAATGCTTTTTCATTGGCAGCTCTTTAAAAAAAAAAAAAACTACAAACTGTTTATTTGCATAAATTGTGATAATTTTATTTGCCAAGTTAGATGAGTTAGCATTTCTGTCAAAGACACCATGATATATTTTGGCCAGCTTTTAGAAATTCAAGTACTGGTTTTCAGGTTGAAACAATCACAATCCATTCACACTTCAGAAAAATAAATTAAAATGGAAGTGAGGCTTTGCTCTCACTTGCCAACTGCGCCGTGCATCCACCCACCCCTTCTGGAGGCAAGAGGAACCTGCTGATGTCTGCACCACAGATCCTCGTGTACGGTAGCAGGACTCTACATGAAAGGACTCCGGCTATCTGATGTTTATGTGATTCATTCTGTGTGAAAGCTGCAGCAGGAGAGCTGTCTCAGAAGACAGTCACAGTTTGATGAGGAAGGCAAGAGTTGAAAAATAGAGAAAAAAGTCAGAGTGGCAACTGCCCCTCTTACATCAAAAAACACACTCACACTGTGTAGTACACTTACACACACAAAAATCACACCCACACTGTTACTTTGCCAGTTAATTATGTCCTCTGATTTATGCAGTCCTGCCTTCTCCACTTCAAACTATTCAGAGGACCCGGTCTATCTGATCACAGGGTCAAACTTTTTCAAGTTAAGATACACCTAACCTGTGCTCACACATCAGAACTTCAAGAAGAACAGATTCTTTTTTCAATTACAGCAGACAGAGCAAGACATCCACAGTCTCATTACTGTCATGAAAACAACTGAGTGAGCGGCACAGTCTGACATGTTGACATTTGCTATTTGACGGTACGCTCAATAATCGGATGCACTGACAACGATGATACAGTGAAGGCTTGGAGTTCTTTCCCTGGAAACAAGCTCAACATGGAGTTTTACATGTTAACTGACTCAGACAAGCTTTACATGAACTAAAAGTCTGGAGGACGGATTATAAAAAATGCTCCTTTGGTCAGTGTTGGGGGGTAACCAGTTACATATAAAGGAGTTATGTAGTTTAAGTACAAAATAAATGTAACTGTAATCTGTTACAGTCACTAAAAGAAGGTATATATAAGTATTTAAAAGCTGCAGTTACTTCTGAAAATGGTAATGATTACAAAGGGAGTTACATCTGAATCATTTCTGTAAAAACTTTAGGCTATATGTTGAAGAATCTTCATGTTGTTGCTTTGCATGTTTTGGATGACCAAGTTTGATTCTATCCTGATGTTTTGATTGGTTCTCTTGATTTTCAGCACCCCACGTCTGCCAATTAAATCAATCCTCATTGCCGCTCAAAGATAAACAACCTGTGCGAGAAATGCCACCGTGTCTTGGAATAAAAATACATTCCAGTGCTGGAAATTTGAAAAAAACAAAAACGTTTTATTCAGAAATCAAAAAAAGGGCTCGAACATAACAGTGAAATGCAAAATATGTTTACCAGCTGTTGAAATGCTATTAACATCGAAAGTTTCAATGTTAAACCTGAAGAAACATCTGCAGGGATGTTGCCTATACAGTCACTGCAAGCAGTCATAGAATAAAGAAGTGAAGGCATTGCCTACCTCCCACCTGAAAACATTTGTCAGAAATTTAGAAAAGTAATCAAAATGTATTCAGTTTCATTTCTTTGATAAAGTAATTGAGATTGCTACATTACTTATTATGTTCGAAGTAGGGTAACTAGTAATCTGTAATCTATTACATTTCCAAAGTAAGCTTCCAACCCTGCTTAAGGTAAAGGCTTGTGGGTATTTGGGTTGTAACTTAATTTATTTCCGACAGATCAAGGTGCTGTTATAATAAGATTCATACTTTATTAAAAGAACACTTCCTTATATATGTTTGGTGTTTAAAAATATAGGTTTGGCCATGGCTGAAGTTCAAAAGTGAAAATTTTAAATTTTTTCCAATTGTTTCAATATTCTCTTTGGAAAAGCGGCTCTGAGAATTGAGTGAACCAAAAAGGGGTTCAAAGACATGCAGGACAAACACGTCCATGCAAACATCATTGATGATATTAATTTTCTTGTCATGTTCTTTCTAAATCAAATCTACAGCGGGTGATTGCCCCAAAAATTGCATCAGACAAGTCAGTCTCCACCTTCCTTTGATGAACATCAACCATGAGTGTTATGTGATTGGCAAGATAATTTGTTCTGGCCTATATTTAATGAAAACAACACAGGATAAATGGACACCAGCGAATTTTGCTCTCACATTCATCCATAATACCTGTAAACAAAGACCTGTAATTTAAAACTGACATGACTGGCTCCCCTGTGATGATGTTATTTTTAAAAAGGCACACTCTCATAGATGCTCTGCTGGTGCTGATATTAACAAAGCTGAATGATGTATATTTTTTTTCTGTCGTATTTCTTCTCTGTATTCACCTGTTTACAGCAAAGGATATTCAATAGCCAGCGATGAACGCTGACGTAAAAAGGTCAGTTCTCTCTTTTGCAAAGCTCTCGACGTTACTATAAGAATTGTGACTGACAGACATTTGAAAACGAAGGATGTGGCTTTGGATTACCAGCTGCAACAACCTGGTCTTGTTTTTCACCTTGTCTGTGGTGACCCGATGCACTATGTTTTTGGGGTGACCCCTGACGAAGCAGGACCGACCAATGGGGTGATTTTTCCTTGTCTCACATTTAAATGTATATGGACAGTGATTACAGTGATTGCACTGTTAGGACTTTTAGATTCAGGACTTTAGTTGGAAAGAGTACCTTTGAGTACAGTGGTGCTGTGGCATGGAATAGTCTACCAGGATCTATTCAAGTCATCGACTCCAAGAACCAGTTTCAAGTGGCAGTCAAAGAGTGGCTGCTGTCTAATGCTGATCAATAGAGTACTCTAGACTCCATGGGTGGACTGTTTTTAAAAGAAACAGCCTTATTGCATTTCAAAATGTGAAGATATTGTTGCTGCTGTACAAGTTTTTGTCTGTCTGTCAGTTTGCTGATGCTGTCAGAGGATCACAGTGGACATGAGTCTTAGACTTTTCTGTGTTTGTATCCTCATTAATTAATAAATGCTCACCGTGGCTCCCTTTCAGCTGTTTTGCACCCATGGGGGACCACTTGTGTATGTATTTTTTAAACTTTCAAATGAAACCAAACCAAAGCAAAGCAGACAGTGCCACAACCATGCAAGAAGCAAACACAAAACTGTACTGAAAGGTATTTGAGATCAAATTGAGGGCCAGGTTTGGGGTTTTTTTAAAGATTGTTTGGGGGGCCTTTTTGTACCTTTATTTCTCAGGTAGGACAGCTGAAGAGTGGACAGGAAACAAGGGAGACAGAGAGGGAATGACATACAGCAAAGGGCCACAGGTGGAATCAAACCCATGGTCACTGCAACAAGGACAAAGCCTCTGTACATTGGGAGTCTCCTCTACCAACTGAGCAACCATGCATCCTGAAGGTCAGCTTTTTAGAACAGTAGTAGTCCGAGCAAAGGCTCCCCGGGTTGTTTGCACCAACTTTTCTTTCTCTTGGTCTTCGCTAAGACTGGTTGTAACTTGGTTTTTTTTTAAATCCTCTTGGCAATTACACCCCTTGGACCATCAGGGGGTTAGACCTTCTTCTCGCTAAGAATGGCTGTAAATCTTACGCCTAGTCTAGGCCGTTTCTATAGCAACAACACGGTGTGACAATGGCGCATCTCGTACACCGGTACAATGAGCGGTCATTAGATGGAAGAGAGTTATTAGCGACTTGGCAAGGGAGCCGTGACATGGCCCATGGGACAGCACCGCTACTGTCATGAGACTATTCCTTGGGGACCAAACATTAAAAAGTGCCCACAGTGAGGTGAATTATTTTCTCAGAGATAACTCTGCAGAGCGATGGAGCGGTGCTGAGAGGTTTTCTGTTCTTTTTTTCTGTTTTATGTCTTGTGCTCCTGGACGTTCAGCGAACAGACGGGCACAAGACTCACCTCTGACCATGTAGATATGCTCAGTTTCCTGAATAAAAACAAGCAATATTATGTCTCAAATGTGTTGTGAGCGAATAGGACTTTTCTGACTGTAAACATTTTGTTCTGGTCTCAGTACAAACCAGCAATATTTAAGTTTACTGAGGAGAGGAGTGTTTGTTTTATTTATTTCCATTAAGCACTTTATCTTCATTTAAAAAGGGCTCTCATTTTGTTTGGTTTACAATGTTAGTTGAGAAATGTCAGTATTTGCGCATTATTTGGCGGTGCTAGTTTTGTCATTTGTTGAAAAAGGACAGGCAGACAGCAGCCGTTTCGAGCACGCCTTGTTGTTTTATAATTTATAATTTTATTATAATTATTCATTATTAAGGATTTACCATACAAATGGCAGCGAGCCAGTGGGTGAATGTATACCAGCGATGGCGTTCACATGGGCATTCCACGGAGCACTCTCATGAACGCTAATCGCTAAGACCAGGCATAGTTAAGGCTACGCTTAAATTCTGTTGGTGCAACAGACTAAGGATCTACTCTTAAGACTGGTTTTAAACTAAGACCAGTTTAGAAGTTACGACCGGTCTTTTTTAAGACCAGTTGGTGCAACCAGCCCCAGAAGTTGGGAGGAAGAGGCAGACAAGGAATCGCTGGCGAGGCCAATAAACACTGCTATGTTCACGAGTGCCTGATCGGTACTGCCAATGTGCAGCTCTTAACAGTTTGAACATAATGCGTTAGAATGCCCCTACAGTGCTATATAATCATAGTTATGACCCTTCTCCTAACCCTAACCATAACCATAACCACCACCTTAAGCATTGTAAGTGTGTTTATAATGTGTTATATTGCATAACGGAGAGATTTGTTGAAAATGTGGTAATTTTCTTCATCATTTGCCCAATCAGGAAACTGAGTCGCTCAATTTACTAGACCACTATGGCATTTTACTTGCCCTGGGCAATGGGACAGTCCTTTTTTTAAGTCCTCTTGTTGGCACAGAAATATCATCAGCTGTCTGGAAATAACCTGATTATATGTCTGTATTTCTGTCTCAGGATAGATTTTGTCAACGTAGCTTCATAACAGATGTTCAGGTTCAAAGATCAATGTGGTCCGACCCCCGACTACTAAGTACTTATTGTACAATGACTACTCGCTGGTCAGAATGTCAACAAGTTAACAGGTGTCATGCTGATGAGATCATAATGTTATCTAGTTTGATGTGTGCTTGATTATTTGCACTTTTAAAATTAGAACCTCTGGTTGATTTTCTGCTGAAGCTGGAATAAGTTGCAGGGTAATTTTAACAATTTCAACTAACAAAATCTCACTGCGTCATTTTCCGTCTGCCCTTTTCAAAACAAATTTTGAAATAAAATCTAAATGGTTGCCTTAGGAAGGCACTTCCAGTCCAAATGTTCGTCTTTCAGCTGACAGAGAGGTCACCAGGACTGTTATTAGAAGGGCCCCTGGAACTGTAATTACCACAGAAATTCCACCCATCATTTATAAAGCTATTACAATAAATGCACCTGGTAAACTAAGAGTAGAGAGCTGTAATGCATTCCTCTCTTTCATTTGACATTTTAATGAATTCATTTGCATCTAAATATATGTTAAACGATGCTTTGTTTCTACTATAAAGTACCAGTCACCCTGTCACCCTCTTCACTGATGGACATTTCAGCCTATAATATTTTCTATTGAGGCACGACAGCTCAATGGCCTTTTCTACTCTGACTAAACATCTGACATTTGGAAATAATTGAGGGAGGAATTCAATGAGAAAACAAGCCTTTTTCCATTATACCTTGTGTAGCAGTAAGTAAATTAATATGCAAATCCCTGATACTGGCAGTGTTACACACAATGTTCATTTCAGGCTGATTACGGGAACAACCACAAATTCATCTCTAAAAAAATATTTGTAGACAGTTATGTATCTCCCCATAGTGCTTCACTCCTAAAATGATCAGCCTGATAGCAATGATAGTTCAGTACAGCTTAAAACTGAGAAGTGAGCCCTTGCAGGACCGCTTAAACTATCATAATGACAGAGACAGAGCAGTAAGTGACCAGGCAACAGGGATAAATGACTCTCGCCTGCAGCTCTACACTCCAATGACTCAGCGTGTCTCTTTTAATATATCACAGTTAAGCTGCTGAGAAAGTGGCCAGAACCAGCAAAGACCAAGTCAGACCTTCTGTTGGTTATCATCAAGCATTTTCTCCACATCTCTTTATGTACATACAGTATGTGGTGGTCACGAGGAATCAGTCTCCGAGATAATGAAAAGACTTGGTCATTCGGGACAACACAGGTGTTCAACTAGTGCTGACACTAAAAAATAGGTTTAAAAAGTTCAAATTGCGATTTACATGTCCTAGAGCTAAATTGCCTTGATGAAATTTACTCGATGAGCAGAATTCAGAGACAAAGTTGTGCATGCTGACCTAAAAAGCCAAACTCCAAATTGTATTGAATCAAAACTGAGTTTACTTTTCATGCCTATTTTACAATATATGTGTTCAAGAAATTTGTTGTTTCTTACCAAAGTAAGCTAAAACCAACCAACCAACCAACCAACAAACAAAAAAAACTAACTAACTGCCCTCTGGGTAGTTCTGGACCCTTCAACTGAGTTGCACAGAAAAAGACCCAACTACTCAGCCATACAACACCGACAGCCAGTGAGGAAGCCCAGGCTAAATATAAACCAATTACCTTTTTTCAACAACTATTATGTTCCATTAAGAAGATGCAAATTTTGATAACCTGAGATGGTCATTTAGTTAGTTATCCCACTGCAAAATGACCTGACCTGGTCTGTCAATGCCACGGTGACGGCCAAGAAAGGATTTCAGAGGCTTCACTTCCTGAGGTGCTTGAAGAGGGCACGCCTCCCAAAAACAGCCGCTGGTGAGCTTCTACAGGTCAGCCATTGAGTCAGTGCTCACATACTGCATCACAGTACGGTACTCTGGTTGCACCGCAGAGAACAGGAAAGCACACACAGACATACACCCAGCACTAATGGCAATTTAAAGACTTTGGA
>JAQLOL010000016.1:11826698-11837111 GCA_029783665.1 Naso thynnoides | reverse complement strand
TCTGTATTTACTGTGTATAGCATGTCTGTTTTTGTCTGTATGTACTATGTGTAAAGCGTCTTTGAGCATTTGTAAAACCACAACTTTATGAGGTGGCCCTGGTGGCTAAAAAAATCCTCTAAAACAAGTTAAAGTTTAACCAGTTTTCAATTTTTGCCTATTTCAAGCAGATAATGTGTAGATTATTTTTGAAAGTAGCTGATAAAACACAGTAATGGGTTCTGCTGCAAAAAGACACTATTTCAGTAAACAAGGTTCCATTGTCCACTTTTTATTTGTGTTCTCATTTTCTATTAGAAAAGGAAGAGAAAAATGGGAGAAAATGCAAATAAGCAGCTGATTAGGAAGTTGTGTCTTTTCTAGTTAGGGGCTACACTGAAAAAGCCTGAGCTACGAATAGTTTTTACATAATTGTGTGTTTAATCAGATTCACCTGTTTTTCTTAATATGCACAATAAACACAGATCATCCTTTTTTTCATAAAATGGAAAGTAATGAACCCCAACAGTCCTTCAAGTCTCTGCAAACAAAGACAAAATATTAACAGTCTGTAGCTTTGCATGAAAGAGTGAAGCTACAGACTATTAAAATTCATTCTGTCTTGGCACAAAAAGAGGGAAGCCAATGTGGGATCATTTTCACCATTAGCCTACTCATTACTTCTCTCCTCTTTCTCTTGTTCAGCATTTCTCTTTATTGTCCATGACATGAGAGCGCTAATTAAAAGCCTGAGCAGTCATTGGTATTCCAAATGGATCACCACCTAATTTAAGGAGAGCACATTGTGAGGACAGCTTCCTCATTGCAGATATTCAACCTCTCTCTCCCGGCGTGTCGACAAAATGTAATATTAAACACCCCTGCAAATGAAATCATTTAAGGGTGTTTGAAAAGGGATGTTGGATATCTGATGCGTACCAATTACATAGGCTTTGCAGAGGTGAGGTGAAGAATCGCATTAAAACTTATGACTCTGGGAGAAAAATCAGCCCTGGAGAAGACCTGCAGGAGGAAGGATGAGTGAACGGCAGCATGCATGAGAAAAAAAAACTCCACACAAAAACCAGATATCCCTCTAGATCAAGCATGGCCGCTGCTTCTCTCTAATCATGTTTAGCGGGTCAAGAAGCGGTTTGGGATCCCCCAAGTTCTCGCCGTGGCTTAATCTCTGCTGTCATTTCATCTGAGCCATCCAGCATTGCCAAATGGATTAGAGAGTCCAGAGGCCAGACGCCAACTCGTAAAAGCTTATCACCTGAGAACCTTTTCCAAAAGAGCCGCTGGGTCAGCGTACGTTCTCACACAAACAAACACCAGACCACACAAGCAGATTTGAGCACTAACAAGCGTTTTTCACATGCTTTGAGTCTGGAGGCATGGTTTCTACAGCAGACAAAAAAGAATAAATAATACAAATTAATATGAGCAAAAGAATGGTAGGCGGTGTTTCTCTTTGTAACCGATTCCCCACTGCTTTGGCCTCTGACTGTTTATGGCCAGGCACTGCAGAGCAATGTTCACAACTCATCTTTTCACTTTAAAATACAGTGAAAATAACAAGATGCAAAGATTTGAGAAGGGTTTACATCAAAATATCTTTGAGTTGATGTTTTTTGCCAGATAGCACATCATTTTATGCACCTTTAAGTCAGGACGCTTCCCTAGAAGTTTGCTAAGAAAACTGGCTAATTAAAGGTAAAATAGTACTGACATATGTTTGGATTGGCAAAATGAGGTATAAGCAAAATCTTGAGAGTTCAGAGAGTACACAGCAGGTCAGATACAGCAAAGCTGCCAATTAAACTTATATGGAGAAAAAACATTTTCAGTAAAACATAATAAATGAATATTTACATGAGTTTAAATTCCCTTGAAAACCAAATACTGCCAACATATAGTTGACTAAATCTTAACCAAAATCAAAGAACTGGGTCTTAACTTTTCCTGTAGTTAGTTCCAATTCGATTTTTTTTCTTCCTTCATTTTATAAGAGTACGTAGAAAATGGCAGACTCATAAAATAAAGGGTTTTTTTTTCTTTCCTTTTTTTGTCTTGAACATTAGATTTACCCCGAAATACCTCAGCGGTCCTCACTCCCAGATGAGGAACCACTGCCTGAGGAACTTTCACACAGGGCCCGAACGATATATCAATTTGCCAATATTATCGGCTGATATTGGCCTATCGCAGATATATTGGTATCTAAGTATATGTGCTCCAATATGTGACAATATCAACACTGTTTTTAGGGCCCAGAAAACGCTCGGACTCATGATTTAAAACAATGGAGTGCATAGCTTTTCAGCAGAAGGTGGTCAGTGATAAAGCCTAATAACTAATGAGTGAAGTGTTTACTGTTCAGTGCACTAATGTTTAAAATACAGTTTGTTAAAATGACGGACATCCTGCCTCTATTACATGTCTTTGTCACAAGTATTTCAAAACCACATTCAGCTGATACAACATGAGTATAATATTACATTATATTTATATGATATCGGCGGATATATTGGACATCAGAATTTTCTAGCTCCCTAATATTTCTATTGGCACCAACCACAAAAATCCCATATTAGTCAGGCCCTGCTTTCATATAAAGATGTTTTGATTTGCTGCAACAATTCTGTGTGTGGGCAGGGGTGCAAACATGTGGTAGGTTATTTATCAGAGTGCACTACACTGTGTTTATAGTAATGTTTTCCATAGGTATGTGTGCCTGTATTCATCACACGTGTCTGCAACAGAGTTTCAAAGGAAGCCAATAAACGTGAGTTACCTTACCTGCACACTTCTTACAGATGACCACACCCAGATTGACAGATGCCCACTCCGGCTGTGGGGCACGACAGTCGGCACAGCTCTGGTTGGCCTCATTGAACCAGATCTTCTCTGCCACTTCATAGTCGGAGAGTGTCTCAGCGATCGATTCTTGGACTGCTTCAATCCACTCCTCCTTCTCCCGTTCTGACTCGGCCGTGAAGCTGAAACAATTGATTTTTTGCCCCCCCCGCCCAAACACATGCCTCACTGTTATTGATTTGATTTGAGCGAGCAATTAAACAGCACAGTATAGCTTGGCAGGGTTACGGGGTGTGCAGTATTTGGAGTAGTTTTGGGGGGTTTGTCTGAGTGCGTATGCGTATGTGTGATTGCGACAGATTTGGTGAAACCGATAGGGGAGTGGGAAGAGGGGGCGACAGGGCGGGTAAATCAATCTGTCTCACCTTGCACCGCTAAAATCCTTTTCTAGATAATATTTATATATTAGACTCAAGAAAGTTGAAAAATTGTGATGGAGTAAATCAAAACATTTTCAGCGTTAATATACATTTATACACTTTTCTACCATTAATTGCATCCAGAGCTGTCAAAGTGAAACTAAGAACATGAAAAACACATAGCACTGAGATAAGTTTACTACTGTGTGTGCTGCTGCTCTTCTGTTGTTGTGGGTGAAGTTACAGAACACAAGGTTTCATTCCGAAACAGTCTGTTCCGAAAGTGTCGACATATGAGGGGAATTTATCAATTAGTCAATGAACATTTTGCAAGAAAATAATCCATTATCTTGCAAAAATTATAAGGCCATTCCTTTTTTAATTAGAGGAAATTGTTAACAGAAATCTGAGAGTCAAACACAAGGTCAGTGTGTTTACAAGAACACAAGAAACCAGGTTACTTTGGAAATATGGGTTCACATTCACATGCACTGTAGTAAGATGTTTAAATAACTCTAAGTTCCTACGAGGAACTTTCAACTGGTTATGAAGCAGTGTAACTTTAATACTGATGCCTCACACACCTTACCTACATCATCAAATGAGACCATCGGCGAGGACATTGAAGATTACTGTCCTGTCTTTTACAATGCCTTCGCTTGGTCCACTCAGTCAGTGGAAAGGCTACAGAATGCTTTACAGCACACAGACTGAAGGGGGGATTTGTTGGTTACGAGCATGATCGATTCGCTGTTCTCTTTTATACCATCTATGGTTGGAAACAGAAGGATTTTTTTTTTTAAGATAATTTCAATATTTTGAGTTCATGGCCAAACTTGTATTGTGCTAATAAGTGTTATGTGTCTTTTACTCTTTTCCAAAACAAATGCTCAAACTAGACAAGATCTTAACGACAGTAAGCAGTACTGCCTCTGTCCACAGCCGTGCAACAATCAGCACAAAATAAAAGTTTCATTTCCTCAAATTCTGAACAATGCGGGAGTTTATTTTTAGTTGAATTCAGATGGAAAAAGTTATAATATAATCAGAAACTTGAAATAAATTTGCCCACCACACACATGCAGTAAATGCCTGAACTGTTACAGCTCCTAAATTAGACACTTAACGGTCATTTACCTGTCTCTCAATCCATTTATAGTTTTGTAAAATGAACCTTTTGGAAACCACACACACACACACACACACACACACACACACACAGAGGAATGACAGAATGTATCTATTACTCTCTAATAAGCACTTATCATAGACACCTCTCAGCGACAGGCAGCACAAGTTTCTAATGGACAGAATGGTGCACTTATGTTGAAGAAGTTGCTGAACATACTGAGCAACTTGCAAATTAGCTGAATATGTGATAAGTGCATGTAACAAGCAATCTGAGTTTGAGAGAGAACAAGGATAAGAGGAGACAGACAGTGAGAGTGATAAAGATTGACTGAGATATACAGTAAAATCATGATGAAAAAGAGAGAGAGGAAGAGTTTTAGCTTGACTCAGACAAGCACTTAGACAGGAGAAATGGGACCACTGGTCTCCATGGCAACGCGGCGACCAGTGTAACGGAAGACGTGAGATGAGGTGGGTAGGAGGCAAAGGGGAGGGGGGGCTTTCGCCCAGAGCAGAGGAAGTGCAACGGGCCAGCCTCGCCCAAGTAACCCAGCAGAGATCAATAGGTTGATTGGGTTCAGCCGTTCTGCGCCCGCCGGTTTCTGCCCAGGGCCCATCTAAAGAGATGACTGTTCACGCTGCTCGCTACAGCGTGGCCTCCAAAACCACAGAGGAGCAAAGGGAGGCAGGAGAGGAGCGCCAGAGGATTTGAAGGTCCCGAAGTCACAGAGTTTTAGGTGTGAATTGATGGCTGGACTCAGATGACGCCCCAAGCTCTAGTAGAGCTTTAAGGTACAGGTAAATAAAAGAATTTATACATTTAACATTATAATACTTTGGACATCAACAGTTTCTCTAAACCACTAAACAAATAACTTAAAACAAGGAGGTGGAGTAGGAGTAAAATTACTTATTAACAATCTAACAGCAATGAAAGTAAAGCTTTTGCTTGCATTACAAATGTAGATGAAACCAAGTTGTTTCCCAGACTGCTTTTCACTAAAATTAGAACTTTCAAGTATCTCACTTATTTCTGAAGTATGTCAACCACCCTCACAACCTCTGGCTTCCAGTATCTCTCCTCTTACTCCTTCACAAGTCACAGAGTTCCCATTTTATTACATGTCGCTCAAATGAATTTCAAAAGTATTTCCAGGAGAACTGTGCTTTTTTACTTAGATTTACAGACATTGTCAATTGGATATAACGTCAAGGCTCTGCATAATGCCCACTTGCAGAGTGAGAAACGCAACGATGTCTTGTGAAGTTGCCCCTTAAACACAGCCTTCATATTTTTTGACTGGCAAAGAGGCAGAAAATCAGTTAGGAGAGAGATAAAAACTTTAAAAAATAAATTAATGCCCCAAATCACAAGGTTGGTAGAAAATATGGCAGAAGTTTACAGGGTAAGTTTTACTTCACAAATTAAAGTCAGATTTGCCCGAGTTAAGGATAAAAGACAATTTCAGCATTATTACAAGAGCAGAGGTTCCTGGGAAATGTTTGTCCAATGCCAACAGGTCTTTAAAGTGCAATGAACCACTCGAATATTAAGAATACAATCTCAAAACAAGCCTCAAGTCTCTTGTTTTGTTCTGTTCTTTTGCTTTTGTTTTCACATCAAGCAAATGAGTAATCACAGTTTATGATACAGTAATTTATTGATTGTTTAAAAAAAAAGTTTGACATTTTTGTAAATAACTATTTTCCCTTTCTTCCAGAGAGTTAGAGGAAAACATCTATATCTCTCTCGTGACTTCCCATTAAATATAATCCAGGAGATGGTAACTGTATCTTAGCAAGTAGAAACAGGAAAACAATTATTGTGACTCTGTCCAAAGGTAAGTCACTGTCATTTCTTGACTAGATACAAGGACCTCCTGGAATTCTCCTCACTCGGCAACCAGCGGGCATGACAGTGGTTTTGTTCTTCTCATCAACAAGAGAGCAAGAGAGCATAAAGCATTTGGAACAAAATGTTAAATTTATTACATTAAAAATCACCTCTAGCACTGATTTGCAGTCGGCCAATATGACCGTCATTGTCTTGATTTGCAAATACTTCTCTTCACAGTCGGCTTCAGGGTCGCCAAAGTTCAACCAAGGACCGGGTATCAGTCTCCACTCATGAAAAATGCATTTTGTATAAGATGTTAAAAGACAATTAAATTGGGAAATCCAATTTAATGATCGGTGGCTTGACGGTCTTTGTAAAATTCTCAGTGAAAGTGAACATTAAATCATAAGTTTAAAAGTTTTTTTTTTTTTTACACCAGTGTCCTTTACTGAAGTTGCAGCTTAAGACATTTCTACTCTGCTCCCCCATGTAAGCGAGGAAATCCAATTCTTCTACATGAATGATAAATGGGCATGAGGCTCCTTTTGCTTGCATGCATAATGTATATAATGGTAAGAGAGTCAAATATTAAGTGGTTTGTGTGATCAAATTGAAGTTTTAGTTTAAAATAATAGACACTGGATGTTGAGGAGCACTAATAAAATTTAAATGTCAAGTTATCATGCACAAATAAATGAGTTAATGAGAGAACAACGGTTTCTTTGGGGGTAATCAATACAGCCTCTTGACCTTGATGTGACACCGGCAGGTCAAAGTGCACTGCTAACATCTGCCAACCACCACCACCATGTTAATTTAAACTACTAATGGGACTGTATTCAACAAAATTAGTTAATCCAATCTGAAGTTAACAAAAAGTAACAATTAATATGACCAAAAAATGTACAGGATAGATGGAAACATAAGATAAAAAACTTCAGAAAGAGTCAGATCAATTAAAATATTTGACATAATGTTGGATTAATCTGACCTAAAGCGGTGATCAGGACAGATGATGGGTGAAAAAGAAAAAATGTTGGGGTTTACTCAGTGAAAATGGTAATATTGTGAGCATTGCTGCATCAACTGCAATTGTAGTGCTGTAAGTGACCAATGGCCATCAACGCAGTACACTTGTTTTTACAGAAAAGAACTTCCACAAGACTGAATAATCCCAATTATGTAAGATCTGACATTACAGCAGTTGTGCAAGTTGGATGTGTTTTTTTTTTATAAAAAAAAAAAATAATAAATTCTTCTAAAGCCATGTGTGTGTCCAACACATCAGGAGGCAGAATGATGACAACACTGTGATCGCTCTCTCTCAAATAACTGCATGAATCAAAGATAAAAAGAGACTGTGGAAAACTGTTTGAAAGGTTTCAACAATGCTGAAACCTACTGCAGTTTAATGTAAATAAGGGAACTGCAGTCTATCAAAAGTCAGAAATAACCTCAAAGTTATTTGAAGCTGATCAGATATTAAGTGAAAGTCCTCATAGTTCAGTTTCAAGGTCAGGAAGTCCTACATTAGCTTTAACTGTATGAAGTAAAATTGCTAGAATATCTTTTTTTTTTTTCTCATGTAGTTTTAGCATTTTTAATAATGCATTCAGGTCACATTTGCAGTATCACTGTAAATTTAAATTAGGTCAATTAATGTGCAAAAATGCAAAACAGATACCGATATCCAATACTGAGCTTCACATACAAGCCAAAATCAATAATTTTTTTTAAAGGGGTCAGATTACTCCTGTGAATTCTATCAGCTTGTAAAAAACTGTAAAATCAATGGAACAAAGCCAATGGAACATTTTAAAGTCTGAGAAATAAGCCTTACAGTGGGTATGAATAGAGTGAGTTGGCTAGGATTCAGAGACTTCAGAGAGAAGTTTGTAACAGATAACTTGTGTTACAAGAGTTTGAAAGACTGACAGAATTATGGGAAATGTAGTATCCAGAGCTCTGACAGGCTTAGATTTTTATTTTTTTATTTTTTTGGTTAGATTTGACCATTGCTCTTCTCCCATCTGAACTCTATTGTTTGAATGCCTATTTTTATATCAGGATTTCATTCTTAGGATATTATATATATATATATATATATATACATTGTGTGTGTGCGTGTGTGTGTGCGTGCACGTGCACATATATGTGTATGTGTGTGTGTGTGTGTTAGGGCCTGACCGATATACCAGTGTTATCGGCTCATATTGGCCCATTGCAGATATATCAGTATCGGCACACATGTTCTTTGATATATGCTGATAGTAGAGTGCCTGGACTTGTCATTTAAAATGGTTTAATCAGGTAGTTTGTCCAGCAGAGGGCGGTCCATTATTTAATTAAGCAATATTACCCTCGAGGGTGTTCTTTAACATCATTTGAGCACAACAGTGATATGGTCAGGACCGAGGCGCTTGCGCCAAGGTCCGCAAGCATCACTGAAGTGTGCATGTATAATGCATCATGAACATACTTAAAATGCATTTTAATGCACCTATAGTGCTGTAGAATCATATTTATAAGCAGAGTTAAGGTTACCCCTTATCCTAACAACAACTACCTTTAACACATTATGTGTGTGTTTATGACGTGTTATAATGCGTTACAGAGACAGTCTTCATATAAAGTGTTACCAAAAAATTCCACTAGTGGATACAACTTTATTAATAAGTAGTTGAGAAGGAAGAAACGCAGAGATGGTTTTTAGGAGAACAGGGTGCATAAAACTGGAAGATCACAGAGTGATGTAGAGTTTTGTGTTGACTTTTATGTAAGAAGGCCTAAAGTTAATCTCTAACCCAAAAGCCAAGAAAACCAAGTTTAGAGTTAAGAATCTTTAGTCTATACAAACATGCCCACATGTATGTACTATATATTGAAAGACTAAAGGGTCTTTATACTCATTCCTTCTGTCCATGTTGGCCAACAAGAAATACTCGCAATGTGTTTGTTAAAGATGGAATTTGGTGCTGTAAAGATTGTATGTATTAAAGCTACACACTTTGTTTGTTTGACTGATACTGTTGAAAGTGGAGAAGTGTTTTAAGATGGACATTAAAATGCAAACCTATCCTATAAAGTCACCCTCATGATATCTACCATTGCAGCACACAGAAGTTTGGGGGTTTTTTCAATGCCACCTTGATGCAATGAAGTCTTACAAACCAGACAAAAACAAAACAAACCAGACAAACATGGATTTTCATCAATATGCCCTTGAGCTAGGCATTTATCTGCAGCTTTACTTTAGTAAAAGTGCTTTTTGATGGAGAGCACAAAGTTTTTCTTTGCTCAAAACTTTTTTTTTGTCTTTGTCTGGTACAATCTCCTCTCTGCCTCATTGTCATTCTCTCTACTCATAAAAGTCCACGACGGCATCCACCGCAGTGAGCAGGCTGAACGCTCTGTCCATTTAACGGCAGCAAAACAATGGAAAAGCCAAAGTGAGTCTCCACAGCTTAAAGTGATTAGATGAGTTTCTCACTAATCCCCACCTTGAGCAGGTAGGAGAACGCTCCCAGGGCTACCAATCGATTTGACACACACACACATACACACACACACACACACACACACACTGCACACACAATAAAACCCTTTCAGCAATCACCTCATCAAAACAATTCAGGAGACCTGAGCTCATTTTAATTCCACCTCTTTTTTGTTTCACACAAAATGGCAATTACGTCCAGCGTATTAACGAAGCTGCCAAACGATGGGACCATTAAGGGAGCTGACACAAACAGATCGATCAGACATACAACAGACAGGTAGAGGAATGAGAGGGGGGAAAAATCTTTATACGAGGCAACGGGCAAAAGAGAAAGGGGTAAAAAAAAAAAAAAAAAAAAGAAGAAGAAGAAGAAGAGAAATAGTGAACAAGCGCACACAAACAAACAAGCCGTGCTTTGTCCAGGCAGCTGTGACGGTTGTATCTAAATGGGCCATTACAGCACAAACAAGCAGCACACTCATTGATTGTAGGCCAACAGGGACTGGAGTCACCTGAAAGACTTTGTGCCCTACAGAGGCAGGGATACCTGCACGAGACTCCCAGGGGAGATTTCATTTTTTTAAAATCCTAATCGATATTTAGTGATTTTTGTACACGGCCCTGTTCTCATGCAGTGTGCTTTTTGCAAGGACCAGTACTGCTGCGGTGTGTGTGGAAAGTGCCGTTTTGTTAATACAATTTGATAGAATGTAACTAAAACAATCAAA
>JAQLOL010000016.1:11785537-11821234 GCA_029783665.1 Naso thynnoides | reverse complement strand
ACGCTGCAGTTGGGTGTGTGGATGGTACGAGATGAACTGATCATAGGTGACTTGATTTATGAGGCAAACATTGATTAGGACTGGAGACGCCCTTTAATGTGCAGGTTAATATGGAATATGTGTTTGGTTGGTCAGACGTCACATGACTCATTAAAATAAACAGAAATCATAAAATGGTCACAATTAGAAAAAAAAACATTTTGAGAATAAATTGTCAGCTGCTTCAGCATCTTACTATACTTACTTACTGTCGTCCCTGTGCCGTGACCTTTGACACTGACCTCCTTCCTGCCGGTCAGTCTGAACCTCTGTGAACATCCCAACATGGAAAACAGGCTGAAGATGCTTCTCTGTTTTTTGTTAATGGTGAAACATTTTTCAAACCAAAGTCTGACACAAAATGCTTTTTGGAGCAAGGAAAACAGCAAACAAGCTGTGTCCCAGTTCAGGGTCTGCATCCTTGGAAGGACGCATTTGAAGGCCAGTTACGTTGCAACACTGCGTGAAGGCCTGTCCCAATTCATCCAGATTAGAAGGATCCTTCAAATTCGCCCTTCGAATGCGTCCTCCTTTTCAGCTGTTGGGAGCCGCTTCAGAGGATGAACCGCTACCATCCTTCGCGGGCTCCCGTATCCCAAGATGCTTTGCGTGCTGCTGCTGCTGCTCAGTCGAAAAAAGTGAACTGAAATGGCGGCGGCAGCATCTAGTGGGGATTCAACATATAAATGTAAGTATTCAGATTTAACATTTAAAATATTTGGTTTTTACTCATTTGAACATCCAACGCCATATATGTTAAACCAAAACCCCAAATTCAGTTAAAATATGTGATATTAATGCTGAGAAATGGTTAGCTTGATGCTATAAAAAACTTCACTTTCAAATGTTTGAGGTTCAGAGGTTGCTTCATATAATGTACATAAAAATATTTTAATATTTCGCGGGCTTGGCCAGCAGTAATGGTGACATGAGAGGAACAGCGGTAACGCGACCAGGAAATACGCCGAAGGCTAGACCGTCCCATTTGGTTGACGGGGAGGACGTCCTCCTTTGAAGTCCGCATCCTCCAAAGGACGCAGACTTCGGAGGACGCGTCCTTCAAAGGATGCAGACCCTGAATTGGGACACAGCTATGGTGGGAACAGCCAATGGGAGCAGTCTTGGGTTCAGTATCTGATCTACAGCAGCCTACTGCAGAGGGTCCAGTAGCAAATACATAAAGATTTTCGACCTACCTTGACCAACTGGCTTGTTATTTTTGTAGTTAATGGTGTAGTGACACATCGATGCATCCGTGCATTGATTTTTATTCATACAATCCAACTGCATCGGTAGGTTAGCAGGAAATCGTCCTGCTAGTGTGACTGGTATTGATCTAAAATTGTTTTTAAAGCAGAAATCGACTGTATTGATACCAGAGCACGTGAGCGGAGCGCAAGCGGGACAAATCACTGCTCACAGCTCGTGGAGCTGTCCAAAAGTCTCCACACTGCCCTGCTCCATCCCACTCTCCGCTCAACACAGATTTTACTCCGCTCTGCTCGAAAATCGTTTCGCTCACTAGAAAGAGAGAAAAAGAAAAAATCTCTGCCACATCATGCAAGCAGCCATGGGGCACATCACTCCTCCCAGTCAGTCGTTTTCCTCATTTAGCCTCATAAACCTGACATTTGTATTTGAGGTTACAGTCTTGAAATCTAATTGTATTTAGACAGGAAAAAGAAAAAAAACAACAACACCATGTTGCGCACACTCATGCATACTAGACGTGATGTGAGCGGCACTGGAGCGGAGTTCAGCCGTGCCACTCCAATGTCGCTCCAGACTGTTTAAAAATCCGCTCACATGCTCTGATTGATACTAAGAATTATATTTATCCCATCAAACATTGTTATTTGGATGTATTTTTTGCAGTTATTATGGTAAATAGATGTAAACATTACTCGAGCTCATTCTCCAACTTCCTGGGTGTGCGTATTGTTTCAGCAGCATCGCTTCAGATGATGGTGGATCACGGCAGTGAAGCACCAGGAGGACGAGAGATTTTCAGTCTGTGTTTGTGGTCTACACAGACTGAATAGAGGCCTCGCACTGAATGTTTGTGTGGTTCAGTGTATATTACTTCTCTAGTGTTTTACCTCCTCTACCACTGCATAAGTTAGGCATTTTCTTTTCCTTTCTTTTAGGCAAAAAAAGTTACAACATTGATTTCCAGCCATTATTGTTCTTAATGAGCCATATCGTTTTGTATTGTATTGCCATCCATGTATTGTGATATACATCGTATGGTACATCGTAAACGTATCGTTACACCTATATTTGTAGTGGTAATTTCAAAAAAACTTTTCCAAAATGCAACTTTTCCTGAAGTTCCCCACCATCAAACTTCTCTGTGATGCTCTGCAGGGTCGACTGTGCTGTTTCATGTAACGCTGAACATAATGTGTGCATGCACGTCAAATAAACATGCATTAATACAATCAATTTAACAGTATTTCATCCAGTATGTTCTCTGCATATATACTGGCACAATAAGTCTGACCCACGCCTGGTCTATTACTAAAAACAACGGCCAGAGCCCGACCTGAATTGACTCAGCGTGTCAGGGCCCGTCGGTTCTGAAGGGTATGCAAAACTCTACTATGAACCATTTGGAGTAATTAAGAGCCTCTAAGGGCAGATGAGGATAACATAAGAGAAAGACAGACAGCGATGAAGAAAAGAGAAGGAGCAGCGATAGCCAGAGTCAGACAAGAGAAGTCAGCGTATGGCCTGGTCCTAATTGAGCTAAAAGTTTTGATGTGAGGGCTCAGAAGCAGAAACTTGTCCTTCTATCCTATCAATTATAACTACATACAGTCATTGCTCTTTAAAAGTCAGTATGTTCTGAGGTTTGAAGATGCGTGACGCGATAATGAGAGCGCGGGGTTAAAGCAACTTCATTCAAAGCTCATTCTCGCTAAGCATTCGATTTAGCCGAAGATCCAAAAGGCAGCATGCGGCTGTAATTCAAAGACAGATAGACGTTTTATATGTATTTCTGTAAAATTCGCTCTGTTTCCTGTATATATGGAGGAGGAGGAACTGTAGCGTGTGTGCACATACATGCCTGTCTGAATGGATGTGCATGTGAGTGAGTCTGTACTGAGAGGGCGAAGCAGTCACCTATACCTAATGACCCTCATCCCTCTCAGGCAGCCAATTAGAGCGCTGGGTGTTAGCGGCCGTCCAGCCCTCGCCACTCGTTACCCACCCAATATGTGCTGTGGCCTCCTGCCCTCTCCAATTAATTCACCAAGGATGGAGGGAAGGAGGGATGGTGAGAGGAAGGAAAGGCATTAGAGGTAAAAATAACTCACCCAATTACAACAGCCAAGGGGTAGGTGGCAATAATGGCGCTTATAGGGGAGGGAGGCCCCAAGGCGAACGCTGGCACGCATGCGTGATTTTATGCACTCCTTTATCCACGTACCAAACTGCATAAAGAATTTCAAAGAACTTCATCAACTCAAATCGAGAAAACACATCAAATTTCCTCTAACTGTGACAGAAAATGGAATTTCTCTCACAGCTAAAATGAAAAACCTTAACCTGGGAAGTGTTGAGCAAAGGCCCGCGCTGAATATTCAAGCCCGTGCGTCCAATTATAAATTTTTTCAAAGCTTTCCAACCTCTCATTGTGTGAGCGAGTCACTCCGCAGCGGCGAGCCGCTCTAAAAGAAGCCGGACAAGCAAAGGCGGCCTCCGCTTCCACATTCAATTTAATGTCCACTCAACAGCTTAAGATGCTCAGAAAGCACGCAGGCAAGGTTCAAAAGAGCTCGCACTCAACGGAGTCAAAAGACTTTTGATTATTTTAAACCTCAGGCAGTGAGCCAGAGAGGCCAAGGACCTGACAATGACAGAAAATACAAAGACAAGTCGTTTGGTTGAAGACAAAAGAGAGAAACATAAAGATGCAAGTGATTAATGCATTTATAGTAAAGCTGTCACAGCCGTGCCTGCAGTTATCCTGTGTGTTTCAGGTGTTTCCCTTTCACGTGTCTCCTGTTTCTTTCTGCCTGTGTGTGTGTGTGTGTGTGTGTGTGTGTGTGTGTGTGTGTGTGTGTGTGTGTACTTGTGTGTCTGTGATGTGGGCATGGGGCTCCTCTCACTAGCCTGACTCCCTGATTGCTGTCCAGCCTACACACAAGCCTCAATCCACACACCTGCAATCGATCAAACCATCTGCTCAGCAGTTTATCAACCCCGGGTCTTCATCGATTCATCGCCAGATTGTTGTTTCAGCCACTGTGGACTGCTAAGATATCTAGCCAGCCAGTTTAGTAGCTTCAAAGCTAGCTTAAGCAGCCACTGACAACCAGTCTTCATTTCTGTTTCACCAGGTTTCTCCAGCCACCAGCTTTTCCCTTCGCATGACAAACTCACCCCTCATCCACCTTGACTCTCTGGACAAGCTTATCAAGACAAAATCTGTTTGTCTACTGCTTTGGTAAATGTCCAGACACGTGTTCCTAGTGATAATTAGCAAATATTAGCATGCTAACATGCTGAACTAAGACAGTAAACATGAAAAATGTTTTAAAAAATGTATAAGATGTTCGCATGTTGTTGATGGCATTAGTGCAAAGCAACTATGTGGAAAAACTCAATAGTTTTGTTCAAATTACATCAAATAACTAGGTTCAAAATTGAAGGTTTTGGTCATACTAATGAAACTTCACAGAATTATTACCAAAGTCTACAGTTCCCCTCAGCTCTAACCATCATTAGCACCTTTCAGCTTTTAATGTGGTTATTTTTTGCTGTTTTTAGTTTGCTTTTAATGCTCAAATTTGCACTGTTTTGAAAAAAAGCACGTTTTGGAAAATAAGTTCTCTTAAATTCCCTGTTGACTATGTGCCTAGCACAAAACGGCACATTAGGAACTAGCAAAATAACACAGTTCACACTTTGGCAGCAAAAAGGCCATGTTTTCTTCGGTAGATGAGCGGATAGAGCTAAATAAAGAGCGAATGTTGCACTGTGAACAGACACGGTACCGTACAATGTCACACCTCTGCAATAGCACTATGTCAGTGTCATGCACACACCCTGTTGCACAGTGTCAGCGCAGGCGTAATTTACACTCAACACACACAGCAGACCAGCAAGAGCATTTTAAATTCACTGATTATCTTTTAGCCACATCAGGTATGCAAAAGGAAACAAAACTCATTACAGGGGGAGGGCCTCGCTGAAACGAAACTCACTCTGGTGTCACAAATTCTGCAAAACGGCCTCGCAGTCTTGGGATGATGGTAATTGTTACAAAGAAGATCTTGAGAGGAGCAAATGAGAGAGAGATTTAATTAAGGCAGAGATTAATTAAATCCTCATTCTCACTGTTGTTGTATACGGAGACTCAGAGTACCTTCCCCAGCAGAGAGGACTCTATCGTGTGTGTAGCTTAAGCAAAGGAATTAAAGCAACAGTAGATGCTTTTGGCAAAGTTTTATCGGCAAACTCGGGCTCGACTGAGCTAGCAGGAAGCTAAATTACAAACGAGACAACAGCAAGACATATGATGATCCAACTATCAGTCAATGCTTCAGCTCTTTGAGTGAAGATAAACCGGAGAGCTCTTGTGATTTATGACATGATCAGACGTGAAACAAGTTGCCCTGGTTGTACCAATCTGCCAAAAGTGCGCAGCCGATGGCAGGGAGATCATTCTCAGAGTAAACGTGTGTGTGTGTGTGTGTGTATGGGACACACTTTGCACACTGTCTGACTTTCTTTACCTTGGTGCTTAAATGACCTTAAACACAGCTTCATCACGGGGCTTACGGTCCGTGAGAAATGGGGTAGGGGTGGTGAAGGAGGAGCTGGGAGGATGATGTTTCCAATAGCTCGTTCATCATGTTAGATTAAATACTCCACTCCACTGAACTTGAACGGGGCAATGGTCTACCTCCCTCCCTGCACTCGCGCTCCATCACTCTCTCCTTTTTCTTACAAACCGCCAACGCTCGTTTCTCACTCATGCGACCTCTGCACAGAAGCGCTCCCTCCATCCCTTTCCCTTTATCTCTCCACTCTTACGTCTTTGTGTCTGTCTCTTATTCCCTTGTCTTTCATTCTTCCTTTTTTTGCAAAACGCCCTGCCGCCGCCGCTGCTGCAGTTATGCCGGGGATTTAGCTTGTAAGCTTAAATAATACAATTAATTTGTTCTCTCTCCGTTACTCTCATTCCCTCTCGTTTCTCCTGCTGTCTCAGATCAAGGAAGTGGAAATGTGCTGACATGGAGTGATACCCAAAAGAGAATTCTAACAAAGATGTTTGTTCACGTTAATGAAGAAAATAATGAAAGGCAAACAGCAAAACTAAAAGAGCAAGCGAAACAAAATGAGAACCAAGGAGGGATGGAAATGAGCTGAATGTGTGTAGCATTATCAAATATGCACACAAACGCGTGAGAGACACTTTGAGAAATAGTATCACTGCGTATGAGATATCTTTCCATCTCAGAGAGGATATCTTGACGCTGGGACAGGAGTTTCAAAGAGTCTCTGTACGTGAGCAGGGACTATCAGGGCTTAATTGGACTTACATCAAATAAGAAAGACTGAAGAGAAACTGTGACATGTGAAAAACTTATCTTCTTTATTCTCCAGTTAAGAGAAAATGTAAGATATCAAATGGTGCGTATCAGTCTGCAAGAGTGATATTAAGTAAGTAGGCTACTAAAAGAACTTTGCTCTCTTTTTTTAACCCTTTGACTGTGTGAAGTAAAGCCTCTAAATTTACCGCTGAAGTGATTATAAAACCCCACAGGATATGTTTTTAATGTGAAGATGTAGAATATGAAACATTTTCTAAATAAACTGTCTGAAATCCTCGATGAAATATTTTGCTGATTTATGTACTTACATAATTCCAATAACTTTCAACAATGTTCCAACTTAGAAGTCTGATTTTCTTCAAGATAACGGTAAGTTTCTTTTTACTGCCTGATGGTGATTTATGGAATATCAGTCGGTGGGGAAGGAAGGTGGCAAACCTGACTACACGAAACGTGAAGGGAATTTCAATATATCTGACACTTTGAATGTTTCTGCTTGAGTCAGTCAGAGAGATTTTCATTTAATTTTCATTTACATTTGCAAGTGTTGCTGATTAAGAATGAAATAAATAACCCCGTCATCCTACGCTACTTCACGACTTCATTCAGCTGTGGCTTTTGTTCACAATGTTTTCACTGAGAGAACTCCAGCGGCAGAAATCCCATATTTTGCTGTGAGCAGCGAATACTCCACAGATTTTTCCTTTTACTTGAATTAGACTCCATATAAAGAACACATCAAGTCCGACAAATTTACTTATGAAGAATGCTGCTGAGAGTAAAAGGAGAGAATCAATATCACAGCAAGTGGAGTGCAGGCTATTAGCTTAGCTAGCACAACATTAACCTGTTACAAACGTAAAGAATAAGCCTACCAGCACCTCAGAAGCTCACCTCAACATGTATCACATTTTTTTTACTCCATAAACAAACAGAAATATAAAGTTGGTGGTTGTGAGTATTTATTTTAGCAAACTGCAGCTAACCAGCTTATTTTAGCATAAAATCCGAAAGCAGAAATAAACAGCAAGTCTTCGTCCAAGGTCTAAAACTACACCTGCCACATCTAAACCTCAATAATTAGCAACTTGCTTGTTTAATCTATGCTAAAATCTAATGGTAAACCACTATTAGTCATTTTTTACATTTGTTTGTTTAGGATGCAAATTACCTGCCTCCTGGTTCTATTCTCCTAGACACTAGAAATTCTATTTTCCAATAATGTGAAAGTGTTCCTCTACGTGGCATCACTTGGGTATCTCACCTTGAGATTGGTAGCTATAAAAGCAGAAAGGTTGTGTTGCAAACTGGGGGCTTGACCCATAGTATGAACTAAAAGTCTGGATATCTTACCCTCTGCTGCTTTGATTTGACCACGCTGTTCCTCAAAAGCCTTATGAAAGTGCAATACCAAACCACAGGAGCAGCCTTTCAAAGATTTTAAAAATTCAGCCAAAGTTCCAGCAACACGAACAGTACATACAAGTATACCAGACACTGAGCAGTTTCAAGAATCATGAAGCAGCTTACACATGAAGTCAGGGGTAATGGGAATAAAGTCCCATTAAATTTAAAAGCCAGGTGCAGCACTGTCGGCAGAAGACAAGCTCAGGATTTCAGCCCACAGGTGGAAAGCAGCCAGCGTACGGAGGTTAAGACCAGCCTAACCTTTTTTGACCACAGGTGGAAACTTAAGTTTTGATTTTTCTCTTAGCACTTGCCATCTAAAGCAGTGGGGTCACTTAAGAATTCCGGGGATGCAGTCACACAAATGTGCTACGTAGCAAAAATAGCTCAACAGAATATCATTCGGAACAACTTAGTATGAACTAAAAACATGAATATTATCCCAAAAGCATACATATTCAACAGAAACGCTGGGTATATTTAGACAAATAATGGTACAAATAAAACAGCACTGACATTATAACTGAAGACTGCTTGAAATAAAAAGACTAAACCCACACACCGAGCTCTCAGCCGTACATAGAACAGACGCAATTACCTAACAGCAAACCAAGGATGTATGCCAAAACAATCTAAGAATAACAACGATTAAAGACTGAATGGATTAAAAAGAAACTACTTCATGAAATACAATGATGCTTCTAAATGAATAGATGCTCTATTTTTGCATAAAGGGAAGAGCAGGATTCGGGGTTTTTAATTTTAAGCCATGTTTGGAAGAATAAGTGAATATACCCATAACCAAGACTGAACAAAAATAAAAAACTGTAAAATTTGGTCTGAAGTTTGAACCAGAAGAGACATGGCTTTCTTTTTCATGGCTGTACTGGTGAACATATTCAGGGGTTTCACTGAAAATAAAAGAAAATACGCGTTTCATTGAAAATCTAAAAAAATACAATAATGTAATACCCTGAATAATAATGTGATAAAATTCCCTGAGTGATATTATAATAACATTCCTGCTGATAATGTCATCCCTATGACGTTTCTGGGATCCCTCAATCATAATCCATATGAGTGAAATTAATGGTCCAAAAAGTTTCTGATTTAAAAAAGTTCTTAAGTATTGAGGTTGACTTTTTTCCTTAATTTCAAATTGAAATTTAAAACATTTTTATGCAGAAATGTAATATGAGCAGAAGAGGCCGAGAACACACCTTATTTAATAAGAATTACTGTTGTCTACTGTTGGTGAAAACAACAGTAGACAACAACATTCATTCACTGAAAGAGTTTTAGATTATTTTAGATTACTTAATTTTAGATTTAGATTATTATGTACCTTTGGCTGATAACAACCACAATACTACCACAAGACAAAGTAACTGTCAGTGGTCATGTTTGGGTTCATGTTTGTCTCATAGGTCACACCAGAGAAGTAATAATCTAACAAAAGCTTGGACCCTGGCCCAAGTTTGGTCATAGTTTAGCTTTTCACTGGTCATAGCTGTACTTGTGCTTCAGGTCAACAAAGTTGCATGAACAAGTTGGCTACACCCACTAGCACAAGCTTGTACCCGCAAAAAATAAAGCGCAATGTGTGTCAGCAAACCCTGAAAGATTTTCACACATATATATTTACTTCTTGCATTACACATTCATGAGCATCTCTGTGTCTTTCACGAACATCTCCATCTCTGCCTTATCTGCTTCAAATACGCTGTGATTATTATCTCCCTTTTTCAAACAGGAAGCTGTCATCCTGTAGAGAGGAAGTCCCAGCGGTGTTGGAAGTACCTGTTCTGTTTTGCAGAGCCTGACTTTACTCCCCGCCAGGGACACCAGCACTCTGCCTTTGTAACCGCGGAGCTCCAGCAAGCCTCGCTTGTTTGTGGAGGAAGGGCGGGGGAGGCTGTCGGAGTGCTTCTGGGATCCGCAAGAGGGGGGGCGCGTGGCCGTCTGAAGAGTTTCCATCCACTCCTGGCGCTCCCCTGTGGACACGTGCAACGGTAAGAGACAGAAACAGAGACAAAGAGAGGTACATGTGGATACAAGTGTGTGTGTGTGTGTGTGTGTGTGTGTGTGAAAAAGAGGAGGAAGGAAACCAAGAAAGGCCAGAAAGAAAACTAGACAAAGAGAGATCGGGGCATCTTAAAGCCTTTGAATCATAATGTTAATTCATCATTTTTGCATCACTTCAGTCAGTTCCACTGGCTGCTAAACCTCCACTGCATACTGATACAGAAAATTCCAGTCTGAAAGAAAAGTAATTGAAACGCAGGATGAGCTACGATTGGTGAAAATTAACTTAGCCCCCGGAAAAAGAATCTCCTGCAAAACTGAGAAGTGCAAAGTCTAGCACCAGAGATATACATAGCTGCTACTCTGAGCTTCGCAAGCCTCGAGCAGGATGTTAAACACCATCTAATTAAAATATATGATTAAAAAATGTAGCTTCTAATGATGCGCAGCCAGTTCGGTGAATTTAAAAAGTCCTCTCAACCTTGAGAACAACAGAGAAAAGTCACAGGTGTGAGTTCCTCTTACTAAGCATTTTATTTGTGGTTTAAAGAAGTGTCAATTTCATATAATGTGATAAAAATGTGCAGCTATGTTGTTTGGGGTTAGACCAACCGCTAAGCTAAGCACTGTCATTGTTTCTGTGACCACGTATGCAGTTCACATCATTTGTAATTTCTGCAATAACATAACCAGAGACACAGAGATACAAGCAGAATCTCATGTTTAGCTGTCGATTATTGATCCTGCAGGTTGAGATGACATGTGCTGGAAGATTTCTTTGGCAGCTAGCTAATCAAGCTAACATTCGTTCCTTGAGCTGGTTAAAAAAAGCTACACTGATCAGACATTCTTATTATTCCCTGGTGACTTGAATGGCAAACTCTTTCAAAGGGTCTTAAATATGCACTAATTGACTACACACATACAATCATGTTAGCAGGCTGAGGCTAAAGCTGTATGTTCTTCCTTTTAGCAATACAGAAAAAAGGTCTTTCTAATGAAAAATAACTAATTTGCCCAGAAAAACACAATGTTACCAAGTGTAACGGATTAGCTGGGGTTGCTGGAGAGTAAATCTCAAGTCCAATAAAGTGTAGAAAGGGCTGCTAACATTAGCCTTAACTCTGATACCCTCCCAACCAATTTTTAAATAGTGATTATGCTAGTTGTAAACCAGACGTTTTTAAAGTAACCCGCAACCACAAACTAATGTAGCTAGTTTAATGATATGCTAACTGTTGCCTGGGCCAGTAAACAACATGAGGAAAGAAACACAGTTTAACCGATTTCTTTTACTTTTGCTCTGTGTTTTGCGGTTTTGGAAAAGCTACAAAAAGACACCATTTTTGTATTGCAATACCAATTCAATGCAAATGCAAAAAATCTAAAGCCTCACAGGCCTTTTTTTGTGTAGCTATAGTTGCAAAGATGTAATTGGACAATCTCTATCTTGGGGCACATCCTACAACTGGCACTCCAAATGTTTGCTGTCTTCAAAAACGGTTTGCCCTTGCGCAGGACACTGAATCTCTTCGACTAAATCACCCTGGATTACTGTACAGCTAAATGGCTCAAGTGTAGCGCAAAGCTTCATGTACCATCCAGAGTTCTCATTCAAACGATGTGCACTCGAAAGGCCCTTCAGATATCACATTTTTTTCAAACGGGCATAAAAGAAGACACGAAACCGGCGCTGTAAAGCCCATTCCCCTACCGCCCAAGACATTGTGCTATCAAAGGCAGCAAAGTGGAAACAAGAAATACCAGAGGATTGTAAACAAAAGCACACACACACACTCAAGAGCAGACATCACACGTCTAAAGCAGCACCCACTGTGGTAAGTGTTCAATACAAGACAGGGAAAAAAGGGAAATCAGACATATGAATCTGATAAATGCATACGTTGGGATGGACCTCCAAATGTGATAAAATGCAAGAAGATACCCTTTCTTCTAAAAAGGAAAAAGGAACAAAGATTTTGAAAACTAAATGCACTTCAATTCAAACCTCCGCAGACATCAACTCATCAACCAAAAAAACACAAAAAACAATACTCTGCCGGAGCAACTGACACTTTTCTGAAATACACAAAGAGACAAAGTGATGCTCTCAGAACAGCAGCGAGCATTAGTGTGGTCACGCAGAAAGTATTTTTGGATCCCCGTGAATTTGAGCAAACAACAGGAGGGAGGATCTCATGAATGTTCCCCAAACGCAGGACTCCTGTATTTCCAAATGGCTCCAAGATGTTCGGTGTACAGAGCGGCAGCCTGTATTTTGTGTAATCACTTCTCAGTTTCATTCTATTATCCGCTGTTATGTTCATTATGGGCCAGTTCTTCGCCAAAAAAGACAAGACCACCGTCAAACAAATCATGTCACTGAAATCAATTGTACTATTTGCTGTGAAGGCCAAGGACGCATGAGGAAATTTTTGTGGGCGGTTCACAAATTATACTGTTGAAGGACGCCAGTTTCAGAACAGAGAGAATAATTGTTTGGTGATACCTTATTGATCTCAATAATGGTAAAATGTGTCTTTTCTCGTTCTTTCCACAGCTCTTTTAAAGAACAAAAGGCTTCGAGCTGTTGGGGAATCAGAGTTCTGCTCAAAGCAGAGTGATGCAAGAAAGAATACAATGTTCCAGACTGGCAAAAAGCAATTTACTAGACATCTAACTACCTTGATGACTAAGATAAACGTGCACATATTTATATTATAGCCTCTGACAGTTAATACAAGTCATTTCTTTCACATCTTCTTCAAAGATAGCTGATCATCTCTGTCATTGTGTGAAAAAATGTGAAATCTCCCAGAGTTCCTGTAGTGTTCCTCTCCTTAAACCATCAGTCAGGCCAAGTCAGCGTCAATCATAGCCACGACCACAGCAGGACCTATTTTTAATCAACCTAGATCAAAATTGTGTACGCACGAAGTTGGAAGTCAAGCCAATGTTCAAAAGGCTTGGCCAGAAAAAAAAAAAAAAAATTCACATTATTTGCTGTTATTTGCAATATCTTTCATAATATCGAACAGCTCCTACAGCATCTCCGAAAATGCACTCGGAGCTGCCATGGCAGCGGAGTCAACAAGTGTGGCTATTTTGAGAGATGGCGAGAATACAACAGGTTAAATGGGATGATGTAAACATGCATGAAACACTTCAATATCCTTCAGGCATGGAGGACTCAATTTGGCAAAATTCCAAGTTCAAAGCAGGACGATAATATTGTCGATTGCGATTTCTTGGTGAGACAATATTGTGAAATTTTATTTTGGATATAGCCCTAGCCCAGTGTCCAATCAAATATATCCAAGTGAAGTATTCCTGTCTGCAGCTATTTAGGAGTCGGTTCAAGCATCAGCACTGACTTGACGGAAAAATATCCACAGTGACTTACTGACTTGCTGAAAAAGAGAAAAAAAAGGGGCGGGGACATTCTCAGTCACATGTCAGTCATTTTGTGGCCACTGTGCAACATGCCATTTTTCAAAATCGACATGAATAAGCTTGATCGCGACCTGACCCCCAGCAGGCTCTAAGGACACATGCTCCTCTTTGACCTTGATGCAAGCACATCCACCCAACATTTCCACTTCTAAGGAAAAGTTTCTCCTCTCTGAGTATCTTGCTCCTTCTCACTAACCCACCCCTCAGCTCTCAAATACAGTATCCACTGCCTGGTCCCAAACTCAGCTCTGGTTTGGCTACCCCCCCGATTCTTATGAATTTACAAAGAGCTGGAATCAATAATGAATAGCCTGCTCAATTATTGACTTCTCTTTACATCACTCGGCTTTACTTTTCCGTTCCCACCCTGCTTTCTGAGTTCCATTACCTGTCCTGCGCTCACTTATTTGCCTGTTCATTTATTCAGGGCCTTCCTCACTCCTTCCACTCTCTTCTTCACCAAAGCTGTCAATCTGAGCCCAAGAGGGAGGGCTGCAGCGAAGACGAAGGTGGGAGGATGGAGAGAAACTTGAGAGAAACAGTGGCAGTGCCTATACTGCGTGCTAGCATATGTGTATTTGACTTGTGCCTGGGTGTCTCGCATATATGTTTTTGTTTGTTTGTTTGCGCACACAGCCTCGCACATCCACCTCCAGCGCGATTGCCAAAATTATTTTGATTCAGTGTGCAAACATGACCTCAAATCTGCATGTATATAAAAAGAACATGCAGCAACTCTCCTCCATTAACACCCGACAGCCGCATCTAGCTTCATCTCTTGTTTAAGGATATGTGCGTAGCCATGTGTTTAGACGACTCTTCCACTTAGCACGGAGAGAGACGGGGAGAGAAGCAGACAATCCTCACTAAACGTGGATGAGATGAGAGCCAGGTCCACTGAGCGCTCAAAAGAGATCTTAGAAGTCGCCCACACAGTCTCCATCAACAGGAATGAAAAAAGAAAATAAAGGAAAAAAGAATACACAAAGCAGAGGCATTGAGGTCATCTGCTTTGTTTTTTTCCTCATTTCAATTCTCTCACTACATACAGGCTCAACAACGCATTAAGTGTTTGAAACAAGCATAATCGTATCTGCATATGTCAGTGAATAGATAGTAGATGCCTTAGCTTTGAGGAGATTTAAATACGTCATATTACATAGCTTGTTTAATTAACACTGTAATGTTTGTTTTTCAACTGTAACATGTCCCCTAAATGTATTGATTAGAACTGTGGTTAACTTAAATTTTGAGGCCCCAAAAATCCAAGATGTTAGATTTTTTTTTTCATTGAGAATGTTACTAATAAAGGAACTAACTTGAAATAGTAGATCCGACCATCAGCTATTGCTTGTTTATGTATGCTGAATCCTTGCTAAAGGCTAATGTTAAAACAAAGCCAAAAAAAACATAAAGCATGTCACAAATGGGCTACCTTTATTCACAGATTTATTTTAAAGCTGCACTGATCAATTTAATACATAAATAAAGGTGGAAAATTGACTGTGTGGACGGTGAAAAGTGTCACTCAGCGAGTTTTCAGCCAAAAGGAGCATTTTAGCATTTTTCAGCTCACATTTGAACATCTTGGGCTACAGCTAACAATTCTTTTCATTATTGGTTAATCTGCCTATTATTTTTCTGATTAATCAATCACTTATGATTTTTCAGAAAAGGGCTAAAAATGATCATCTCATTTTCCCAGAGCCAAAGGTGACGTCTCCAGATTGCTTCTCGTGTCCAAACAACAGCCCAAAACACAAAGCTGCTAAAAATATTTAGCATCTGCAAGTAAATTTTAATATATCCCTCAGGAGTCATGAGACCAAACCGGAGGGAAAAATGAGAAAGATAACTGGTTGTATAAACAGGCAACTGTTCGCTAACATGTTCACTGTAGCAACTTTATATTTGGTGACATTATATCAGCATTGTGCCGACAGGTTGTTTTGAGGCCCCAAGGTGGCCAAAAATATCTAGTCCAGGTTGAAAGAAAGAGGAAGACTAGATCCAGCCTCTGGGTGGTTAAGTGTGAAATAATGCAACGTGAAATATGTACTACAGTTTACACTCCATGTCCTCCTGAGTTTATATGTCTGCCATTATTCTCCCTCTGGCCTGTTTCCAACCACTTTGTTGTTCTCCCTCCTTATTTTCAACATCTCTCTCTAACTCTTTTTCCTGTCATCTCAAACAAAACTAACACGTGTTAGGAGCGCGCTCGTGAAAAGGCAATTGCCACAGCATCAGAATACAAATCATCAACATTTTTTTTTACACCATGAATCCCATCTTCTTCCTTGTAGCGCATTTGTCTGCATCCCCTCCACACCTCTCCCCCTTGTCCTGACCGTTTTCCATCACTCTCCGCCGTGTCTCTTCCTGCCAAACTCTCCTTTCCCCTCGCTTTCTTCTCCCCCATCGCTGCCACTACTCTCCCCATCACTCCTACCCTCTCCCTTCTTCCCTCCGCCTGCCTTCCTTCCTCCTTCCATCTCTCCTCTCTCGAGCTGACAGTACCTGAGGGAAGAGGCCACCTGCGGACCAAGTGGAGAATCAGCCGACAGCTGTGTGCTCACTCTCTCCGGTGGCCTTCAATTATTCACTCACTTCTCCCACCTCCTTTTCCCTCTCTCCATCTTCACTCTGCCCTTTTCATCTCTCCCCGCCGTCTCTGCATTTACCTCTGTGTTGCTTTTTCACACCGTGATTGCGTGTCTTTCTCTCTCCATCCCTATTATCCCCTCGTTTAAGCTCTTCCTTCCCTTGTTTCTCCCATCTGCTTTTTCTAATATTCCCTCCTGGATGACTTTACCACTCTGGCCCACTTATATGACCATCACTCCACCTTTTTTCTGCCCTCTCTCACTCCAACTGCATCAGCCCAGCAGCTCCTTACCTCCACTTCAGTAACCTACTCCTTCTCCCCCTTCGACTCTTCATGTCTCCCTCTTTCTCATGTGTTTCCCCTAAGATTGATGACTCTCTGCCACAAGGCGAGTGGGCCTGTTTAAAGATGCATGAGGTGATGAGGCCAAGTTTTCTCCTCTTTTTCTCTGTTCTCTCCACATCTTCATCTCTCCTCCCAGCCCTTTTTTTTTTTTTTTTTTTTAGATGGCTAGAGCCCCCCTCTGTGAGGGGCTTCCCACTGATCCCAGGCGGTCAGAGGCCACGTCCAGATCAGACAGCCTCCACACCTCCAAGCTCTTGTCAGGGTGCCTGAGCGTGACGTATGACAATCAGCTTGTGTGATAAATGACGCTGATGAGGAGCCACGACTCATAAGTGGTCAGAAAGAAGCCGGGACTTATTGATTCGATGATCAGCTGCGTCAACGGGGAAAGAAGGGAGAATCATTGCGGTGGAAGAAGAAAAAGTTGTGGCTATTTAACAGTTTTTATACACCAGAGGTAAAATGTTGAGTATGGCTGTTTTTGGCTGAAACGGTGGCACAAACACTCAATTTCTCTGTTATAAAACTTAAAGTGCAATAAGCCTGTCTCTTCAGAGCAAGTATTTTAGTCGGATTTGGCCCTTAAAATATGAAAACCACAAAAATAACTTGAGGGCACATAAAGAGAAAAGGTGAACAACACTTAAAGAAGTATCATCTACTTTGTGGACCCATTATTCAACCACTCCGCTCCCAGGCTGAGCATTCGGTACCTACCGGAAGCAACTCCAGAGTAGTCAAAGAAGCTCGTAAGCTCGTCTATTAGACACAAGAGGCATCATTTGGGTTTATTTTGGTTGGCCTACAGTTTTATTGAAACTCAGACTTGTCTGCTTTCTGAGATCCCACTTTGCCCAAGTTCAAATTCCTGTGTGTTTCTTGTGGTCTGCTAGTAAAACACCTGATTTATAAGAGGATCTGTGTAATCAAAGAGATGGGAGGTAGGTAAGGGATGTAGAGGTAAAGGAGAACTCCGGCCATTTTTGACCCTTCTCTCATTTTCCTGAGGGTCACCCAGTGTTGGGAGTAGCAAAAAACTTTTAGTCGTGTTTTTTGCTAAGACTGTAAGAGAGCTTTCACACCTGAAAGTCAGTTTCTACTCCACTTCCCTAGTGTGCACCCCACCCCCCCATACGCACACTTCTTTATATGCTCAGGTCCGAATGAGCTGATGACGTGCTGAAGTAAACCAAAATTCAGCTACACTCATTGGCTATATAAGGTTATGGGGAAAAAACAATCTTCACTCAAAGCTGTGTCTGGGGCAGGAGCAATATTGTAGATCCTGGACTGCGCACCCATTGGTCAGAATTGCCATGCGAGCAAACTCCCATAAGGTAAACAGAGAGACGAGTAGACAACGCACCCGCTACGAGTAATTTCACGACGAAGAGGCAAGTGCGGGTGATTGATTTTGGTGTTGGTCATCAGATATTGCATTGTGTGCATTCCCCATGTTTTTGTTGCGATTTCACATGCTGGCATGTTGTTGTTGTTGTGACAGATGAAATACTTTCTCATTCCTTAATGCACGAAGTTGCCTACGGGATCTGGGTTAGATTTAACTGAACTAAATAAGGTGTGAAAGCGCTGTCAGTTACGTTTACACATGCAGACATAAAAATTTAAAAAAAACCCTATTTATTTTATTTTGAGGGAAAAAGATACAAGAAAAACTAACAGATATTGAACTGAATGCCAGCCACAAACACACAACAGCAGCTGAACAACTTACCTCCTTTGCTTGCAGTAAACAGAGGCCAATGTGTGATTTTGCAGGTTTATGCCATTGCACAAATGAGTGTAACAGACACAGAATTGTTTGTTACAAAACTCTTTGTAAATAAACACTTTTCACAGGGCTTCTAAATTCCTTTGTGCTCCTAATTAGTTTTTTAGAGGCACATGAACTCCTTGGGAAACACGTTAGCAGTGAGCCCTGAGTAAGGGTAAATAATGTGTATTGTTAAGCTGTAATTGATTTTTTTTTTCCCCCCAGCTCAGGGGCAGCACATAAAGCTGAACACTGACATAAAACCTTGTGAAGTTTTCTACAGAATTTCTGACTCAGCATTTAACAACACAGGACTAGTTGAATTTGATGCTAAATATCATTGATGAGTTGGTCAAACATTGCTCGTTCTTTTCCCGGCTCAACCAATGTCAATATGTCAATATTTGCATTGAAGTTTCAATGATCTGCTCATTAGTACCTTTCTAGCTCAACCATGTTCTCCAATATTCACACTGCACCGCATAGTGACTCAAAGGTTTTCAGCTCAAAAACTTAGAAACTCAGTTTTCAGATCTCACTCATCCACGTGAATCAAGGGAAGGCCATCATCCGACCCCTGAAACTGACCCCAGATTAGCGAATGAGCAGTTTGACCTGAGCTGACTAATAGACGGCCGTCACGCGGGCAGGAGGTAAGGAGCCGAAAGTGTCGCTTTCCCCTCTCATTAAAGCCGACACAGACAAAGCTTCATGCTGAAAGACGATAAGAAGAGACGAGTCTTACTCCGTTTTGTCCGACAGAGGGATGGAGAGAGGGAGGAGGAACAAGACTATTAAAGGAGAGATTGAGACTTTGTTCATTTTTTCCCATTTCGCCCCTAACAATGACCTTATTAACATAAATTCAGACAGGGACATGAAGACATTTCTCCCACCAAGATCTCCTCAGCACCGCAGCACACATCCATCCCCAGACAGGCCTGCTCTGTGCAGTGTTCAATGAAAAGGAACCAATATTTATTCTTAGCTGTTTTATGTACACAGTGTTTGTTGAAAACAAGAAATTGTGATTTTAAGTGATTTAGGGTTTAAATCTCAAACAAAAAACAAACACGCTATGCCATGTTAAAGATCTGTTGGGTTGCCTTCTTGAATTCAGTTCTGTATTTGAAAGCATAAAGGACAGAGATTTAAACAAACAAGGTACTATTTGTTCATTAGTAAACTTTAAAGATGTTTGCTTCAGCCGTTTCCTCATTTTCAGTGTTAATGCTAAGCTAAGCTAACTGCTTTATATTAACCACACAGACATAAGAGTGGAAGGAATCGTCTCATCTTATTGTTAGAAAAAAAAACAAATACTTGAAAGTGTATTTTCCAAATATGAGATCCAGGTGCCCTGTTGTTTGTTAGCTTACATTTAAGCATACGACTTTCTAGAAGCTGCCAACTTTCAAATCATACATAAATAATTAACCTCCCCAGTTTAGGGCTGTCACTTTTTCTTCGAAATTCTGATATTCGTTCGAATGGGGATTAAGAACAATGATATTCGAGCTGTAATAACCAGCTCAAAATGTAAGCTACAGTCCCACTATAAGCTCATTGTCACATCGTGATCCAAAAGGCGCCCTTCCCTCCCTGCCCCGCTATCCCTGGCGCAGTCTGACTCAGACCGGCAGCTGCTCTCGAGCAGTGACAGAACTTGTCATGGACCATTTTTAAATGCTAAGATGGTAAGAGAAGCATTCAGTAGGCATAAAACTCACTCAGTAATGTTAGCTGGTAAGGAGAGCCTGTAAAGCTCAGCGCTGTCACAGAAGTTTACTTTCTGTTTCATCTCTCCGCCCTCTCTGTCTTACACACACACAGCACACGCTGAGGTAACAGCCATAAAAAATATTCTAGAAACTTCATGCAACAGTATCCTAATCCTCCTACACATTTATTTCACAAAGTAACAGTTAACAACAACAGTTAACAGTTAACTCGACTTTGGGTTTGCACAAACATTAGTTCCCTCCCCCTGCACGATAAAATAGCGTAATCCTTCATTAGTCCGAAAAGGGAGAAATTGCAGTCTAACAGCAGCAGCAAAGTGGATGGCAGAAAATGTTCCAATTTATCCAAACAAATTACAGGTCATTTAAATTCTTTCAACCTTCTTTTTTTTTTTTAAAAAAGTGACAGCAATCATTCAGCTCTTCAAAGCCGTTTTCAGCTTACCTCCCGTTTTCATGCTTAAGCTAGGCTAGACGCCCCAACCCTGTCCTTAAAGCACAGACATGAGATCAATATTCTTATAACGCGCTCTGAAAAGACAGCAACCAAAACATAGAGCTATTTCTTTACATAGATGTTTCTCGCAGAAATGATTTTGAGCGATGACAAAACCACCAATCACACTGAATCGCTTTAAGAGCAGGTATCAGGAAAAAGAAAAATCATCGAGAGAAAACTACATGTGAAGAAAAGAGAGAAAGAGGTCAGACAGAAGATTACCAAAGAGACATTGAGAGAGAGTGAGGTAAGGAGAGACGAGAAAGAGACAAACAGAGACGCAGGGAAACAGGAGAAAAACAAGGCCAGACAGGGAATCAGACGGTCAGAGTGACAGAGGGCGACTGGTGAGCGGAAAGAATGAGGGTCTGATGGATGACTGCAAAACGCAGAGTAAAAGGAGTAAAGGATGCACTTATACCTTCTCGTTCAGCCCGGAATGTGAAGGTCCGAAGACACGTGACTACCTCAAACTTGTTGTCCCCGAGTCCTCGCACCTGTCTGATAGCACTGGCCAGGATCATTCCTTTAGAGTACATCTCCTAAAGACACAGAGACATAGACAGATATGAGCTCTGCCAAAAAAAAAACAACAAAAAGAACCCCCCACACATCAATTTAGGTGTATGAACGCAAGGAGCCACACGCGCAGCTCTCATGCATGCCAATAATGTTATTGAATTGTTGCTTATTCCTATTATCTGCATCTGTAGAGCCACAATTACTGTTTTCAAGCACGTTGTTTGCATCAATAGATGTGTAATTCTCAGTTGTATTACTGCTGGCTGGGATCGTATTCAATTTGAAACGCCACTGACAGACATCCTCTTCAAACTGGAGCCATAACCCATCAATACAACGTCAAATTTATTTGCAGAAATAGCTTCCCCGTTCCCTTTCAAGCAATAACTTTGATAAATGGCACGGAGCTGTTGGACAAGAATCGTTTCAATCAAAAAGCTGCTGCAGGAATACAAACAGGAAACACACACTATATGTTCTCATATAAGCTGTTAAGCAAAGCCAGGAGAAATTTGCATTGATGCGATCTTTGACACTGACGCAAATAACTCAAATTAGGGACTTGAAATACGTGTGATTCCGGAATGGAGGTGCGAGAAATGGCCTAAAAAGTGAATCATGTTGTATTACAAGACACACAAACACAATAATAACACACAGAGTGTTATTTGGGTGCTAGGAGACATCATAAAACAAATCTACACGCGCAAAACAAACTTCTCAAACATTTAAAAAGAGACAGGCGTGCTGTGCTGGGGATTTGGATAAAGCACAGGAAGCGTTTGTTGGGTAAAGTGGGATTGGGCTGTGTATATTGTTTCATTACCCCGATGTTTTCCCCCAGCAGCGCTTCTGGAGGCATCCAAATAAGGACGATGATGCACTGGAGGCTTCGTGACCCTTTTTACAGCCTCCCTTGACAATGGCAATTAAAGTACTGGGTCATTGTCAGTATTAAAAGGAGACAGGAGGGGCCAAAAAGGAATTAGACGTCAATATTATCACTTATAATGAAGCAAGGATAGAATGGTACCTCCGTCGAATCAGTATTCAAACCCTGATGTGGCGAGTATAACAGAGAATTGCCCTTAAAGTAGCTGGAAAGAGATAAGAACATGTCAGATTGCGATGTTCTGGCAATAGAGTGAACTGGAGGACAGTACATTTGCTTCTGTCGCGGCGTGAAAATCACTGGGTTATGGAAAAAAAAAAAAAAGGAGGTCGTCGCAGACATTGCATTATTCATGTTGATAATGTCATTATCATTGCAAAGTATGTAAAAAAAACAGACGTGTCTCTTTCTCTTTTCAGCGGGCTTGACCTGAATTTTGATTCTTTGCAGTCGTGTGCACAATGTAACGGCTTGTGGCGATTGCCGTGCACAAATACTGTACATCTGCTCTGCTGTGCTGCTCTGCGAAGACACCCGAGTGCAAAGGGAGGATGAACAGAAGAAGAAGAGGGAGTGAACTTCTGACTCCCTCTCGCCATTCTTAATTAAGCTAAGTGACCTTGCCATCCACAAAAGCCTATTTCTAGAGACCGCAAAGCCAAAAATACACCAGCCGGCGCAGTCAGTTAGGAGGGAGGGATGAATGGATGGAGGGAGCATGAAATTCTAAAAAAAAAAAAAAATTAGGTTTGTGTGAGAGGCCAAGGAGAGGACTGGGAGGACTAGAATGAAAAGAGCATGAAGGGATACAAAGGCGAAAGAGATAAAAACTGAATAAGAGGCAACAGTGGAGCTTCATAATCGAGAAGACAAAGAGAAGCAGGGGAAGGCATGCGAGAGAGATAGACATCATGTCGAAATGAAAACACCTAAGAGGGTCAGGGAGGGGTCCTTCTCATATTAAAGCAGGATGTTAACAATGGCAAGAAGTGGCTCAACCTAATTACCCACAGCTAGCCTCGTGCAGCGCTCTCCCCAGGAGTTTCACACCAATATCTCCCTGCTACTCTCTAAATTTAGACAGAAGTTATGGAAAGGTGAGGAGTGGAGACAGTTAGTTTATGCATGTGAGTGTGTGTGTGTGTGTGTGTGTGTGTGTGTGTGTGTGTGTGTGTGTGTGGATAAATTAGCTTTGTAGCTGTGCGCTGATAATTATAGCCCGAGTATGGGTTAACGGTAATTAATTGTTTTAATTCCAGTTTTGGGGTCATGAAGGAGAGAGTTGTTTAATTGTGAGTTGTGCATCTGTAAATACTCTGACAGCAGAGTCAGCGGAGAGATAATGAAAAGAAGAAGAGGTCAGCACTGAGACCGTGGACTCAGACGCGACGCCGCGCACTGCAGCCGCCCACACACACACACACACACACACACAATGTTTATAGACTGCTCTCAAGAGGAAGGGCTGCCAAGGATGCAATGAGGCCTTACTATCTCTCTTTCTCCAATAACAGACACACCTGACTCGCCTCCCTCTGCCTCCGTCTCCTCCGCACTCATTTCCCCTCGCTCCTCACCTCCCTCCCTCACTCCCACGTCCTTTCACTGCAGCCTGCTGCCGTATCGCTACCTCTCATTCTTCCCTCCCAACATTTGTTAACCTGTGTCATCTTGCGACGCGCTGTCGGTTCTCTTTTATGTTTCTTTGTGGAGCTGCCCATCCTGCGCGGATAACCGTGTGTCTCTTCTTTTCAAAAACAACCCGCTAAACTTCAGGAAACAATTAAGGCACAGCAACGGAGCTAAAGCCCACAAAAAAGGAGGCGCCGTGTGAAGCAAGCAGGGAGCAGGGCGAGGAGGGTGGAAAGAGTTTTGCCACCAGCTTGGAGTCGAGATTCAGGCTTTTCAATGGAGGCACGAGGACACCAAATGGTTGCAAGAGAAAACTGCACCTTTGAGAAAAAGCTTGTGGGCAACAGTGCATCTTTACTCACCAAGCAGGGCGCCTTAAGAATTTTAAAGATTTGGCTTCAGACTGAGCTGTTTTGAGGGGAAGTCCAAGTTAACTAACTGCCTTTGTAGAGTTTGTCAGTTGACAATACGGTTGTTTATATATCCAAGATTTTTATATTTTTTTGGCATTTTCAGCTTTATTTTGAAAGTGAGGGCTGAAAAGAGAGGACACGCAGGAGAGAGAGGGAATGACATGCAGCAAAGAGGGCTGGAATCGAACTCAGGCGGCTGCGACAAGGACTCAGACTTGATATACAGTACACGCGCTCTCACAGGTGAGTTACAAGGCGCCCTGAGACCAGGTGATTTAGGTGTAAGAATTAAATATTGAAGACGTGTGTCGACACAAGGCCAGCCAAGTGCTGAATTATTAATTTTTTATTGTTCCAGGATTTCACAAGGTCAAAAGTTGAGACTTTTGCTGTCATTTGTCGAGACAAGTCTCAAGGGTTTTGAATTGAAGTCGAGTAGATTAGTCCGCTTTCCAGATACATGTGCTGGCTTAAAACAGGACGGCTCGCTTTAAGATATGAACTGATGATGTAATTGTCTTGGTCGCCTGTTATTTTTGCAGCAGCTGTTTAGCAGGTGAGCCGTGTGCAAAGGTGTAAGAGTCCTTTGTCAGCAGCTCTTCATCTTTCATCTCCCTGTGGCTGTTCTGGCTTGCACTCACTCTCCCCGCAATGTTAAAGCATTCATTTAGTTCTAAACACAGTTGATTCCCTGTAAATTCTTCCAAATGGTGAAATGAAGCAGCAAAATCAGGAAATGCTGGGTTACTATCAGCAGCAACTGAGAGTGCAAGCAGGGACGCGGGAGAGAAACTAAACTTTAAACCACAGAGATTCACTTAGAAGCTACAAAAGCACTGAGAGCTGAACACACACAGACTTTTAAAAACGTCTTTCTCTCTGCTCTCCTGCACAGACATGAGTCGGGTCTTGCAACACACGGTTGTTTGAAGGGTATGAGTCGTCAGAGGTTTTCTATGGTTGGCAAGACTTCACTGCAATTCGCTTGGAAGCGTGTCCGGCGCCCTTTGTACCGGGCGCGGCTCGGTACAATTCGGTGCATTTAAACTGATGAAAGGAAAACGCAAATCACCGCATTTTTGGTTTGAGATCTTACAGCTAAAACAAAACAAAACAGAAAAAGTACTGTTTGACTTTCTGAGGCCAACGCTGTAACCACATCAGTGACCCTCTGAGCTGATGTGGTGAACTTGTTAACAAACAGTAGCTTACTTACACGTTCAGCAGACACGGCGCAACTAAAGCAATTTATTTGAAGTCTGTTACCTGATCATACTAAGTCCTTTTTTTGGTCGCTACCAACCTGTGAGCGCCTTAGCCGCCACAGTTAATATCACAGAATGCTAGCTAGTTGACTAAGGACAACAGTTAACTATTTTTATCCTGATCACCTTAAAGGAGCTATATATGTTAGATATGCGTGTTAGCCACACCTCCCCTTAACAGCAGCATGTTTGCTTTGAGAGAAATTTCAAACTCTGGCGGGCTAAAAATCACCTGCTTTTGAGAAGTACGCAATAATAAATAAAAAGAAAAATCCTAGACTCCTAGTGGAATGATCTACTCGATGATAAGGTGATGTTATTTCAAACAAAAAAATGTCTGATTGTCTCTTTCCACATCGCACAACACGATCACATCATGATATAACAACATTTATGTGATTATCAAACAACTGGCAACGTTAGCCTTCTCACTCGTCTGTCTATAGGCTACTGATGTTGGCGTCACGATCTCTGGGCAGCAAGAGACCGAACCTGCCGCTAGCGCTTAGCTCGGGCCTGTCGCTGCATCTGCTCGGCGATAATCTGATGTTATTTTAAGCGACAAACGTCTAATTGTCTCTTTCCACGATGCATGGTGGGTCAGAATCTCGATCACAACACAATATGACTGCATTGGTGTGATAAGCGAACGACTGGCGACATTAGCCTCAACACTCGTCTGTCTGTAACTATAGCCAGGCCTGGGATAAATGTAAAAAGCTCTGCTGCTTCTCACTCCTCACCCACTTTTTTAAAGGGGGTGGGGGCCAGCGGTCCGGGAGGGAGGGGGTCGCATCCCGGCTAACAAGACAGAGAAACTTAGAAGCCAGATAACAACACACAGAGAGGACGTGTGATGTCACCCTCCATTCTAGGCGTCAACCTGCCACAAGTTCTTTACATCATAAAATGTTTTTCCTGGAATCTAACAAGGTTGAATTTTGTATACAGCTCATTTAAATCCAAGGTGGTTAATCTATTGAGGAAAGGCGCTATTTTGATTTTAATTTAAATCAATTCTGAAATGTCTTTTTCACATGAATTAGATTACTTTGAGATCAAAACATGGCCAACTGAAATACATGAAACTATCAGTAATAGAAGATAAATTCATATCACACACTTGAGGCGTGGTTTATGTGATCAAATGAAACCCTGCATGGATAGAAAGGGAACCAGAAGCACTCGGGTTGTTACAGTAAGCGTCAGCTCAGGCATGTTGGGAAGACACAGGAGGGAGTAAGCAGAGGAGATTTCAGGCTCTGCAAGGGAGAGCTTTGCAGTGTCAGGCAGACAGACGGACAGACAGACAGACAGACACTCAGGGAGCCTGATACACCCAGAGACTGATCCCCGATCCTAAAACCTCATCTCCCCTTTGGCCTTCCATTCAGCCTCACCCCCTCCTCCTCCATCCTCTCATCCCTTCATCCCTCCCAGCCACCCTCCTCACTTCTTCCCCTCGCTACCCTGAAGCCAGGCTTTGGACTGTTTTCACAAACACACACACACACACATAAGGCACTACATCGGGACCGTGAAGACTACATCTCAGGACCAAAGCGATCTCCCAAGTCAATCCCTGTGTTGACGAAATCGGGCGAAAGGGGTGATTGATGAGACGGATTTGGATACAACGTTGCGGAGAGGGAGAAGTGAGACCGAGGATATCGTTACTCTCCCACGCCACCTACGCTACCCCGATGATGACATCACCGCGGCCAGAGACCTTCAAGCTGCGACTGTGATTAAGTGTGATTAGTTCTGTCTGGGGCTGACAGATCCCACAGGATTTTAAACTACAAAAGAGTTTTCGGAGTGCTGAAAGTTGGAGAAAGAGAGCAAGCATAAGAGTGTTTCAGTGTGAAGGTATTTTTATTTTTGTGTACAGGTGGAGAAGACTGAAAATATTACATAATATATAAATAAATAATATAACGGCTAAAACTGATCAGGATTGACTTCCAAAACAAAGTCAAAGGCAGACCCACAACTTTTGCCCTGGTCTGATGTGAGAACTGATTTAATTGGACTCATGTCCAAACAAACTTGTGTTTGTAAACTTATTTACTTGGAAATACCTTATATTATTCCAACATGTTTGAATAAAGCAGCAAAAAACAAGATGTGTTTGCAGTCAGTGGTGTTAATTTGTTCGTAACATTTACACTATACCTGGTGACTTCAGACTGTTTTAGATTTTTATTTTTATTTTTTTATTTTTTGGAAAAAAAAAAAAAAAAGAGCCTTTAGCAACACAATTTGATTCAGACCTTCAGATGAAATTGAAGAACTTCGGTGATCGCCTGCCTTTTTTTTTTAAGTGACACTATATGTAACACTATATGTGCATTATATTCCTTTTACTTGCTTGCATTCTTGGTTTAAATGTGTCTAAAGATATTCTCATTAGATAAGCTGAATCAGCTGAGTCGTGTCAGCATTATTTATGTAAAATTAGAAAGCGATAGCCACCATAAGCTACTGGTCATATTAGAGTAAGTACAGTTTTAGTTGTAAAATCCCCACGTTTAAAAAAAAAAAGCAAGGTTGTTACTAATGAACAAGCCTTTTGTTAATAAAAGAGATGTTTTGCTTTCTTTATTTACTTACATAGTTATTTTAATTGGTTAAATACTTCAGTTTATGACCAAATATCTGCAAAGCTGACATTATCGTTATTCTCAGCTGTACGTAGCAATGCAATGCTAAAATGTTTGATTAAACATGGTTAATATGATAAACAGCATTTAAGCCATGTCTTTCTTATCATGTGACATTAGCACTTAGCTCAGATGACTCACACCACATACTCATACATAAGATGCTAGCAGCTTAATAATAGCTATTGATAAAGCTAGTTAGCATTTTGTCCAGTTTTGCTGGATTTCATTTAAGTTTGTAAATCTGAAGTTATTTTAATCAATATGTGATGGTATTAGAAGTATGTAAATTAAGACAAGATCGTATCTAGTGACAATTAGCTGCTGATGAAGTTTTAGCTACATATTGGGGTGCCTGGGAGGCCGAGGATGAGTAGTTTCAAATGAAAGCCCAACAAGAAACTGCTCTGATCTATTTGTTAGATATTGTAGTACTTTGCTCAAGTCCTGGAACACTACAGTAGTAATCCTATCATGAACAGACTTGGTCTAAGCTGAACTGTGTAGGCTTCGCATCCCTACCTAACAGGACAATGTGGGACGAAAAAAATGGACAATACAGCATTCTGTAGCCTGTACAGTGCACTGTATGTCTCTGCAGTGTGACAAAGCAAACCATCAATTCATATTTCACTTTCTGACAAAGATTGGTGCTGAGAGACCTCCTGTCTGTCGCTGCAATCTTCTTCCACACCCGCGCTCACCCTGTGGAGGTGGCACTAGGTGGCACACAGGGTTGTGCGGGGCCTCAGCTGGCCGCACAAAGCGGGGATGACAGAGAGATTGTACTCGACCTCTCTGCTCACCCGAAACATGATGAAGCCCTCTGCTTTCTCAGAGTCCAGAGTCACATTGGCAGGACGACTTTAAAAAGTCTAAACAACAGTCCCTGTTACCTCTCACGCACACATATACAAAGGCAAAACTTTCATCTTTCCGAAAAGTGTCGTGTCTAAGGGGACAATTACACAAAGTGTAAAGTGCTGACTCGCTGGCCTCCCTGCCGATCCCCACTCTGCCGCCAATGGAGCGTGTCCTGATAGAGAACGCAAAGAATGCAATGGAAAGAGAAAAACGATGGTAAAGAGAGAGAGGCGGCAGGGGTGAGAGAGCACGGAGGGCTATAATTAGTAAGTGATTAACGAGCCGGCATCAGACAGGTCCCACATCATTGATTGTGATGTTGTGCAATGCTGCTGCAGCGAAAACGAGCGGCCCTGAGAAGGGGCACTGAGGGCAGCCCTCACACACACAGTAATGTGTTTGTTCTCGTCCAAGATACATCCAGTGGTCATTAGCAAGAACATGCAGGTAAGGTACATTAAGTGAGAAGTTAAGGCTACTTGAAACTCCAGTGAACACACAGAGGTCAGCATTACAATTCATTTTTAACTCTTTCTTGAAAAGGGAAATACTCGAGCTTTTGCAGGTTTTAGTAACTCAAATTCTCATTTAATTTTAGTTTATTTGATGTAAGCCAACGGAAACTACTCGCTTTTGTTTGGTTTAACATCAGTCAGAAGAGTTCTAAAATATACTTGAGTTGTGTAATTGACCACAACAAACACCGAGTGTAAAACCTTGTGTGTGTGACCAATATTTGATTTGTTAGTGTTACATAATTGCTATTTGATGATGCAACCTACATGCAGGTTGATTTGCAAAGTCAGCAGTGCTGACGAGAATATATACTGTATGTAGCGACCAACGTTCGAAGGACCTGAGTATCAAAAGATGGCAAAAGTTAGTCAGATTCTTGTTTACCGACACTTTCCTGCTAAATCCGGAAAACTTTTCTTTAGATGACACTTTGTTAAGGTAGTTCTTTATTTTACCATGACGCATTCAGTAGTTTGGTATATTATGCTATATAAAAATTATGGCACTGTTTTACAGTGGTTGCCACATTTAGATATTACAGAGTGATTTTATACAATTTGGGGAATCAAAAAACATTGTGAGTGCTCATCATTGTTTTGCACAAACATCAAAAATCAAAGGCTGGTGTAAGATTGTGGAATCACATTTATTACACTTACACCAAATTTTAAATATTTTTAACACTGACCAGCCTTAATTTTCTCAAAACATTAAAGTTGAAGTAGGCATTTTATCTCTGGTGTCTTTGTGGTAAAATTCCAGAATAACTTTTCAGCATTTTGAAATTCTCGTGGTCTGAAACAACACTAGACTTCTGCACGTGTCCGTGGCTCTGCATTCAGACCGTCACAGGCTCTTACGGAAATTTCAGAAAGCATGTGTTCTTGTTGGCTGCTCTACTTGGTGCTTCTTAGTAGCAGGTGACACCAGTGCGAGCTGATTGGCTGTTGAGATAAGTGATATGCCTCACACTCTGAAACTGGCCTCTGCCGACAACAGTGTCTGCAGGCGACACCGTCAGCTGGCCTGAGTCGATCTGAAACGGACCAGTTTACTCCTCTGCAACTTTAACTGCAACTTTGTCATCAGGTCCTGAATCTTTAGTGCAAACTGGACTTAACAGAGCAACTACAATTAAAATAAAATGCGAGCAAAAACAGAGAGGGAAGGGTACAGCGGCGCTGCCTCCAAAGGAGTCTCATACTACAGCTAGCTTGATTTCCAAATATTGCCTAGCCCAGCTTTATTGCTGACTCGATAATTACTATATAGGATTGTGTAGGGTAAAGAAGCTGCAGAAACACACAAATGTCAGTTTTTTAAGAGGTTAACTGTTAGCGTTAAGTGTCGGGGTCTGTAGCAAATGGGTAACAATATACATAATTACACATATGGTCATTTAAAAATACAAGAAAAGAATTCTTGAAGAAAGCATTAAACAGCAAATTTTCACAAAAAATGTTGCTCAGGCTGAGGGATTTTGAGTCACTTGTGAAATTTCCAGCATTCAGCTGTTGTAATCAGCTCATTTGATTACGACTGTTGGCTTCCTTCAAAAGTGAAGCCGAAACCAGCCTGCACAGTGACGCAGAAAGCTTGGGACATAAAACACAACAAAGTTCACACTAAACAGCTGTTGGGTAAAAGTGCCACCTTACCTACATCTTCGTCTCCCTCCTCTCCAGTTTCTCCTTTTTTTCACCCGCATACCCTCACCTCACCCTAACCCTTTCTCCCCCACCATCCTTCCCTCTCTGTGATGATAAGACAGGCAGTGCTGAGCGAGTTTCAAACTCAACTGTCAAGCAGAAGGTGAATGAAGAGAGGTACAGGGAGGGAGAAGTGCTGAGGGAGGCAGAAAGAAAGGAGAGTCTTTCCCTCTCCTTCTTTCTTTCTCGGCGAAACTGGTCAGGTGCCAACATCAATGTACTTTACTGTATGGCTGGGCGGGCGCAGAGAGTGCTAGCCCGTCATGCATGGCGTGATGTCGTGCTGTCCTTGCCCCCATTTTTTACCCTGCCAAGCTAATGATGATGGTGATGACAATGAGAGAGAAGAGGAGGAGAAAGCAAAGGGAACGCTAAGAACTTGGCTCGGCTGCTCGAGGTGTAAGTTTCTGTAACGGAGGAACGGGACTGTGGGTGTGTCAGCAGGAAGCGGGAGGAAGGATGGGATGTGTGAACATGTGTATGTGTCTTCCTCATAATTACCTTGTCATTGTTGTAGTATGCCAGACTCTCGCCGTCAAATCTCACCCATCTCCTTTGAAAAACACAATTTCTGTGAAGAAAAAAAAAAAAAAGGTGCATATTCAGTCTTTACAGCTCTTTTTACCATAAAAAGGTTTTAAGTGAAATTAGCCACCATATTTTTTTTTTTTTTTTTTTAATGGTGAGTCAAAACTAAATCTGGCCTGAACAGGTTACTCATGTTTCATCAAGAGTGCCACTGATTCATTAATGTCACCAGTTGTACTAACAGCTGTCAATTAGCATAATCAAAACAAATGGCCACTTTCAGTTTGAATATGCAACAGTCGGAGGGCAGGTTGCCAAACTTATGCACATCAGGTGGTGAATGAGAACATAAAAGGGAAGTAAATTGATTGATAGCTCTGGTTTTGAGTAACTGTGGCAAATGTGGCGACAGGAGACTCAGGACAGAAAATGTAGTTTTGTCAGAAAAAGGCAAACTCATCGCGAGTTTCAACACTACAAGAGAATCTCTCATTTCCTCTGCTTTTATTTCGGTGGTGCTAAACATTAAGAACATGTCTGCCTCAGGCTCAAGTATAACCAATACTAATAAAACAGCAGTTTTACAGTAAATGGTCATCAAAGGCAGAAGACGCGCAGTGAAGTCTGGAATGAAAAAGGTTTGCAGAGAAACAGGAAACAGTGGTTAACTGACTGGCTACTTTTTTTTTGGCCACTTGAAGGGAAGTGGCATGACGCACATTTTGAGCAGCAGGCTGTGAAACTGAGCAAGAACAAGCACTGATCTTATTAGGGAGTACAATCTCCCTTTGCAATGTGTAGCTACAGTATAACCACTTTTCTGCTAATATAAATGTATCAGATGAAGAACCACAACCATCCTCAGCCTCAGCAGTGCTCTAACCTACCCTTGAGGTGACAGTTTGTCCAGCCATCCCATTTTGAGCACCGTGTGTTTGGGGGCTCCATAGAAGCATGCGTACGGAGAAATATCCGGCAGTGCGTTTCTCACAGCGTCTGCAGGCTCCGAGTAGAGGTCACACTCCACCATGATTAAAGATCCATCCGTTGCGCCGGAGGCAGCTGGTCCAACAGCAACACTCTCAGGGGTCACAGCAAGATTTTGGTCCAAACTGGTTTGAGGTGAAATGCTGGCATATGCGTCCACTGTTGAGTATTCGTCTTTGTAGGAGTCCGGGTTAGTTGGAGCAGGAGGAGACCCCTTTTCCTTGGATACTTTCTGCTTAGGCACCTTTTTTCTGTAAAAGAGATTGACCGCAATAAACAGCAGTTTGAAATTTTCTAAAAATACCGCTCACTTTCACGGCTGTTTATTCAGTATGTAACTGGAGGTAAGAGGCCATTAGCATAGCTTAGCATAAAGCCTAAGAGCAGAAGGAAAATTTTAAAATGTGCCTACATACACCTTTTTAAGCTTACTAATTAACATGTGTTTGTGTTTTTTTATTATTTATACATATAATATTTAAAAAAAAAAAAAAGAAGTTTTGGTATTTGAGGAGTCACTTCTTGTTTCTTGGTGAACATGAGGAAGTCAATGCGCCAAGCCATGAAATAGCAACGGCACAAAACTTGTGGTAAAACCACAACTTGCTGCTCCAACCACTTCTGTTTCAGCATGCATTAAAAAAATACACAAAGGCTTTATTTATTTACATTTAGAGATACTAGTTGTAGTAGTTTTAATTTTATTTTGGAAAGAGCAAAGCTAGCTGTTCCTTCTGGCTTCCAGTTTTTATGCTAAGCTAAGCTAACTTTACAGACATGACGCTAACAGTCAGTCTTTAAATCTAACTTTTGCTTAAAAAAGCAATATCTGCAGCTATTTATTTAACAACTTATCAGTTAAACTTGCTTTTTTGTAACTCACTTTTTAAAATGCTGCTTACACTGCATTTGAACTGGAATAATTTGAAGGAAAATGAAAATCATTGTCTGTGGAGAGCAAAAAGTCTCTTGATAGACAATGAATAAAGCAAAATTGAAACGGACTGGAAATCATGTAAAACAAATACTGTTTTGACCCCAGCCTGCAGAATAGGAGCCAGACAGGATTAGCCTAGCTTAGCATGAAGACAAGAAGCAGTGGAACACATGGAATCCTACCCAAAGCTGAAAACCAGCTTCTTTAAACCTCACTAATCAACAAGTTATATCGTTTTCTTTCTTCGCTTCACAAACATATTGAAATGCTTTTTTTTTTAAGGAAAAAAAAAACAAGTTGCAGTTTCACAAAGTTAGCTTTGACTTTATTTGGCAAACAGCAGGACACCCCGACTTTGTGGAGCTTCAGCTGGTGACATACTTAAGCCCTAAAACCGTCATTTTCACATTTCCTCTGTGTTCTCTCTGGCAGGGGGATTTTTTTCCACTTTGGACGGTCAAACTAGCCGCTTCACCTTGCCTCTAGTCTTTATGCTACAGGCAAGCCAAGAGCCCTAATTAGTGCACGTACACGAAAGGTTCTGACTAGATCAAACTTTTGGCATGAAATTGAATAGGTCTGTTTGCCAAATTTACAAATTACTCCTTTAAGAGGGCTTACGGAGAGAGGAAAAGAAGAATTACAGCTCTAAACCGACCCAGACTGTTCTCTCATCTTTACGACTTGTATTGTGGAAGCCATATCTGAAAATTCAGCATTACTCCATCTAAAAACATCAGACCATTAACCAGAGCAGTTCGATAAAGCAGCTGCATCCAGAGAAACAAATGGTTGTTTTTACTCCTCTGCTCTGAGAACACACGCACACTCCAACATGACTGAGACTGAGAAACTGAAACTAGTAACCACAACAACTTCACAAGCAGGTAGTAGTTCTTCTTCAGCACATCTTAGACTCTGTTTATATAGTCAAAGCATGAGATGGCGTTAATGCATAAGCATACCATACCTCTGTTTCCTCTGTTTAATCTTGTCCTTAAAACCCCTCTGTGGCCCGTCTTTGGCGCCTTGGTCCTACAGAGCACAGAGGAGATTAGCATCAAGTGAAAAGAACGTGTCCATCGTTCAGTCAGACACTGTTATCCTGTTGCAGCACCAAGATATGTTAACTTTAGTGGCTTAGGTGACATTTCTATTAACCTCAGGGGGGCAAACTGAAACAAGCACATTTTCCACTCTGCTATGTGTCCACGGTGACAACATTAACACAGAGAGGGAAGTGTGGTGTGCGGACTGCAGCTGAAACACCGCTGATAGTGTTGAAGATGTGAGAAATGTCTCTTTCTCTTTGCCAAGCTGCTACTCACTGTCCACTAGTGGGAGTTTACGCTGTCTTACCGGAGAGCTCTCAGGGTTGTTGTACAGGAACATTTCTCCGTAGGGCGCAATATGCGTCAAGGTTCTCTGGAGTGGAGCTAAAAAGGACACAGACAACACAATAGTGGTTTTGTCTTGGCATTAAAACTTGCAGCACACAGTGTGAAGGCCTGGACGTGATGCATGAAAGTAAGGAGCTTAACCGGATTGTTCCAGTTAAATTTTAAATCACTCAGATGTTATAGTGCCCTTTGATTAAACCAACTCATTGATCTGAATAAATGTGCGAACGCTTGATCCATGTAAGCGGTAAACCAATTAAATTTTGTTTTAGCATGCCTATCTCTGCCTCGGCCTTTTCCTCGCCCAACTGGGAGTGTGATCCTGCTCAGCCTGCCTAAAACAGACTGAGCTTCTGCCAAGGCCTTTTCTCTGTTTTGGCTCCTGCAGGGACCGTGGCCGGTGGTCGGTGGAAGTGCAGACCCAGAAGACGGAGAAGAAGAAGACAGACTCTGGCCAGACACTATTAGTCTGGAGACCCGGGGCCACCCTGCGTGGGCTGTGGCCTGTCACTGTGAAAAATGGTGCCGCCCTCTCCAGAGGATTGTGAGGGCCAGAAGACGCCGCCACAGGGGCTGGGCACGCATATAGACACTGGCGGAGAAGCAGATACGCGCTCAGACGGTGGCGTACAAAGATCGAAACACCCTCAGACACATAAAGATGCCTTGAGACAAACACAGACATAAAAGGACAGACAGTTAAATGAGTTTTTGCACCGATACAGATGTGAATGAAGTACTTTTTAAAGCTGCACAGACACACACTTCCAAACAACGGAGGCCATTACAAGAGGACACGAAGGGCATGTACTGGGCTTTATGAAGGGCTCAGTTTACTTGATGATGGAATCCACTCTCACACAGCGGCCCTCTCTGCGGACAAGCTTCTCGGGCAGATAGCGACCATCAAT
>JAQLOL010000016.1:11763605-11781534 GCA_029783665.1 Naso thynnoides | reverse complement strand
ACTGCCAGGAGACAGTTAGCTTAGCTTAGCACAAAGACTGGAAAAGGGGGGAAACAGCTAGCCTGACTCTGTACAGATGTTTTTACAGTTTGTTTATAAAATATTGTAAACATATATTTTGTTCATTTCTTTTACTGTCTAACATCATCACTTGCACTAGGACTGCACTGAATGTTAGCTTTTTGGCATATTATATATTATTTATGTAGTATTATATTTAGCATAAATGGATGTAAATTAACAAATTAAAAATGTGTGTTTTTCCTGATAAATAAATTAATGAAGTCTATTGAGTTTTTTTGTTCTGATAAAACAGATAAATATACAAACAAAACATGTTAATAGTAGCTTCAAAAGTTCTGGTACCTTTATAAAAAGCCAGACTAGTTTTTCCAGCAGTTAAGCTAAGCTAACTAGGGTCACATTTTGAGTTTTTCTTGTCGATCCAACTATGGCAACAAAGTGCTGGACTTGAATCAATAAAAATTTCATAAAAATCGAATGATTTCTTTAAGTTTGACTGGAAGCTTACCTGTCTTGAGGTGGCAGTATGACCTGATTCGGGATTTCTGGGACAGGCCGGTGCCTCAGCCGGTAGGAGCGAGTAAGCCGTGGACCTACAGCAACCTGAAAACCAGACTGTGCCTCATAGATGGAGTTTTCGACCATTTCACCACTAAAACCCTCCTTTTCTTCAGCGAGCGCTGAGTGGAGGACCTCTGCAGAACAGGGGAAGGAGTCGGTGCTTGACAGCGAGGGATCCTCGGAGGAAATGTCCCAGTCTGACGGCATTTCAGAAATGGGGAGGGACTCGCTGCTGCTGCTGGAGGAATGGGAGGAAGGGATGTGGGTGCGTTCAGACATGAATGCTTGGATGTTCTGGGGATTGCGTGGGGCCGGTCGAGGCGGACGGACGTATCTGTCCTCTGGGGCATCCTCAGTTTCTGTTCCCAAACCTGCTCCTGGAGGCAAAGTCTGACTCCCCTCCAAATCACACTCCCTCCTCTCCGTTGGCTGACTGTGCTGGTATGAAGTCCCCCTCTTTTTATCCTTTAGGAAGATGTGTCTCGGTTGGGGCACAGGCTTCCTTTGATGCCCCCGGATCTCCACTCCTCCTCCTTCTTGTCCATCTTTCTCTCCAGCGCTCTGCTTTATCCCCAGTGCCTCTAAACTCCGGAGGATGCGCCTTCGATGACCTGTTGGAAACACTTTCAGCTCCAGGAGGCGCTCATCTGTAAGATCGCTACATTCGTCCAGAGCTTGATAGCCTCCTTGCTGGAAACATAAGGTATACTGGGACAGGCGGAGAGTTTGCAACCACTCCACAATCTCTTGGCTTGGCTCTGGAGGCTCCAACATGATGCTCTAGTCTCACCTCCGCCACATCAGGAAGAACTTCAGAAGCTGTCGTAGTCCAGCTTAAGCTGTAGACACAGAAACACATAAAAAATAGGTGATGGGCAAAAGAAAACACTTAAGAGGCTGTAAGGACTTTTAAACAGTATGAAGTATTTGAATGGCTCCCCTCTTGCACCATAGTCAAGATTATTAAGGCCTGAAACATCCATTAACTCTAACAGGAATACAAAATATGTGAGGCTCTAATGAGGACCCTTTTTCTACAAGCCAAAATTGTTCAAAAGCAGTTTTTGATTTGATTTGGTCTTCGAGGGGAGTCCTGTAGCTGAAAATTTAAGGGTTATATTTTGACCTGAAATACAATTTTGATGACAATATTCTATGAAACATTAAAGAGAATAGGTTAACCTATGCAAAAATACGCCTATTGGCTGTTCTTATCCAAACTTACATGAGAGGATCAAAACCACTCTTGTATTCAGAAAGTGAATTTGAAGCTACAGCCCGAGGACAGTTAACTTAGCTTAGCTTAGTATTGAGCAGGGGGAAAGCACTGGAGGCAGCACTCTGGTTTTGTGCTGCACACTAAAACCTGGGGTGTGAAACCTTGTTGTGGTTTTAGAATCCAGGAAGCCACCGCGACGTATATAAAAACAGTTTGGTACATAACCGCCTTCAAACCACAAATGTGCTTGTAAAAGGCGCATAAAGGTGGGTTTTAATTTTCACCTCTGGTCACAAAGCCAGGCCAGGTTTGTCCTCATCCTTCAGGCCTTTATGCTAAGCTTAGTCTCCCAACTGTAGCTTTGTATTTAAATTGCAAACATGAGCGCATTGATCTTCTCATGTACTTTCAGCCAGCAGCAAAGCAAACAAGCCTTGATTCAAATCTCAATCCCTCTGTGAAAGACTCATAAGCAAGTACTGGACATTCAACAAGTTAGCAAACATACCAGTCAACATAACCAGACCGAAATTTGCACAACTCAGGGATGAAACAGCAGGAAACAGCAATAGCTTTGATGAAATAGCATGCCATCATCACAGCAAGGCTCTCTGGTCAGGTTTTGGTGAAAGGCTTGCCAAAACTTGACATTTCAGCTCTGACATTTAAGTCTCACAACAGACAAAAGTGAATTTCTGCCAAAAGTCCCGCTAACATCTTTGTTAAAATGCCTTATTTTTGTTGCACTTACCACAGCAGAGTTTCAAAAAATCCAACTTTTACACCACAGCTAACTGCCTAGCAACATGCACACGGGCATTAAACCTGCTAATGGCAAGCTATTTCTGAATGTCTGTTATCTGATGCTTTCACACCATCCCTTCAAAGTCGAGCACAGATGAACTGTGCGGCAGGATTGTGCTCTCTCTCTCTCTCTCTCTCTCTCTCAGTACTCACACACACTAAACTCACAGGAAGATACATCATCATCAACATCTCGTCATGTCCACTTCTCTTTTGCGTTGCAAACCTATGGTACACAGGGTACATGAAGCGTTACTTCTGCTTTCAAGTAAACAAAATGCTGCGGCTTTGGCATGCATACATGTACTTGACAATATGAACAGAAACCGTCAGTGAACCTTAGCTATTTTATAACATGTTATGAAGGGTCCTACCCTCTTGTATATTTTTTTTTTGCACAGCAATCTGATCTGATGGTTGTGCAAAAACTAAAGCATGCATGCACAAAGGCACAAACACCTTTCTCACAATGTTAGGGCAGCATCAGCGGCTTCATGTTCACTCAGAGGCCTCTAAAAGTTCTCAGCTCTGCAAGAACACGTATCACACCTTTGCTGCTACATTGCATTGAACATTGAGGTAAAAATAAAGTCCCAGCGCCACACATGACCGTATTAAGTAGTCTTAATAGAAACCTTACAGCCTATCAGACCTGCCCAGCTGTTTAGAGCAGTGCTAACATGCAGGGACCTGTGTTGGCTAACACCCAGAGCAGGCACACGCCAAAGCTTGTTGGCACATTTGAACTGGCCTGCTCCACCATCTCTGCCTCTTTAGCTTCATACACCCACTCACCCACTCACTCACTCACACAAAGAAAACTGTACCCCAATGAGCCCACACATTCTGCAAACATTATTAGGGGTTGGATATAGAAGTTTGGATTCACAGCTACTGCCCAGTGTCAGAGCCCACAGAGTGCAGATCAATAGAAAAGAAAAAAAACAAAACAAAAAGACAGACAGCTCGCTCATGTCACATAGGCACAGGAACATATGGGAGACCATGTGCAGATATAAAGAGCAAGGACAGCCATTTATTAGAGAAAAGTTGCTTCCTCTGCAAAACAAAACTATGTCTGCGAGCATGGCTGCCAGCACAGGAGGAGTGTGTGCCTGGTGTTACACCCACAAGCAGTGCTTTCTGTAAGACCACAGGTAGGCCGATGGCTATAACGTTACAGGATAGGATGTGAGTCACTGCATGCAAGCGCTGCTGCCACACACACACACACACACACACACACACACACACACACACACACACACACACACACCTCTGCACATCCCTCAGCCAGCCTACTTTGAACAAAGTCCAGTGTGTGTGTCCCCTTCCTGGTTCGGGGAAAATTCGCTAGCTTACCTGTGCTGCTTTTCTAAACTTGCATTTAAAAAAATGTAAACTCAACCTCATTGCCAAGCGTTACTCTCACGACTTCTACAAATTAAAGCCGTTTCGCAGTTTCACCCTCTTATTAGGCTCTACTCGCTTTAATAAGCTTAAATTAGCGGCTGCAAATATTGTTGCTAACATTTAAAGCTCTGACGCACTGAAAAATTGCAAACGTTCGTTCAATTTAAGCCAGTCTGTGCCAGTCTCGTGCCCACTTTAGTCGGCTCATTCCAAATCAACGGCTGAAGTCAGGCTGTTGACGTAACACGCAACGTAACCGTGCGTGCGCCCCAGTTGTCGGCAACGGCGAAGCTTACCTGCTGGTTCAAATGAGAGGAAAGCTTCGGACATCATCCGCACACCTGCGCTCTCTCGCCGCGTCCAGCTTCAGTCATGTTTATAGCCGCGCTGCGTCCGTTGGCCGTTGCGGTAAGTCATCACTTCGTGCTTTTAGACTCTCGCCTCTTTCCGTCTGTTCGCGAGCCGACAGCGATGCCACGCCCACTTCAGTGCAGGGACAGGAGTTCAATATCAGCACGGTTCTCTCATTCCTACCTGCACACTGTAATCAGGGAGGAACACAACTTCAAGAGTGTTGTACTTAAGTGCAAACTTACGCAGCTTGTACTTGAGTTTTTTTGTTTGTTTGTTTGTTTGTTTGTTTTTAATGCATCATCACTAAGGCTATGTCTCACGAGCAAATATTTACACTGGTCTTCATTTTTCTGACAGTTTAATTCGCTACCTACCATTCAGATTACAGTTTTGAAACTCTTCCTGTCAAGTGAACACCGCGCAGCTTTAAATTTTGTGATCTCAAAGTAAATATTTCTCTCAAAGAACTCTTTTACAGGTTAAAAATAGTCACCTTCCTCTTAAACAAAATAAACTTTTTGAAAACCTTCTTAAATAAGAACAAAACTGCGTGTCAAAAAGCTGTTTTTCTCAATTCTAAAACTTGATCTTTAGAGTTTTGTTGTTCTTACGGTACATAGACATTGTAGGCAGATGATGATTTTGTAGAATATGATGCATTCTGTAGATTAAACTACACAAAAAATATATAACGTGGTTGAAATAAGAACAAAATTAAACATCTGCAGTTGGAAAATGCAACATACACATACATGAAGCAATTATTAATCCAGAAACATCATACAAATATAGGCTCTAATAGTAAAACACCTACAGTTACAGTCAATTTGACTACGTCATGACTTCTTTTTCTTTTGATTTGTAATGTAAATTTTTTGCTGATATTAAATCTTTTTACATTCAGTTTTGGATACAGGACTTCTACTTGGATATAGGTTTTCCGAGTGAGGTATCAACACTAAGTAAAGGATCTAAAAACTTCTTAAAACCACTGATGTCGACAGAGAAGTCAATCTCTTTGAGCTCAGATTTTTCAGTCTACAATAAAAAGTGTGCTCGCATGTGATAAACACTGCAGAACAGCAAAGTGGAGGCACTTGTGATGTGTTGCTGGGAATACGTGCATGTCCCAGCTTGATCCTGAAGCCCCGGGCTACAAATTCAACACAGGCAGGAATGCAAAGGGCTGCCTAGCACACTTAATGAGGTGAGTCTACAGGAAAATAGAAGACTTTTGTTTTAGTATTTTCATCTATCTTTATTTTGATTTTATTTGATTGTTTTAATGGGACGGAAGAGAGCAGTGTGATATTGAATGCAAAGGCTTATTGTGCACACAAGTGCTGTATAATAATAGGAATTTGTGTTTTAGACCTGCCATTTGAAATAAGGATGATGCACAAAGACAAAAATACTGCAAGATTATACATGTAGTATAGATTGAAAAATGAAAAACTAAATACTATAGGTTCAATAAAAAAATATATTGTGTATGCTGTTTTCTAAAAGCTAAAATGGTACTACTATAAACAATAAAAAATACAAAATGAAAAATGAATGCCAAAAAAACTTGAGTTTCAGGTTCAAGTTTATTTGTTATTCCAACCATAAATTTTAAATGAACTACCGTCTCCTCATATTGAACGTAAAAGCCACTTCCGTCACCATAACATTGTAATTTTTCAAACATATTATTCATGGAATATGTTCAATGATTTCATGTTGTCGATCTCTTTCTCCGTTGAAGGGAATTAGTGGCCTACTAATAAAATCAAAGTGATAAAGTAAGTCATAAAATAAGAGAGTGCATTATGCAGAATCAGCCACAAGATGGTGACAGAGTGCTGCTGCATTACTTTCACCTCTCTGCAAATGTGACTGTAATTTAATCAGCAAAATAGGTCTTTCTCACAAAAGACATTCTACATGTCAAAACATCAAAAGTACAAGTGTAGATAAGAAATGTAGTAAAGGCCGGATTCCATTTATCTGCTTTAGTTTGTTGTTTTGCATGCTAGCTCATGACAAGCCAAGCTGTGTGCTGTGAAGAAGGCCATAATGGAGTTACACATTTTTACTCAAATAAAGATATTCAACCAAAACGGCTCATAATTGTAGATTTACATGCTTTCTACTGAACAGAACTGTTGACTTTTTCTAATTTTATGCTACATTACACTTTCACTTCAACACATTTGACAATTACTGTAACTAGTTTTCTTTCTTGTTAAGAGTTACATGCAAAACAAATTATTATCTCTTTAGACACTATGCTTGCCTATAAAATAGCCCAACACTGACAAAATCACAGCATTAACAATCTGGATCCAAAACTACAATATATCATTAATAGTGAAGCACTCTAAAAGAAATGTTTCTGCATAACAAGTATGTTTATGTATATTTGGAGTAAATTTTGCAGTTAGTAAAATGTTACAACTTATGGGTTTTGTAATGTAATGGATTTTTTTTTTTAGATTGTAGTCTCGCTATGTGGTTGTGGTTGATGTAAAGTATCTGACTGTTTCTTTCAGCGCTGACGTCTTCGAATGTGAAACCAGGAATTCCACAGGAAACCCACAAAACCGTCACTCAGTTTTTTTTATAGTTGTTGTGTTTGTGCTTCAGAAAAACGTCTACATCCTCCTCAGCATCTGTGTGCCTTCAAATAAAGGAACACTTCTGTTTTTTTTAATTTTTAAGAAAATATTGAGCAAAGTTCATCACTGAGAAGCCGCCATGTTTGTTAAATTGTTCAGAAGTGGGTGACGTTAAAGAGCTTTTACAGTCTGAACATACAAGCAGTAAAATGAGTGACAGAAGAAAAGAAGAGAGGGATGAGATGTCTGCAGGACAACACTCTGTCTTCCTGTGGATCTTTTGCTTTGGGGCTTCTCTTTTGTCCTCCCCTGCCACGCCTCCAGGGGTCACCTTGGCAACATGTTTTACTGCTGGCAGCCATATAAATGCAGCATTGGCTCCTAAACTAGGAAAGCTGCTGTACACAGCAACAGTCAATGCCAAGGACGCATCGAACAAGAGGGCTTCAAATATAAAAGGAGGTACATGAGGGAATGCAATGCATTTTTAGTGCATATTTGATGATAAAGGGGACAGAAAACAGGGTAAATTAGATATTTTGACTTATTATTTGTTGTGTATTTCAGCTCAATGGATGAGAATCTGCACCTGAGTCAAAAAAAGGATGAAGCGGAAGCTCCTCATGACAGGAAGAGGGAGGACAGACTCCTCAACTTGTTGACTGAAGCTATTCGAGGGCTTGAGGCTGTCAGAGACAGCAGAGATCATCATAATGGGCCGCTGGGTGGGAGGAGATGCATGGAAGAAAAAACAGGTAGAGGCAGAGAGGGAGAACAGGGAGGACGAGAAGAGGGGATGCTCAGTCCAGCAGAAGGAGAAGAGGAGGATGAAGAAAAGGAAGGGAATGCTGATGAAAAGCAGGAGGAGAAGAAGTGCAAGCAGAAAGTCCTGGAGGGGCTGAGGGAGCTGAGTGTTTTTCAATCAGACAGGGTGACAGCATGGAGAGAAGTCCTCAGAGAATGTGCACGCATGCTGCACAAGTCTCCACCAGGGGGCAGTGATCAGCAGCATCCATCCTCAACAGGTGTGTGAGTTGATCTTACTGATGTAAGCTGTTTTCAGCCCCTTTTGAGAAGTTATAAGGAGCTAGAAAATGTGTCATTTGATTTAAAACAAATACAGTCTAAATTTGTTCTTAAAGTATCTCATTATTTGGAGTTCCTAGATCCTTTGAAAAGACATAGTAATACCTGTTGATATTAAAGCAAAAAAAAAAAAAGACTTAAAGTGACAGTTAAGCGGGAAAGAGAGTTAAATGTAAGCCAAAGTTGTAACAGTGAAAGTAGCTGAAGTGTCATTCGAAGTTTCATTCGAGCAGGAGTTCACTTCACAAAGTAATTCAGGAGATTACTAGAAGTAAAATTTCAATTCTTTTAAAAATTCCTGACATAAGTTTTCAACCATGCTGAAAGCAGCTGAAGTGTCACTGCTGAAACGAGCTGAAACAGTAGTTGGTGAGAGGGATCATTCTTTTTATAAACAAACTAAAACACGTGTCTAAGGCAAATGTCTCAGTTCATTATTTGTGTGAAAGGGAGTTAAAGTGCAGACACTAAAAGTACTTCAAGTGTCAGTGGAAGTTAAAACCCAACTGTGAAATAAGGTTTAAGTGTAGTCCTTACAACTGTAAGAGGTTCAGGTTGAAGTGGAATTAGAAGGATTGCTAAAACTGTCGAAGTCATTTAAACGTTTGTGTTGAAATCAGCTGAAGAGTCAGCAAAAATAAAAACACCGAAAGGAATAGAAGTGGGACTTGATGTGTCAGTTCACTGAAAGCAGGAAAATGAGTTGAAATTTTATCCTAAGTTACAACACTGAAAGCAGTTCAAGCACCAGCTCAAGTTTAATTATAGGCATGAAAGGAGTTTAAGTGTCATCAATGGACAGTGAGGAGTTCAGGTTTTCACTGAATTTAAATTATCTTTGAAACTGCTGAATGAAGCCATTAAAGAGTCAGTTCAACTAAATTTGCTGAAAATAGTTGAATTGTTGGTTGATTAGAAGGACTGAAATGATTCTGAACACATTTTAAAAATCTGTTTGAAAGGTAAATGTCTCATAAACATTACATACATAAAAGAAACCCCTCCCAAAAATGACGTAATTACATAGAAATGGTTCAATAGTGGGTAAAATGTAATAACAATTTTTGTGATTTAGCAATGGTACTGTAGTTAGCACCACAGAAAAAAAAACGTAGTTTAAATTGTGATTTGCACAACAAATGACTTTGGTCAATATGTCTGTTTTGTTCCAGATATGGAGTTTAAAGTTTCAGACTCCTTCAGTGATACTTTTCTGAGTGTTGGTGAGGAACTAGACAATATAATGCAGAGACTGAACACAATCATAACCAAGCTCAGCGAAGAAATCCTCAAATTACGTGCAGACGAAGCCACAACAGTGGATGCAGCTCTTCTTGAGACCTCAGACCCAAAAGCTTCAAAGCAATCTGAAGACGACAGCAACTCCCTGAACTCTCATGGTCCCCTTGAATTTGTCTCTGGGCACATCCAGGATGCTGAAGAAAGAGATGATCAAAGTCATGCAATGTTACCACCAAGAGCTGAGCCCACATCTGACCTCAGATTAAACAGCTCTGACTGTCACAATGTGGAAGAGACAGGGATAGAAATAGTGGTCAAAGGTCAAGGTAATGATAATGAGGACTGTGGTTCTCCACAAAGGCAGACAGATTTCCTGGAGGAGACAAATGAAAATGACAAGGACAAAGAAGAGAAAGACAAAGAATGGATCACAGTAGGGTAAGTCCACAAAATCATCCAATTTTTGTCCAATTATCTCCCCAAAAAATAGAGATTTTTCATCCCTTAATGTAGCCCTTCAGTAAAATAAATAAAATCCATAAAATCCTCACCTGAAAAAATCAGCACCACACAATATAATAAGATATGTTGTGCGTCAGTCTTTTCTAGCTTTTCATGATGGTAATACTAAATTAAACCCAGAAATTAATGTTTTTTATGGCTGCATTATCCCATCATAGTCATTATTGATGTCTTTTGCATCATTTATACACATTTTTTCAAAATTCAGTTAGACATATTTGGTATCTTTACTCCGACACTGAAATTTAAAATAACATTTTTGCTGTTTAAACAATGATTCGACGCTCAGCATGAGATAGAACATTATCGTAACATTCCATGGATACTCAGTGTCTTAATTTTGCTTCCACCTGTGCTGACTGCTGAAATGTCACTTAACATAATGGCTTTTAAAGCCAGCAACACATGCAGCTTGTGAGCCTGTACATGATTTTAATTATTCCTCTTCTTTCTCCCACTGATACAGAGGCAAACTCTCTGCAAAGGTTAATGCTTATGTTTTGACCACGTGGCCTCCCTGTAGCTGACTATTTCATATACTTAACCAACATTCAGTTCAATTAAGATGAGAGGATGAGGCCACATCTGGGAGAATGCTGATATGGAAATGAGAGCGCTCCAGAATCTCAGAAATACATAAGATGGTTGCACTTTTTGCCATAAATTCATAGCTAAATCATGATAAACAACACAAAGTCTACCTCTTCTCTTGCAGGAAGCAAAATATGCAATTTAAAGCTGTTCTTCTGAGCAGAATATTTCCATTTGTTTTCTAGGCTTGCTGGTCAACAGGAGGACAGACATTCAATTGTACCTGCTGCATGCTTTATCAGAGCACCTTCGGGTGCGGCTGAAGTCCTGATATGTGAGGTAGCCGACGCCCTGAGCTGCCTGATGGTGACTGCCTCAGAGGAGCTCGTTAGCAGAGTGATCAGGGTCAAGATTCAAGACGGAGTGAATTTCCACTTGCCTGTGACCGTGGCTGTGCCTTTCTGCACACGTTACCGCGGCAACTACAGGGATATTGCTGTGAAGATAGTTGATGGAGAGAGAAGGGCCAGCTATGTCACTCCTTTATCGACAGAGGGCACCTATGGAGGGCAGAGGGTAAAGTTTTCTATTGCTCACAGTTTGATTTAAAGACGTTACTGTAAGGCATGTCGTTAAATGGAAAAGTTGTTTTTCTTACAGTAATGTTTCGCATTTTTTACCGCGTGAGCATGATTTTTGACAAATATTACACTTTCGTTGTGCATTCAGGTTTAACTGCAATGGTTTTAATAATAACCACAGATTTAAAGAGGGCAATTTGGAGTTCAGTAACCAGATACATATATATATATGTATTTTTCACAAGTTCTTCATTAGGTTTCTGCATTGCAAAATGTACAAATGCAATTTAACAGCACAAAATAATCACCTACATACACCTGCCACCTAATTTTACCTACATAAATACAAATCTTTGTCGACTGGGTCTATGCTGTCTCTAAAAATTAAAATCTAATGGGTGCCAATAAGGCGCCCTGTGGTGCACCCCTAGTATTGTTAGGGCTTTGAATTTGCAGTTTTCCACAGAAACACCACAAAAAGACCGCTTTGCTCTAAAGAGATATTCGTGACTTTGTGACATAGGGCCTCATTGTTTACTTCTCCAGTGATATTCCTATTGATTGAGAGACCATTTTCAACTTATTTGATGCAGTACAGAATTTGGATGGCTCACGGTTTTGCAACTAATGCTAATACTGATTCAAATTGATGGCACCAGTGCCAAGCAAACAGTAGTTTCTACCAAACTTCGATTAAACACTTTACAGTGTGCCCAAAGCAAGCCTAATATGATGGCAGTCTATTGTGGTGAAATTGAGTGTTCACAGAATAATTTTAGAAATCAAACTAGGACTAAATTTCTTTAATTTGTGGCTTTGTAGCAACAGGAAGTAAATAGTTTGACAGCTTCCTGTCACTGTTAATGCTAAAGCCTCAAATTAAAAAAATTCAGCTGTAGTTTGACTTCTAAAATTATTCTATAAATGTAAAATGAACTGAAACTGGTCTCTATCAATAGGAGTAAGACAGGAGAAGTAAAAAATGAAGCCCTTTGTCAAAAATTTGGAAACATCCTTTTAATCTCCAAAAAGATAACTTGTGTTCAACAGACTCCAAAACAAATACAGTTTTGATGGAAGCGACTCTGCTCCAACCAGTATGTACTAATTTAGTATCAGGGAGAATTTTCTTGTCTTTCAGAAGTGGTTTTATATATGAGTTCCAAAATAATATATTTCTTTCCCAATTCACACAATTCCATTTATGTTTTGTTGATGTCTTTGTGAAGGGCTCATTTGCAGAGGTGAGGGTTTATTCATTGGGCCTGTTTGCTGTAGTTTCCTGTCTAAAGAGAGAAAATTACACAGTTCCCTTTAAGGGTTTGTCACTCAAGCTCCCCATGGATCCACGAATCTGTCTGAACTACCTCCCAGGATCCTTCACTGCTCCAGTAATGGCGCAAACCATGGTATGTGGAGAATGATTTGATTGTTATCCCACTGTACTTTTGACACAAGTGTGTTAGAACAGCTATCATAGTTTTCATCAATTTGATACTGAGGGCTGTTTGGGATTAAGACATGAGTAAGAACTTTTTTTTAAAGTTAAGATCAAGTTTCCATGATTAATTTGTACCAAAACTGAGATCAAAACAAAGACATGGTGAGTGAAATAGAGACATAAAAGCAGACAAGATAAGAAGGAGCGCATATTGTGATTAGAATTCACAATTTCCACAGATGTTTTCTGTTGAAAAATGAGCAGCTGTGTCTGATATTTGCATTGACTTCTGAGTCCAATCATCTGTGAACAAACTTTACCACAGTCTGTCACTTGATCTCATGTTAAAAACCAACAGCTCCCCATCTGCGTGTCTCTCTTTGATAAAACAACATACTGTTGGCAAAATTAAACTGTGGGAAGAAAGCGACTTTCATATCACAGCATCTTTGTCCAAAAGTGATGCAGAGCAGCTGTTTTCTCATCTGCCTCAGATCCAGCCTGTAGATGCTGTGGTTTTGGCTGCTGTTAAATCTAGAAGTGATGCCTATCACTCTGTGGTGTCCACAAGTCCACTTCTCTACCTCACCCACCCGTCCTCTCAGCCCCTGAGAAGACCCCTCAGTCTCACCCTTCCCTGTGCACCAAACCCTAAAAAGAAGAGGCACACACGGGGTCAAGAGGAGGACGAAGATCACAGAGCTCGGCCTCTTAGTGCTTCTCCACCATGGGATCTACCTGCTTCCCAAAGGAGGATGTGAGTCACTTTGGCCTCTTTGTATTTGTTCAAACTTCTTTAAATTTAAATATTAAAATCAGAAGATGAAAAAACCACAAAGAAAAAAACAAGAGATGTATTAATTTAGATGCAATAACTGCCAAAGGGCATGCGTTTTACAAACTATCTATAAACTTTTGTTTGACAAAGTGTTATTTTTAGGCATGCTGGTCCCCAGCTGGTTTCCCATTTTTCAGACAAACATATTAGGTATTGTATGGATCGCCCCGAAGTTTTCCTTAAATATTTGTTGTCTCAAAACAATAAATTTCCCTGTCTTTTCATTTAGTGTCACTCTGAGGTTGTCCTTTTTAAAGGAAAACTGCACTTTTGGGGGGGTTTAGCCTATCATCCACAATCCCTATGTACGACAAGAACATAGATGCTTTTACCTTCTCTGTGCATTCTGTTATTTGCCAGGTAGCCGCCTTGCGCTGACAGTTTCACACACTCAGTGGAAGTAGTGGGGATACTCTATTACCGCCCTCAAAAGCCCCTAAAACACATCAGGAAAATGCTCCATCTACATGCTGTGACCATGTGGTGACTGCCACATTCACGACTGTATGGTCTGACCAGTCATAGCGCTGTAACTAAGGTGCTGTAACCCACGCACTGCGTCACTACACCCAGAAAAGTAGTTCTTTGATACTTGCTCCCACTGTGCCTGAGTCACAACATATAGATGAAGCATGTTGGAGATTATTTGGGTGTATTTTAGGGGCTTTAGATGGCGGTAATGGTGTATCCCCACTACCTTCTTTAAATGTTCAAAACTGCCAGCACAAGGCGGCTATCTAGCAACCAACTGAACTGCCAGCAAGCTAACACCACTTTGCTGCTATGGTTCAGTTTAAAAAGGGCAAATATTTAAAGTTGGGGGTGAAAGATGAATGAGGTCTCCTTTTATCATTTGCCCTTGTCACCACTTAAGTAGGAGATCATGCATTTTTGCACCTCATAAAAGCTGTTATTCCTTCCTCCTTTCTGTTCTGTCTTGGTATAATGGCAGCATAAAGGAGTTCAAGCCACAACATAACAACAAACCCTACAGTTTGATATCAGTAGGCCTTGCTCCCTTTGCCTGAACGTCACTATCGAGCCTCTTTTTACAAAACTGCATGCTATACTTACCATATTGGGTGTATTGTCTTTGAATTTTATAATATACACGTATGTTTTCTTCTGGATGAATTGTAATGTGTGTTTGACAGTATTTGGTGATCCACTTACTCTTTGTCTAGTGTCATACTCAGTTTCAATTTGTCTAATACATTTATGACCGAATATCTACAAAACTAATTAATTTCTTTTAGCCTCAGATTAACTTGTGTTTACTTGCTCACAAAATTTTGCTGAACCATTAACCAAGATGATCAGGGTAGATATCACACATGGTAACATTAGCATGTTAACATTTGTGTGTGAGAATGATATTATTTTAGCGTCAACATTTTGCATCAAAGCTTTTCTGACAGGCTGACAGACTAGCATGGCTGCAAACTCCTGGTCTTGTTCCAAAGATCTTTTTTTTTATGTGTCTATCAGGATCCTGGGTGCCTCTGTGAAGTCTAAGGAGACATCCGATGAGCTGCTGATCGTTCTGGGTTCAAGAGACAAACAGTGGAGCGTCCTGGAAAAAGTCACAGTCAGGAACCAGCAAAACGGGCTGGTGTCATTCGACCTGATCGAGAACTTTGACAGGTTTGCGACTTCTTGGTTTTCTTCTTTTAAGACTAGGATTTATTTAAACTAAAACAGTTAATAAATTTATGGAACCATTGAGAATAATCATTTCACCTTAATTTAATCAGTCCTTTAAATTTAAGACAGTTGATCCAATGAGATTTCCAGTAAAGCAGGAAATAGAACAAAATAAGTTTCTAATTTGATAAGAGTCCTTGAGAAAAAGACAGATCAAATAAATGTTTTGTAGCTCAGCTGCATGTCAAGTTTTTATGACTTACGTGTACAGTACATATTTATGGCCAGTACCACACATTGCTCTTTAGATAGATAGATATTAAAATGGTAGATTGATTCAAATGCTAAAAAGAAGCCACTAAAGGAAGTTAAGAGAAGAGCTAATATGGTTTCCTGATCTTGTTGGAAGCCAGATGGGTTGGCAGATGCAAAAAGAGGCTTGGGTAAATTTTATTGAGAGTTCAGTAAATTAGCTGAGGTTATTTTCTCTACGTTAGATATGGACAAAAAAGTCTACCTTTACAAATGTTATTCAGAGTTGAAGCAAGAGTATTTTATTTTCCAGAACCTCCAACGGCTGGCTGAAATAAAAAGCCATTTAAAAAAGCCTTGTAATGAGCATCATTGTGACTGCAGCAGCACTCTGTGGGTTTGTTCTCGCACCTTCAAGATCATAAAGATCACAATACAAGCGGTGATGTAAGGCAGACACACATAGAGAGGGATTATAAACAGCGCAGATAAGATCAGTGTCAGACTTGTAGGCTCCTTTGTTGCATTATTTGTGTCAGATCTGGTGCTCGTTTGTCCAGTTTGTCCACCCAGTAAAAGAAAAATCTGAAAAAAACACACAATATTTTATCAAAAGAAAACCCTTAACAGTATCTACCTCAGTACTGCAGTTGTGCTGTGAACCCAAACAGTAATAATCTTCCATCTTTCTTACCACGTCTCCTCGAGCTTGAGCCTTGCTGCTAAAGTTAATCAACCACTGAAGTTGATTTAAAGGTTTGTAGATGCTCAGCTTGCTGCTGTTGTTCCCCATGCAGAGTGTCAGAATGGGCTGGCTGCTTGCACCACAAATGAGGATGTAATAAATCCTGCATCTGACCACAGGACAGAAAATACTCTCAGGCATCAGATGACTTGAAGTGAAACTAAAGCAGTTTTGATGAAGTACCTTCGTGCAGAGATGCAGTGAGTGGAGGTCGACTCCAGGCTTGATTGCCTCTCAGGAGATGCGAAAAATGAGGGTAAAACCTTTAAGTCATGAGTTCCTGCTAGTGTTGCTCTTGTTATATTGAGGAAGCTGTTGAAACTGGAACACACACAGAGGACAGTAAACAAACCAACAAACAAACAAAAATACTGAATATTATTCATTAATGAGAATAATGATGAGTAGCTTAAACTCTCTTCAACACCTTTCAGTGAAATACAGCCTTTTAAGTTTTCGTTTTGCCGTTGAATTGGACTGCAAGACAGAAAATAACATATACTGTAAATAATTACAAAAGCTAGACTTGAAATTATGGTTTCAAATATAAAGTTTGATGAGGGTGTTAAAAACAAGTGTATTTCAGTGTTTTAGCTAAAAAGATTAGGAACACAATCACCAGGAGTAATGCTGGTATTGTGTTTCTGCAAACCGCACATATTTCAAAAGTTTAGATTTCTACATTTCTGCAGTTAAGATCTTGCTATGTTTAGGCACACACACACACACAAACACACACACAAAAAAAACTTTGTTGGGGTTGGGACAAGATTATGTGTTGGCTAAAAATACCTGGTTTTGTTGCTACAAACAGGAAAAGCTCCCAATGTTTCCCTAAAAAAATGCATCTTTTTCTGCCACAAACATGTCTGGAAAAAGTCTGGATGTTTCTAAAAAAAAACCCTTGGTTTTGTTGCAACAAACAAATCTGGAAAATGTCCCCACACCTGCTAAAAAGATCTCCATGTGATCTCAAACACTGATTTGCTGCTGTCTTACCAAGGTGTCCCACTAACACCATCACCTCTTACCTGTGAATATATATAAACCTACATATAAACCTACTTTTACTGGAACTAAAACACTTTTTTATATATTGGTGAACACAGAACATGTAAATTTAATGTATCTGTTGTCTGTTGAATTGTAAAATGCCAACATTTTACTCTGGTAACTGTGCTGAGAGAACAGACAAATACACATTTTTTGATAAAAAGTGTGTACATCTGCAGTTTTCTCACATATTTTTGGTATAGGAGGCCAATGAGCCCCATCAGTGTGTTTGACAGGCGCCGTAGATTCGTGGGGTTCTGGGCCGTCGTCACAGCCACATCCACACACCGACTACCAGCCGTGACTGTTATGAGGAGTCCTCCCACCACATAGAGGAGGGAGATCACATTGCCCCTGGTCACAGAGTGAAACAGAAAATAAGGGAGTGTTGATTTGCATGTTTGAGGACAATATTCATTTTTGAAATCCTCTAAAAATTATGGATCCTCACTTGTGGACAATGAGCTGCAGTGGAAACTTCAGCATGAGGGGTTTTACTGCATGAGGCCACACAGGGACAAAACTTAAACTGCTGAAGCAGGAGAAGATGTTTATGCACCATAATACAATTTTAGAACATTTTTAAATGCTTATATGAAACATTTAAGACTAGATTTACACCTTCACTTTACTTTCCTGTTTAAGTTGAATCAAAAATATTGCCTTTTGGAGTTATTTTATTCAAAAGCCACAAAAGTTTTATGAAGAAAATGAACATTTTACATCATACAAAATAAAAAGACAAAGCCTAAAAACATACATATTATCTTAATTTTTGTGTTTATGTATTTGTAGTTGACCAAATCCAATGTTGGAAATGTCACTATTTTAATGCATGGCATTAGAGTTGGCTTTAAGCACATTTTTATTTGCATTTACACATATTCAACAGCAGAAAAAACTTTAAAAATTAGGACAGGACATATTTAATATAGTTTCAACACACCATTTAAGCAAGTTTGCTGCAAAAGAAGGCACGATTTCCTCAGTTTGACTGGTTTAAAAGAGTATTTTCGTTT
>JAQLOL010000016.1:11748025-11763505 GCA_029783665.1 Naso thynnoides | reverse complement strand
TTCCTTAATAAATTCAATAAAAACTAAAATACACCACCCACCCCCAAAAAAAAAAAAAAAAAAACCCTCTCCTAATAAGTGCTATAAAACTGTAACTTCAATAGACATTGAAATAGACATTTAATAGACATCATCCTGAGGTACTCACCACTCATGCAACTTCCCTTCCTTCTTTGTGAGCTTTTTTATGTTAAGAGTTCCTCCCTCTCAAGTGGTCATGTTCACTTTTTGGCACAGCATGATACGAAAAGAAATGTGAAATGCTACAACTAACCAGGCTTAGCTTCGGCTTTTCTTTGCATAAGGGGTTTAAGAGACGTAATAATGGATAAAGGGGGTCCAAATGCTTTGAATTCCAGGCTTTAGATTTTTCTGTCAGAGTATAAGGGTTAACAATGTCATGTATTCTCAAAAAAATGCATAGAAAATGAGAAAATAAAGGCGTCTTATTGCTTTTCTTTTCAGTCTTAAAAAATTGAAATTAAATATCTGATTAAGTTGTAAATTGTGAGATTGTTCTTCAGTAAAGATGGATTAACATTACTTTTCTCCTGTGCTATAATTCTCTTTGTCTTTCTTATCGAACACAGCTTAATCAGAGAATAATATATGTACAAATGTAATACGAGTTTCCTATTTGGTCTTTAAGTATATTAGGTCTCTTTCAGGCTCACGATAACAGACTCATCTTTGACTTCTTTTCTGCAACAATCTAATCTCTCAGCTGAGCTCAACTTCTTAACTTTCCTTCTGTCTTGCTCTCCTGTCGCTCCTCTCAGGCTGCTGGTGGTTCGTCTCCTCTCTCCGCTGCAGCCCTGCCAACTTACCTCCCTAGCAGAGGAGCTTGAGGAGTCTGTCAGCTGCCACACGGTCACCGTCATCCTCCAGCGTAAACAGGACGAGCCTCACGCCGTCCTGGTGGCTGCGCTGCCCAGCAGAGACCTCAGCTGGGAGCTGTCCAAACTGCGAGCCCAGGGCTACGGCGGCCTCCTTGAGACCTCGCCGGAGATCTCCATGCGTGAGGGAGACCAGCTTCTGCTGCAGTTCAGTGGCAACATCACCTCCACAGGTAGAGTGTGAGGCTGATTATGAGATAAGTTCCATATGAAAAACTGCTGACACTGACAAAACATGCTGGAACAGGTGCTCTGTGTTTAATGTACAAGAAGTGTCAAAATGTAAGAAAAACTAACTGAAAAGTAAATGAAAGACCATCGTCAGGACAACGTTCTGGTTACTTTGTCATGTACCATATCATTTGTCTCCTGATTGGCCTTTGCTGTTAGTCTAAAAGCCTTTAAAGATGTGATTAGTCTGTGATTTATGATGATGGCCACTTTTCTTTCACATACACGACATAAACTGATTTTGTCTGGCTTCTTTCAAGCCACTTCTAGTTTTAGCCATGCTAGCATGATGCAAGGGATGGCTACGTCTGTCTGTTGGTCCACTGCTTTGGTCCATACTGAAATGTTTGGGCCTACATGAAAAGGTAGTGACATCCATGGCTGAAAGACTTGGGTGATCTCCTGGGTTTTCTTTAGCAGCAATAACAGGTCACAGTTTCTGGCTAACCAAAATTTCGAAATTCATGGTTCCCAGAGGATGAATCCTAATAACTTTGGTGATCCTTTGACTTTTCATCTAGCCCCATCAACATGTCAACATTAAATTTGTCCTATACTTTAATTTATAACCAAACACCTCTAAAAAAAAAAAACAGTGACATTTCCATTAGCATTGGTTACACTTTGTATTTAGTGCTAATTTTTAAATGTTAGCATGCTAGCATACATGATACTGCTCACTTTAGCTCCTGACCTTTGCAAAAGAATTGTGCCAATGGGCTTATGACACATAGTAAAACAGGTGTGATAATGGCAAATAATAAAGCAGATCATCTATAAATTACACATGATGGCACCAGCATGTTAGCACTGTGAGCTGACATTAGCATTTAGCTCTACGCAAAGCCTCACAGAGCAGCAGAACAAGCTAGCATTTGTTAGTGTGTGGGCAGTGTTTCCTTTGATGTGTGACTATTCCTCTTCTTCCTGAAAAGCTTGCATCGAAGAGCACATTCTACTTGTACATTTGTTTATTTAAAAAGGAGGATTAACGTTAAAGTTAAATGATCTACCTATGCAAAGTTGGGGTTTGGCATTTTAACAATGTGATATCATCCATGCAAATACTTCTTGGAACACTTTATGGTGCTAAACCTGCACCCTGGCCTTTATGTGGAGGGTCGGATGCAACAAAAGACTGATGCAGAAAAACACATAAAAAAAGTAACCCTAAAAGTAGCTACAGCAACAACATAAGTACTAAATAAACAGTTGAGCTTTTGTCGGGGAATGTGTGCTACTTGTTGGAACATCACTGTATTCAAAAGATTATAAAAAGGAGAAACAATTATATGCTTGCAAAGGCGGCCGGCAACAATGTCAGCTATGCTTGCTACCTTCTTCACACTTCAGGTAAATTAACGATAAGAAAGATTGTGTGTGTTTTACAACAGGAAGCCAAAACGACCTATGTGATGTTCCACATGAGCGAATCACCTTCCACAGTCAGCAGAAGAATCAGCTCTTGGTGCGTCTGAAAGAGATCGATCCCTTTGGGAACTACAGCTCTCCCCATTACAAGGGCACGGCCATGTTTTTCAAGGTCCCCAGAGGTCTGCTCAAGTGGCGAGGCGACACGCCGGTCCCGATGGACACAAAGCTCCTGGGAGATCCCGTCTGTAAGCTGTCTCTGACTTTGCCCAAGGTGCCGAAGCATTCTCGAGGATTTCTGTATTATACTTGGTGTTAAAACGTTGACCTTCACGAAAAGAGTAGTCCAACATTTTATTCTTTTTCACTTCAGAGAGTGCGGACCATCAATCGGCCCATTATACCGAGGGTAATATTATGTGAGGAGACAGGTGGGTGGCATGTTCTGCTTGAATATCTTTCCTCACATTCAGTAATTTTAATTTTAGTTAAATCCTCAAGGCCATACAGAATCCATATTTTTTGACAATGGTGACATCTTTTGTGTGAAGTTCTCATTGCTGTGGTGCTTCATCTTTTCTAAAATCAACTTTTTAAAATTTTTCTGGGGTAGCAACCTGCTTTATTTGTCCTTTTCTTAAGTTACAGACACCCTTTTTTAAAAATATAAAAGAAACAGTTTGACATGATCTTACTAAATTGCAAACAGTAGAGATCACATCTACATTAAAAATATTTTTACTTACTTAGTGAAGCTTTTGATTCTTTTTTATGTACATTTAGCTAAAGGAACTATCACGTAAGATTTTAAAGCAGGATTGCTGCTGAGTAAATTTGTTTGAACCAAATTAATTATTCAAAAAAAAATGTTATTGGTAAGTTTTTTTGTTTTACCCCCCTGAAGCGTTTGTAATATTAATCATAATTTTTGCATCACTTTGATTATTTTTTATATGATTTTGCATTAATTTGGCATATTTTGATATATATTAGTATCAGAGATGATCCACCATTTTAAGTTTTCAAAACAAGCTGCTTCAAAATATCACTGCACTACTGACAGAGCACCAGGAAGCCAGTAAAGTCTTTACTTCCATACATATTCTCTTTTCCTCCCAACAGATTCCCTGTCAGACTCTCTTCTTCTCTGGCTGTCCGGGGAGCTTTCAGAGGAGGAAGTAGCCCTTCTGGTTCTCTCCCTGCGTCTCCGTCGTAGTGCGGCTCAGCTGGTGAGGCTGCGGGCTGGCGACAGCTTGTCCAACCAAGCCTTCCACGTCCTGGCCATGTGGAGGAGGGGGCTGCCCGCTGCCACACACAAACCCAAAGCCTCTCAGCTGGCTAACTGCTTAGCCAAGAGCGGCAGGCCGGACCTGGCCAGAGAGCTGCTGCTTCGACAGGCTGCAGCCACCAGGCAGTGTTCACTGAAACAAAGAAGCCTAAAAAGTTGAAATCACACTTCTTTAAATGCTGTTTTCAGTTAGAGCATGTAGTGTTTTGTTTGATCCACAAGGGGTCAGCATTGGACTGCAAGATTCCGTGCTTTCCTCCAGACTCAAACAAACATTTCTAGGGCTGAAGACATGCATTTTCCTTGAACACAAACAAACACAACAAAACAAACTAAATCAAATGTCTTTTTTAATCAGCTTTTCTGCCATATTAATATCTCATGGCCCATAAAATTTGTCTTGTTAACCCTTGGGGGGTCCAAAACCCAAGGTTGGGAACCAGTAGACAGTAATATTTGTATAACCTTTAAGAATATCATGTAACATTTTTGAAGCAAAACAAGCTTCAGATTATACATAAGACACTAAGTGAGACATTCAGACAATCACAATCAAGTAATTTAACAATATAGTATGTTTAGTTTCATCTACAGTATGTTATCAACAATTTACCTCATATTATGTCATAATATAATACTAAATCTAACTTGTAGATACAGACAGAGATAAAAAAAACTGCAACCACAACTTGATCCAGAATAGGATAATCAAACTGAGTAAGATGTAGAGGTAGCTGATGCCTGACAACATATTGTATGTGTTAGCCTGTTGACACATTTAAATATTGTGAGTTTTCTCAGGTTATTTTTACGTTTTAAGTGTGAAACTCTTTGAGGCAATTACCTCTGTCAGTGCTTTCAAATTCTGGCTGTATTTTGTAGTTGGGCTCCACAGACAGGTGGGTGATTTACACAGCCAGTCAGCTGTCTCTGCTCTCTGTGTAAACAAACAGTGACACTGAGCTGTGACCTCTTTTCAGCTCCCTGACGCAGAGTCATCTTTAAGACTTGACAGTGTCTGTTGATTAAGACTGACTGGTAAACGAATGGTTGTTTCTTCTCAGCATAATACAGTAAATTTCTTTTTCCTTTTTCTTTTTAAATAAAAACTTGGATATATGTCTCCTTTGATAAATAGGTAAAAATTACACTATAGAGTAAGAATGTCTTTGACCTCAACGAGTTGAGAAAACATCTCACCACCTCTATTTGTTTTAAGCTACTGTGGAGTTTCATTATATCTCATGATCTTTTCCATCATATGGAGAAGTTGTCATTGAATAAGCTTTCCATAAATCTGTCACTGACAGTGACTGTCGGATCACAGTTTGCACAAAGAGCAAGGATTAAATTTCTCTCTGCCTTGACGTTAAGTGCTATCATTAGCATGTCAAACTGCTACCAACAGAAGCTAGCTTTGTATCATTGCTAAACAGTCAGACCTCACAACTGAAAGTTTTTTTGGTGGCACTACAAAAACAACCTAACTTAAAAAAGGAAAAACAGCCTGACTAAACTGTTTTTTTTTTTAAATAAAAAGTGCTGCTATGCAGATCTCACCACATCCATTTGCTGCTACTCTGATTTTTTTTTTAAACACACTTTGTGATCTTTTACATCACATGGTCTCAATTTCAGGGAATAAATTTTCCATTAACTCTTCACTCTGACTGATAAATCACAGCCTGACACAAAGAGCAGAGGATGAAACAGTGTGTTCCTCTGCTTTAACGTTAGCTGCAATTATTAGCATGTCTAGCTGACTAGCCACCAACAGCTTTGTTTCATCTCAAAACAAGCCTCTCAGTTGAAGGTGCTTTGCATAGTAATGTGCTACAATAATAATGAAAAAAAAAACAAAAAAACAAAAAAAACTACTCAAATAAATTTTGGGTAGTGTCTTATAAAAATGAAAAATGCTGGCATGCAGATTTTATAGCCTAGTGTAAAAGTTTTTGGTCTTCAGGTAGCTGAAAGCATCTCACAGCTATCTATTGTAGCTACAATTGAGTTTTAAGGCATAATTTGTTAACCTTTCCATCACATGCATCCCAATATTTGTCATGGAATAAAGCTTCTGTTAACCCACTGAACTAACTGTGACTGTTAAATCATAGCCTAGCACAAAGAGCAGCTGATTAAACAGTGTGTTTTTCAACTTTAATGCTAGCTACAATAATTAGCATATCTTAATGCCAACAGTAGCAAGTTAGCTTCGTTCCATCCGAAACGACACCTGAGAGGTTCATCTTCAATGATATCCAATGATCTACAATGATAGCCTATCTTAATTGGCATTAGCAGAGTTGTGCTCTGTCTCTTTAATGACATTCATGGGGTTTTCTTTTTCATCCGTCTTCAGAGTCTCACTCTCCAGCTGTGTGACATTCTGCAGGTCCTTAGCTGAAGCACGGAGGAAATGATAGATGCCATGTGTCCAGGTGGGGGGTGGGGGACTCCCCGTGGAGATGTTGGAGACCACCCTGTGATGCAAACGGGGTAAAGGGATGTGGGGGGTTAATGAAGTATGAAATAGTAACAGGTGGAAGTGACAGATTAAACAGTGTGATCGCTCCTGCTTCCTCAGAACTAAAACTATTTCCTCTTTTCATTAACCTTCTCTCTTCCTGCCCTTCTATAGTTCCTGTGCTCCACTCTTAGCACTCATATTTCCTTTTCAAATACTTACAGTCCATCTTTGCAATTATCTCCCCACTTTTCTCCTTTCTTTCCCTACGGTGTGATTCTAAAGGACATGTGTGGCATCACTATCAGGAGAGTTTTGTGCCTCGGGTGAGTTTGCCAGAGGGGGGTATCATTAGACTGGCACAAGGCCATCAAACACGCACACACACATTGAGGGCCTTGCTCGAGGTAAATGTCACAGAGGGGGCTCCCACAGCGCCTGGAAATCGTTTCCCCTCTCATTTCGTATCCTTTCTCTCCCCTTCTACATTATTGAAAAGGCCACGCAGCAAGGCACTCTGGGAGGCTGCCTGTCGTCCAGTGGGGAAGGATACAGAGGGCTAGAGAGGTGAAGAATTCCCACGGAGTGCCAGCATAAAGAAATTCTGATTAAAACCTCATCTGTTTCATCATTCATTTCATCATCCTCTTTCTTTTTTTTGTTCGGAGTGCACAGACTGTTTTTTTTTTTTTTTGGCAGGAATCCTCTCTGCCTTGATCAGTCACTGCTCTCACTCTTTTAGCTGTCAAGGTAAAACAGTCTGATGTGACTGAGATGCAGAAACAGTCATGAATGAACATATTCACTGTCACAGCTCATCCTAAGAGCTATCAGACCGTAGCATTCACATCTGTGGGAAATACAGACTTCCTTCCTCTCACTGAAAACCTGAGATTTGCTGTTAAATTGGCTGTTAGCGCTGAAGTGGAGAAACTGGAAGGCCAAATTAGTTATGCAAGTCTACCTGATAGCATAATGGCTGATTATTTTTGATTCAAGCCTGCCGTAATTGGCTGTTGTTTATTCATTATGGCAATCATACACACTGTACTGCCTCACAGTAATTTAGATGTAAGCACAGCTGAATCAAAGATTAAATGTTAAGATGCTGGGGGGGGATTAAATATAATTATTAATGGTCGCAGTCTCTGAACCCATAATTTTCTAAGTGGGGGCTCCTGACATTTAGCTCACTAGAATGCTTGCTAGCATTTTGTAAGCTAGTGCAAACTTACAAATACGGGTACCTTTTTGACAGGGGGAAAGACCTGAGGAACATACGGATAGCTTAGCTGACAAAAGCTTTACTGCGAAGTACTTCCTGAAAAAGCAAAAGCCTGACACACACTAAAGGATTTTTAAAATCTTAACTGAATTTGAAAATGAGAGAGAATCTACATTTGATGAAAAATAATGACAGATTTTAAAGTTTTTTTCTTGTGGTGTGTGATGTGCAACTAGATGACCAACACAGCACACCACACACTAACAGATTCTGTCCACCAACAACCAGTGTCTCAACTCTTAAAACTTGAAATGTTGCGCTGTCGAATGTGATTTAAGACTAAACAAACATGGCGGATGATGAGCAGGAGGAATTGATGGTGGCAGTTTTTGGACTCCTTGAAACTGAGAATTCTGAAAATTGTACTGTACTGAAAATTTACATAGAAAAAAAAATGGAAAAAGTTGTAGAAAAAACAAGACACGCTGTGTGAGCATGCATGATGGTTGTTGTTACAACAATCTGTAATGGTTAGGAGCTTGCTAGCTTAGAAACTCCTGCTCTAAGCACAGTCAAAGCTATGCCAAAATAACTTTGTATGATCTTAAGTCAACCAATACTGTCAACTTATGCAATAAAATACTTAACTTACTATATAAGAAAGTCAAATGAAAAGACTGTTACCATGTTTTTACTGCAAATATGAAGCTACAGCTAAAAGCCAGCTAGCTTAGCTTAGAACACAGACCAGAAGCGACAAGACAGCTAGCTGGTCTGTGACCAAATCTGCTTACCAGAATCACCAAAGCTCATTAATTAAAATAAACAAAAACTGAGGTGCACTTTAAAGAGGAGTAACATGCTAAACTATTTCTTGTTTTGGGCGATAACTTCCTGTTTTCCCCTAAGCTAGCTGCTTATGTTAGCTTGCTCTACAGACATGTAGGCTAAGCGTTGTCAGTTTTTCATGTTATTCTAACCAAATAAGTCAATAAACTTTTTTCTCATACTGCCATTTATTTCATATCACGAGTCATTTTATGGGTCCATATGAAGGACATTTTATATTGTTGTAAGAAATAATACTTAACATGCACTGAAGATTTTTAAGAAAATATGTAGTTCAATTTTTTGATAACAAATTGGTTGTAAAGCTGAATAAACTTACAATTCAGTACATTCACTGGAAAAAACTATAGTTCATGTACCAGTGTTAGCGCCTTAAGTGGGTGATCTGGGATCACTGTGTGTCACTGAACCCTGTGATGAGTAAAAAAAATGGAGACAGCATCTGAGAGGCTGCCCATTTACACAAAAACAAGGATGGATGAAATCTCAGGAGTGATTCTCTGACTCACACCCTGGCCCTGAATCCAGCCCACTGTGTGTGTGTGTTTCTGTGTGTGTGGGAGGGAAACAGACAGAGAGAGACCTCTCAGGAGTGCTGGTCAGTGGCCCATGACAAACTCTTCATTTGTCCCTCATTTTAGTGGCAGACAGGGCAGCTGGGCTGGGCATCACTGGCCTGAAAGGAACAGAGTGCAGAACCTAAATCACATTTATGATATATTTTATTTTTATGTGTCATGTACAAATTTATTATATAACGTATTTTATTTACAGAGGATCTTTCTGCTTATTACGTAAAGGAGAAGTTTTTTTTTTTTTTAATGCGCATCAAGCCTTATAAACGATCATATACCATGTTCTACAGCATTATTATGACAACTGGCGCAGTCCCGAGAGCTGGAGCTCAGTGGTGACGTGACTGTCAGCTGAAAACAGCTAAAAACAACGGAGGAGCATGTGTACTTTGCCAATCTGTCGAAAAATACAATAAACGCTCACTTTTAAAGATGTGAAACTCACCAAATGTTTAGTGGTGCCCTCTCATGTACCAACACTAAAACATGAAATAAACAGTGATATTACTGGGAAACGGCTGTTTGTTTGTTTTTTGTGAAATTTATCGTTTTTTAACTTCATGTTTTAGTGTCGGTACGTGAGAGAACACCACTAAGCACTTGTTGAGTTTCATGTCTTTTGAAATGCGCGTTTATTGTATTTTTTGACGAATGGTCTGAGCGCACATGCTCCCCTGTTGTTTTCAGCTAGCGGTGCCAGCAGCAATCAGCCCCAGCTCTCAGGACTGCATCGTTCATCACATCAGTTCTGTAGAACATTGTATACAATCTTTAATATCCTAAATGTGCATAAACCAAACTTGTCTCTCAAGCTTTACATCTGCAAATGTACTGTTTTAAAACAATTTCACTGCTTAAAAATCAGCTTTTTGGATTCAGTTTGCAGCATTTTCTGATGAAAAAGCTCTAGAAAAAAGATTGTAGGCTCAGTACCCAATAGCATATAGGCCTAGTGGTAAGTGGCATATCAGAAATACATACATCAGGTGGCAACAAGAACAATAAATTGCTCATGTTTGTCCGTATACACTTTATACGTAGGCAACTGTTTGCTACATGGCTACAGAAGATGAGATTTCTCCACCACGGTGTCAATCAAGGTGACAGAATTGACACCTGCCACATAACTACAACAGTCAGCACCATCCTCTCCAGATTAAAACTAATCAAAAAACTGCTCATGCATTAGCCCAACACAATGGAGAATGAATTGGGGCTGAAATAGAAAGCTTGGAGCCAAGATACAAAGGACACAGTTGAGGATTTTGTACAATGCCAAGCTTGTTGGACGCAGTTTTTAAAGATAAGCCAGTGCTTTTCCAAGGGATTTGGGGGGTTTGTGATTGGCCACAGCGCCGACCTGTTTGAGCCAAATTCTAGCTGGGTTGACGTTCACTTTGTTTTTGTGAGCATGCTGGCAAAGTTGGCAGCCTTAAACATAAATTACATTTAATGACGTGGCTCAGAATTCTGCAGCATTTGCAGCTGTGCCTGATGTGTTGTTTTGCTGCTCTTCTAAATTAATGCCTTTTTTTCACACTGATACATGATTTTGACATGTGCCACTGCACTGGACATGCACACAAAGGAAAACACATGTCCACGTCCTTGCTGACAATTCTCTAATGGAATGAAATCGGTAGGCCTATTGTTTACCCTGGAATTTTTCCTGCATTGTGCGAGATGTGAGATGGAGCGGGAGAAAAAAGACGGAGAAAAAAAAGCTGAAGTGATTGAGAGGGAAGCAGAGGGAGCGGCAGCAGGGGCGAAGAGTCGCGAGAAGAGTGACGGGAGCTGGAATAAAAAGGGGAGAAGGGATGAGGAAAAGAGCGGAGTGGACGAGAAAGTGTGACATGATGGGAGAGGGTGAGACGTGAGGGAAGGGTAGGTGTAGCAACAGTGTGTCCAGTGGTGTGTGAAACCAGCCTGACATCTGGAGGGTGTGTTTGTGTGTACGCTAGCGTGATCACAAGGCCGGGAGAGTCATGGTGACCAGCTCGATTTCTCCTTCACGCACAAGAAAACATCAACACTTCCGGTTTGGCTGAGAGGATCTTTTCAGGGTTAGAAGGTCAAAAAGAGTGCAATGCTTGGCCTCCCATGACAGTTATGTTTCACACATAAAGAGCCCTGTGCACCCATGTGAACACACAGTTTCCCCCTTAGAGTACATGATGCTTGCTACACTGTATGCAAACTGAACATTATCTTTGGTCAGTTTGTCGTTCATATTTCTGGTTTTTGCAAAAACTTGCAGTGGTTTGCTGCATCATCTCTCTCATCGGGTCTCTATCATCTATGAAATATGCAGCATATATCCCTCTCAGTACACTAATGCTCTGGTGTCTGTGGTGATTTGAATCTGACAGCTCCACACTTTTGTTTGATTTAGGTGCAAGCCCTCAATATGTCATTTTTCACATGACATTTATTGAATGGCGCATAGAAATCCCTGGATTTCATGAGTTTTCTGCTCCAGAAGCTTCACATCTGTTTAGACCATAGGCAAAAGCAAATATATTAATTATAGTTGCATCAGCCATGCACTAAAAGCTGTTATGTGTACAAACATGAAGACCATGAGTCCGTTTTTTTAGGGGATAAAATCACTGGGTATCAGGAGGGAAAGACAGAAAATGAGAGGGTTGTTGGCACGACAATGAAAGCCTTTCTGTAACTCTCACTCTGTCTGATGCTCTCCGGTCTCCTTCGTCATGTTTTCCTTGCCTTCACCTGTCCATCATTAACTGATGTCTTGGTTATATCCCCGGGCATTTCCGCACGCTGAAAGATGCTAATCATGCACACCAAAGAATGTCTATTGCAACAGTTTTAGTCTTACTGTTCATGGTCTAGAAACTAGAGATGTTTTTTGCAGTGTGGAGGTCTTGTATTGAACAACACTTTTTCTCTTTCCTTGCTAACCCCACCTATACAGATGACCTTTGCTCTTTTGAGATAATTATGTTCCACTTAAAGATGATATATGATCTCAGCTGCTGTTTTCACATTTATTTTACATTTTGATAGATTTTCAGACCTCTAAATACACTGCAGATATTGCTTTGGTCAGCTGTAGATATAGTCCAGATCCGCACACACTCCCATTTCAAACTGGTTAAGTGCATTGTGTAAGCAGAACCCTTTGACGGTATGTTTACTGTTATTGTGGAGCTGACCCTGGTGGCCCACACACTATGATGCACATCCTACTGTGACAGTAGAGAGAGAGAAAATAACCAAATATGGGAACACAATCAAAATGCGACGCAAACATGCCACTGTTCTCCCTGCAGACAATGATTCACCGCTTTTCCATTTTCCCTTAAATGGCCGGAGGCAATAATGTGGCTTCCTGGTCCAAACATCAACATAGATTTGACCAGGTTTAGAAAAACTATATTATGCAGCAAAATGGGACCTTGATGTTGGAATACACAGGCAATATTGAGGTCCATTTGGGCCTGTTGTTTTTTGACTGTAAGGCAGTGGTCACCGACCATTTTTAACCCACAATCACTTCTAATGAGTGAATGTAAGAGGTGCTTTTTCACAGCCAGTACATATTAACACAAATATGACGAGTAAATGCTTTGCCAGCAGTGACAGACATTGCCTTGACTAACTCTCTATTGTTAAATGTTATTTGTGCTTAGACAAAAGGCAACTTACATGAAAAAAGAGCACCTGTTGCTGGCCTGGTGAAAACCATCCTAAAAATGTAAGCTCAACATTTCTGTTCCCTTTTTCGTATCAGTTCAGACTTCCAGTCACTCAAAACGGATTTCAGTAGGCGGGAGCTGGGAGGGAGTAGGCGCCTCACCTTGAGTGACTGCCGAATACCAGCTGGCAACATCTGTGTTGAATGTCTGAAGCATTTTGAATGCCGATCTGCATTGCTGTGATCCCCAGCTGTGAAGCTGAAGTGGCAAAGCAAATATTAAGGTTGGAGTGGAAGGGAACATCTTCATCACCAGTAGTAAAAGTTGGTAAATCCAGTTGAAAGAACGGCAAAAACGTGTTTTCCTCTGAGACAATCTGTTACTGCATCTTCTTGTTGTTGTTTAATTGTTGTTATTGAGTCTATTTCTGCATTAATTGCATTTATTACTGCCTTTACTATCATTAATGTTAATGCTTGTTGCTTTGGGAGCCACCAGTACTTTTTAGCAAGCAGCACAGTCCTTGATTGGCTCTCAGCCACAGCACAGTACCTGATTGGCTGCACATGTTGTAATGTTTTCAAATCATTTTACGTGGCTGGAGGTTCACACTGATCTGCAGAGGGAAACAGAAATCTTGAGCGTACATGATCAGGATGGTTTTAACCAGGCGAACCTGTTGCAGCCCTTTTGTCTGTGGATTTGTTGAAGAACTGTTTAGTCTTGAACTTTGATTCAAATCAGCCACTTTTCTGGAAAACCTTTAGTGGAAGGTCAATTCTTCCCTTTTTCCAGATCAACTTCTTGGTGATAATTAAGGCAGAGTTGGCCTATAATATCCAAAGTGAGCAAAATTTGGGATGGAAGTTGTCAGTTTTTGTCATTTTTGTGACTCTTCTGTTGGTTTGTTAGCTCATCACGGCTGTGCAGAAGATGACAGAAGCTTGACAGCATCTTGATCAAGTCAATCACACACGGATAAGCCTGATGGATGCCAAATTATATATGAGATCAATTCTGATTCTGATGAATGTTTCATAATCTACCTTTTGTTTCACAAAGATTGACAGCTTGATTGTGATCAGCGGGTTAGGAACCTCTGTTCTTTGGCAAAACAGTGTGTTATGCAGCCTATAATGTGTTAGCACCATGCTGCAGTCCATCTAAAGTCTTGGATTAATACTGACTGGGGCATTGGTTTCATAGTCATTTACATTACATGAGCATCTTGTTAGTCTCCAGTGAAAGCCAACAGTCTGTCTAGTTGGCTGACCTCTCCCTGGCCTCTGATCTTTACCCCTCGGCCAACGCTCAGCACAGCAGCTGCAAAGGCAGATGAACCAGCCCGTATATGTTCACAGTGAATATGACTGATACATACCGATGAAATGTTGGGCTCTATATTGTCTGCACTTACACACTTATAGACTGTTTTTGTCGCACAGAACCGTAGGATGTTAAACTTTCTGACTTCTTAGAAAAATGTTAAGGCCAAAACGAAAAACTTCCAGAAATATGACAAAAGAGAAATTTCTTGTAAACATTTACAGAAACAAGGAGCTGAGGCACATCAGTGTTTAGCAGAGTAAAATCATTTTATTGAAATCAAGATGTGTGGTTTCAAAAGGCCAATAGCTAACGCACCACTCACCAAGCTTTCAGCATCAAGGACACATAAATGAACGATGCTATGCAATTTTCAAGGTAAATTAAGAAAAAAAAAAAATCTCATGTACAACTGGGACTCCACAGATTTTTCCAAGAGGTTTTTACCATTGAACATCATACAACACCCTATAATTCAATTCTAGACCTCAACTCATGTAGGAAAATAATACTTACATTGTAAGAAGGAGAAATCTTGGAAGGGGCAAATTTATCCAGAGACAACAGACAAGCTATAATAATGAAGACAAAATTAGCAGTAGTAACCTACAGTAACAATATCAAGAAACGCATTGACAAAACTATGTTGTACGTCAGTAAATTTCTATCAAACAGAGGGAAAAGAAGATTTTAACATTTTGGGAAATCATTTTGCCAATATTTTCATGAAAAGGTTGATCTCACTCTCAGTTTTGTGTTTTAAATGAGCTAGCACCAGAAGACAATACGGTTAGCTTACTAAAACTAGCATAGGGGGCTAACTTGGATTTAAAGACGATTAGCATAATGTTAGCTTAAAAAGACTAGCAGAGGGGGCTAACTTGGCTTTATCCACAATTCAAAAACACTCCTGGCTAAAGCATATTGCACCTTTGGCAAGAAAACTATTTATTAAATTCATTTTAATCTTAATTCTGATAACTGACACTTTCAGCCAGATTTTCTGGTGTAACCAAGCTAACCCTACAATGTGTTGGCAAAACAGTGAAACAGTTTCATGTTTAGCCACAAATGTAACAGCACTTTTTGTTGTTTGCAGCTAATTTCTTGATGAATATAGTATTCCAGGTAAAGATGAAAATTATGCCTAACTTTAACCCTTGTAGTGGTGGTAGGCTAATAAGCTAAATGCTCATTGTTGTGTCTCACATCTCGCACAATGCAGGAAGAATTCCAGGGTAATTTTGTTATTTTACATGTGCGTTCTAGGAGTGGGAATCTCCAAAAGCCCCACTTTAGTCTTATGATATTTTCATGATACCTAAGTCACAGTGTGATATTATCATGATATGCTGGATATTGTGAAATCACATATTGCGATTTTCTCACTTTTTTGAACTGCAAATCATCTTCCCGGAGTAAAACTCTGTTAGCATCATCTGTTTCATCCAATATGATAAATTTTTCAGTCTTTTTTTCTCTCCCTTTAATAATTTCGTATTTCTTTTTTTAGTACCTCACCAGTGAGCACTTAGCACCATCTAGTGGACTGAAAAGTCAACTGATTTTTATATTCTATTATCAAAAAGG
>JAQLOL010000016.1:11721627-11733956 GCA_029783665.1 Naso thynnoides | reverse complement strand
TTATTAAAAAAAAAATATTTTTATGTGTTGGTATCAGATCAGTGCTCAGTATTGGCCGCTACAGAAGGTTGGGTATTGGAATCAGTATCAGGAAGGAAAGAATGGTATTGGAACATCTCTAGTCTTTATGATACATTATAGAGATGCACGGAATGTTTGGCTGGTCGAAATGGCAAAAACAGCCCTTTTGGTGTTCGGAGTTCAGTGTTGGGTGCAAGTAAGTGAAAAGGCCACAACAAGGTCTTTTTGATGACCAAAAAGAGGCAAAAACAAGTTTGCCAATGACAGTGTCAAAGCAAAAAGTATTGTAATTTTGCAATGGAGTTTTTTTTTTCTCTGAAAAGCATAACTGAGGGTGCACTCACACTAGGCAAGTCGTACTGTGCCTGAGCACGTTTGACCCCTAAAGTCCAGTATGTTTGACTAGTTTGAGCGCTCCGCTCCGTACTCAAGCATGGCACGCTTTGTCGGCTCTGGCACGGTTGGAAGAGGTGGACTTGAGTACAGGATGAAGCGCTGACATCGCTGTAAGTGTTTGTGGAGGATTCATCTTAAATTCAGACACTCAACAGCGGACAATATCCGCATAAAAAGAAGTGGAAAAATCTGTGACTGTCCTGTAAATCATGTGAACCAGTGAACAACTTAAAAATGTTTTTAAAAGATGAAACAAAAGTGGGTAAAAATACGGGTCACACTCTGTAGATCGGGAAGCTCAAGCGTGCTCAGGCGGAGTTAGACTGGAGCAATGTGAGCGCAGACCAGTGGGGGAGAGGGGAGGGGGGACATTCGTGCTCAAGCACGGTAAGGGACAGCAGTGCCAAGTGTGAGTGTGCCCTAAAGCACTTTTATTTAGCCTAATGTGAGCAATGATTATAAAAATGATCAATAAATGAAAGGTTGTGAAAACAAGCGCTTAGTTTTGGTGCTCGGCCATTTGCCTTATTATTTTCGTTTTTTCCTTTCAGTCACAAATTTTAATTTTTTTAATCTTTTACCAAAACGTCTTTGGGTAAAAGAATAAATTTCACTTTCAATTTAATGTAAGCCTTTTCTTTATTCTGTCAAGCTTCTCCTGACATCCAACTAAAGAGAATTTTAAGCTAGCAAAACCTCATTTTGGAGCCATTAAAGCCACATTCTTCTTTGATCAGACAGTGAAAAGGATTGTCTGACAGGGCCATTTTTGCTCATGATTCAACCACTTTTTTAATCTCTATCCCTTTTAGGGATTCAGCAGTGTATTATTGGGCTCTTCGAAAAACTGAAAAAACTCATCAGCATTTATTGTTTATTTTGTTTGACATTCTTGGGCTAATTTAGCTTCTAGCCACTAGCATGAATAGCCCAGAATGCTAATTAACATTGTGGCTGTTAAGGCCAGTTAAAACTCTTAAAAAAGACAAGCTCCCAAACATTTGCAGAGCTTAATCTCTGACTTAATTCCTCCAATTGAACAAATTGCTTGTCCAATGGTTTTCTTATATGAGCAGATTAGCAAACAGTCAATGAGGCATTGCACTATTAGCCACAACAATGTGCTGTGTGTTGCATGATTGGAGAACATTAAGTTGGCTGGAAAACAGTTCAAAAAGTAATTAACACAACTGGGCTGCAATTCATTTCTGAGTTAGCTAAATTGAAACCGAGCTTTGCTTGTCAGGCAGTGAATAACAGTCAGGAGAGTGAAATATTACAGCCAGACTAAATAAACGAGTTGACCTTCATTCCAGCAGTCCTGCATGATTATCCTGGTTCCTGAATGACCAATTTACTCCTTTTGCCTCCATTATACAGCATCACATTTCACCATAGATGAAGATGCCACATGCAGCGCAGTAGGTTAATGACAATCTACTGAAAAGCAAACATCGCTGCAAATTTTTTTAATTAACTATTTAAAAGATTTAAGTAATGACGCAATGTTACCTTTCCCCGCTGGGTTGTGAATGACATCTTATACTATCTAAGCATCATTTGGGGAAAATAATGTGAGTTTTACTAAGCCCAAGGGCCTTCTCAGACTACATTTGTGATGACAGCTAGGCCTCGAGGCTCACAGTGGAAGCATTTCCCCAGAGGATGCCGGCAAACAGAATGCTAACAAGCCAGGCCAGCACCAAGTGATGGATTCTTCCCCAAATGTTGTTGCTGTTCATCCAGTTTCTAGACCAGATTCTCGCTCTCATTAATTCAAATTCACTAACCAGAAGAATATGATGAATAAATAACATCTAATAAAACATAGAAATGTCATCATTAATGTTTTTGAGCCTTGTTTGCTTTGACAAAAAAAGCATGGACATCTCTGCATTCCAATGTAAATCTCTCACATGCATGCATGTGCTTTAGGGGCAAGCGTCCATTGCTTGAATTCACAAACAGGCGCAATTAACAAGCTCTGCAATGCCCTGTTTTTTAACTGAATTGTGTGTTTTTTTTTCCTCCATCTAATCATAGTTTCTTGTTGCCATGACAGGCGCGCTGCATCTAGTGGAAGTGCCTTTAAGCAATTAACAAGTGTAAACAAGTCAGATTGGCACATGTCAGAGGCAGCACCCTGCAGTGTGGCAGAGCGAGGATGTGGAGAAACAGATGTGGGCATTTGTATATGTTGTGCTCAGTTGCATGCATGCATATTAACATGTGTTAGTCAGAGTTTCACATTGTGAAAAAAAAGCTATAATATTAAAACTTAATGTGTTGCTCCAGTTCTGCGATTGTCAGTTTTACCTCTCGTGTGTTTTGTTAAGGGACTGCTTTCTGTGATTTTAAGAGGTAATTACATGGCGCATGTTTTTCGCATCAAACAACACACTTTTGTTGCAGTTCCCCCTTCCTCTTACACAATAGCAGCTAGCTGGCACCCCTGAAACCGTGGATGTTTGAAACCGGGTTCCAGAGTGCAACCTTTTGAAACCGCAACCTTCTTTCCGGCTGTGTAAACTGGCAAACGGCAAAGCCTGTGACAGCAGTGACTATGCTAATGCTAATGCTAGTGCCAGACAATGTGAGTGTTCGTAGCTAATTTTAGAAGTCAAACAAAAAAAAGCTGAATTTCTTTAATTTGTGGCTTAAGGTAAAGACACACTTAAGAACAACAGGAAGTAAACCATTTAGAGCAGCTCTGATGGTATGTCATTTCAAAGTTACACTGCTGACTACCGGGCTGGCATGCATAGTACAGCACTTTTGGTTGTTCATGTAAATGCAGATTTTTAAAAAGACTTTTCCGTTTTTAGTGGGGCGCTCTTGTCTAAATGTGGCCTAAATTGAGTTTAAAAAAGTTTCCATGTGTGCGGTCATGCCACTAAGGCAAACATCTTTGGAAATGTAATCAGGAAAACTTAAAACTGTAGTAATTAGAATTTTGAACATCTCTGATTGAACTCCGGATTTATTAGTAGACTTGCTGCTTCCACCGTATGAGCTTGGACTGTGCATGTGTGACCATTTGTATGTGTGCCAGAACTCAAAACATTAGATCTTGAGGGCATGTTGGGAAATTTAAATAATCAATTAAGTTGCATTGCCTCATGCATAAATGTGCACTGGACGGGGTGAAACCAAGCCTGTCACCCAAATTGGACTGATCATTTATTTCATAACCACATTTTCATGCCACTGCAGCAGTCAGATAGTGAGATTGGCAGTCAAATCAGGCTCTTTATACTAAATCATCAAACAGTCACCTATTCAGGGTGACCCTAGATTAGATTAGATATTGGTTGAAGTGTCAAAAATGACAGCAGCACACTGTAAATATTGTTTCAGGGTATATTTTCTCCTTGAGACCAACACTTTGATGTAGATTATTGTGGAGAGATGTAAATTAGAACAACAAAAAAGACTTTCACCAGTCCTACAACTCATCATGAGAAAGTGTGACTTTGACCTGTACAATATGTTGCTGTGTGAAAGTAGTGATGAGACATTCTAAGAACAAAAAAGGATGTTTGCCTTTAAAAAGACTCATATGAGAGTTTTAGATCTGCAACCTTAAAGGTTTAAGCTGGGGTAGGCAGTGTATTTTTGGTGTCATCAGGCAAAAATTCCATGATAACCTTTAAGCACATTGTTTATTCAGGTGGTCTTAAAGAACACTAGACTTCTGCACCTCTCCTTGACTCTGTATTCAGACCATGACGGGACATGTGGCTAATCACAGGTCATTTTAGAGAGCATGCGTTCCTACTGACTGGTCTACACTGCATTTCTTAGCGAATGTGACTGCTACAAGCTGATTGGCTGCTGAAACAGATGACGTGCCTTACATTCTAAAACTGGCCTCTGGTGACTTGAAAAGCTGAGTTACACACGTCACCATCAGCCGGCTTGGGTGCAGCTGAGACGGACCAGTTTACACCGCTGCAACTTTCCCTGCAACCATTTTGACTTGTCAAGGATCTTTGGTGTTAACTGGCCTAACCCTAACAAAGCAAAACGCAAACCGGAACAAAAACAAGGAGGGGAGGCTGCGGTGGAGTTGCTTCCTAAGGAGTTTCATTTTACAGCTAGCTTGATTCCCCTATGTTGCCTAGCAGTGTTAAAGCAGTTGTTTTCAAACAGTGATGCCCCATTGGTAAAACATTAAAACTGACCCTTTACTGTGGCCCAACGTACAGGAAAACATGAGGAAGGACCCTTTATGGGACCCTCACAGTGGAGAAAATATGATGAAAGGCCAAATATTTCCCTCAAGAGTTGGCAGAGACCGAAACAGAGAGAGAGGAGTACAGTCGTCAAAGACACAACTGCAAATGGATGCTAATGTTGCTGTCTTTGCTTTATCAATTCAAAACCTAATAATATGTTTCCTGCTCCCCCCTTAAGGCCTAGAATGTTGCAAGTTTTTTGGGGTTGTTTTTTTTTTTTTTAAGTTTATGCAACTTAAACCACTTTTCATGGTTAAAAATAATTTAGTTGAGGTTGGAGAAAGGTCATTAAAATGCTTAAGTGAAAGTGTAACTTGCCCTACACATTGGACGTCACGTACTGCTGATAATAAGACTCTTGCTGCTCTCATCCTCCTTTTTTCCCACGATGCAGCTTTTCATCATTCTTCCATCACCACACGTGTGATATCTGAGCAACAGAATTGCTATTAAAATTATATCACTTTCCATTCTGAGCATGAGAAATTTGTCAAGATGGCTGCCGCGGCGAAACCCCTGGGAGCCATTAGGGGCTTGTGTTCAAAGTCAAAGTGATTAAAGGATGCTTTGTTGGACACATAAAAAGGGAGAGTGAGGGAGTGAGAGTGATTGAGAAAGAAAATGAGACAGTATTCTCGTGTCTTGCTCATCAACAGTAGAGCTCACCGTGTCTCATTTGGGTGGCGGGCTGTTTGGATTTGTGTTTAAAGCTCCACTGTCAAATAACCGTGGATTGATTCATTATAGTCATCAAGGTGATGCAGCTAATGGATGTTAAAACATCCCCATCAAAACACTGGTTCATGTCTGCTGTGGTACAGAGAGATTTTAGAGCCATTTGCCTCCTACTCTCTGAGAGGTTGCTATATATGTGTTGCTATGGTAGTACTGGATGGATTGTCAAGCAGTTTTGTATTCATGACATTCATGGTCCCCAGAGGATGAGACCACTCGAGTTTGATTGTCCTGAGGTCTGTCTCCAAGAAGCACACATTTTTTGTCTAATGCTTTGGTTTATACTTTGTGGCAAAAATTTGCAAAACTACAGTTTTATCTCTGTGTTTAGTGCTAATTGGCAAACGTTAGCTTGCTAATACACTAAATTAAGATTCCGAATGAAAATATCACGCTAGCATTGTCATTGTGAGCATGTTTATTAGCATTAGCATGCTTATGTTAGTATTAAGAACATGGGTTCCAAAATTATTTAGCACAAGACCCAACAGAGAAATTTCGTTCATCCGTGGGACCCAAACTAACAAAAACACATACTGAATTTCCATAATAATCTATATTTATATATTAACTACTGGTAAAATACTCGTCAAACCATGAATTTAAAATGTATACCAAATGTATTTATTTTGTAATCACAGCAATAATCAAAATTCTCTTCTGCCTTTTGGGTTTGTGACCCATTTTTGGTCCAATGATTTAAAGCACTACAATTCCCGAAAGCTGCTAGGGTGGCTGTAAATGATTTTTTTATTGATTAATTGATTTTATAAAAAAGCCTTCAAATACAAACTTATCTATTGCGAATGCCAGAGACAGAAGATAAAAAATTGATGTTCTTCAAAGTAGTGAAAATGTTTTTTTTTTGGTTAAGACCATCATAGTTGTCCAGTGATTCTTGCATCCCAAAAGTGGCCTTTGCTTAGTGACTGTATGTCTACAGTATGATAATCAAATCAATGTAGAGGGGTGAAGCAATCCGCAAACTTTAGGATGCATGAAAGGTATTGCGCCCGTCTCTCAGCACTCAGTTTCGGTAAAAAGGAGAGTCTAATTTACCAGGACGATGGTAAGGTCTGTGTTTTATTTGTTGACAATGTACCCTTTTTTGTTTGCTTAGTCAAAGGTTTGCAAGATGCCTCATTAAGGAGGCTATACATAAAAATGATCCCTCTAGTAAATGGTGTGCTCTAACCGAAGAGTTAATTTGCAGAAACAGATAAAAAGCATTCAAAGTTTGTTTGATATTCCTTTGACTGACAACAAAAACGTGATTAAGGCGCAATTAAAAGTTAGAGATGTCTTGCCGAAACAACCCAACACTAGTTTGATTGACATTTGCAGGGGTACATCACACAAAAAATGATTAAAGAAAATAAATTAGACATGTTTTTGCGCAAGACACTTTACACAGGAAACTTTTCAAACAAAGCAAGAGGTAATCTCATCGCCTCTTGCAAAGAAAAATGATGTGGAAAGAACTTGAAAGGTTACGGGTTCGTTCAAATCAATGGCGATTGAGAGAACAAAACTTAATTGGATGCCAGTTGGTGGGACATACTGCACAAAAAACAAAAGTCGTGCATACGCTCTGTCTCTGCTCAGTGAGCATAGATGGGGTATGGAGCTCTGCTGGCCTAATTTAGGGCCCAGTTGGGTCTCCCATGCATACGTCCTTTCAGTATCCCCAAATTGATGTTCTCATTGCCTCCAGTTCAAGGGAAAACAGTGCGATCTTATGACTGAGTGGATGTGTATGTGATTATGGGAACTGTATGCATATCCTCCTGAGACTCAGTATGTGATTTTGAATGTATGAGTGTGTAAGTGTGTATGTGTTTGTGTACTGTATATGCAGGAAAGTCACATTGCAGTATTTCAGCAGGAGGGTGTGCTGATGTATTGGCTTTGCCAAAGAATCCCCAGTGATCAAGTCCAATTCAGCAGCCCTGCCCTAATAAGCTCTGCACATCAAGGCTTTTCCCCCGTTTTCTCTTCCCCTCACTCGCTCACTCTTATCCTTCCTCCTGCTCTCCCTTTGACTGCCACCCATTAGCAAACCCAGACCACACAAAAGAACCCAATCACATCTGGCAATTTAAATTAGCCCTATTTTCTCTGTCTCTTGCGCTTCAAAACATCCCTCAACAGAACGACCACGTGCTTCTGCTGCACCCACATTATTTGGCTCCCATTTATCTGTGGGCATATATGCATGTGTATGTGTGTCATTATTTCTGAATACTACTACAAGCATAAAAAGGGAACAAAGTGACTGAAGCCCAGCAATGACAGGGCCACACTCATTAGGTTTTGTAAAGATATTGTAACAGAATTCCAGCGCTATTCTTGTCAAGGGCAATTAGTTTTTGCATTTTCATGGTGTGCGCATATACATGAAGACAGAATGAATAAGACAGCTTGTCAATTACAAAATCCCTTGCCACCTCTTTCATTGCTCATTCCTTTTGAGTTCCTGGCAGGGGAAGCGGGCTAAGATACACCGCGCACACACACACGCACACACACACACACAAACACGAAAGCCTAATTAAGAGATAAATGCCATGTTGATGCTTAATTTTGTTACGTAAAAGCATAATGTCTGAATGTTTGTGTGTGTGTTGTGTGTGCCAGCGTTTGGAATTAGCTGTCACGCAGGCTGCTCAGGTCCATTTCCCAGCATGCATTTGGTTTGCGTGATGTAGGCTCTTTGGCATAGAAAACAAATTACTCGTAAAAAGACACAGGCCTCACGAGGAAGGAGAGAAAAGCTGGTTTAAATTTTTAGCAAGTCACATTGGCGCTTGATACTGTGTTTTGCTGTTCAGTCTCAAAGAAGTTCTGCCCTCTAATGGACTCTGTGGGTAATACTCTCCTTCAATGGAGTGGACACATTTGCCCAATGAAAATTTGGATATGTGTAGCTAGCCATTAATGACGTTGCAACCCTGCGTCCCACTACCTGCCATCCTTTTTACTTATGCAACGACAAAGTTTGTTCTGTTAAAACTGACCCCCTCTCCTGCTGGGTCCCATTAGGTCCAATAGAGAGTGGAGCCTGCCTGAGATAGAAAGAAAGTTATTATATTGTAACCCTAGTTCTATAAGCACAAGTGGACCCTCTACCAAGAGATCTGCCACCCCTACAAAGCTCACTGAAAGTGGTTATCGATAGCAGGAAGTGGAAATTTTTCTTTTATTTGGGAATGCAACGTATTACGGTAGCTATATCCAAACTGGATGGCTACGCATATGCAGATTTTTAGTAGGCAGATGCCTGTGTGCAATTAGGGAAAAAAGTGTCATACCTACAGAGACATCAAAGGGCTCCACCTGTGCTTAAAGCCCCTGTACAGACTTTTCATTTAGTGTTGATTTTGGCAGCCCCTGTGGACGAAAGCGGTGGTGTTTTGCTGGAATGAAGACTGCATTTCCCATGAGCCCTAGTGCCCACTGTCGTGAAGACGTTTGTCTGGCCGGCGCGTGTAGATTTGTTTTGGAAACGTCAAAAAGAAGACGGAACTTGCTTTGAAAACTTTTTTTTTTTTTAGCAGCTATCTGCGGCGTGCATATGGATGAGGTAATGTATCTATTTGTATTTCAGCTAATATAATATGCCACCGGTGAAACAAAGTAATGTTAAAACTAAGTTCTCTCTGAGTAATTGAATCATACCTTTGACCTGGACAAATGAGAATTTACACAGACATACATCTAAGTTTGTAACAGTAAGCCTACAACCAACAGTTTAGATAACTCGGTAGTACAACTGTTTAGTTAAGTTTAGTTGTCAACTTACCTGAGTAATATCTTATTGTCAAGCAATAAGCCAGCAGTGGAAAAAACTGCAGTAGCATTGCCAACATAATACGTTACGTTGTATGTAATTGTATTACCTTGATGGGTAACACTTTACTTGACGGGTTAGTGCGTAACACATTCATAAGACCTTTTATAAGGTGTTCCCCTTATTTTCTAACCACTATCTTGTTAAAGTCAGTCCTCAGATTTGATCAAATGGATCCAAACTCTGTTCCGACCACACGTCTCTTCTCTAGGCTCAGTTTCCCCACCGTCCGTGAGTCAACATTTGTTACATCAGTTCTATCTCATTAGGAGATGCTGGTAGAATTCATTTAGACAAACATTTCATATTTGTGATAATATTGATTTTAATGTTTGGAACTTGAACTAGACTGAAATTTAAAATGAAGTTTGTCAGATCTGAACGACAATCTGCTGCCAAACGTGCAGTTATTGATGGATTATTTTCTGTTGATTTGGTTCCATCAGCCTTAACAAAGTGAATGATGGTCTTCACGGCTCCACACACGTCAAAATGATCCAAAATAAATGAAGGAAATGACAAAGTATCAAGAAAGAAAAGGTCAAACAAAACAAACACCAAAATCAGAAACCATGAAAAAACATTTTGCCCATGAAAAGATCGACAACAGAAACAGAAAAATATTTGTCAAAGTGAATAAAACAAAAAGCAAAAGAACAAAACAAGTGAAGACAAATAAACGTATCAGTGGAATAATGAGACAGCAGGAGGAGCAGCTGCTGTTTAACAGCTTCAGTTCTGTGACTTTCCTCTTTCAGAAAGAAACATGAATATAATCATCCTCTTCATCTGTGACTGCTCTGTTCCACTGTCACACACACCTTCACTGCTGATATCTTCAGTTTGTCCACAGTGTAAATGTATGGAAACATCCTGTCAGTGAAAGTGTGTGTGAAGGTGTGTATGTGTGTGTTAGTATCAGGATCAGAGAACGACAGCTTTCCTCTGTTCCAGTCCAGATTCACTCTGATCCTCTGAAACTTCTTCTGCACTTGAAGCTCAGTGGATGCTGATGGTGACTGGGCAAAATATTCATCTTCAAAGAACCATATTCTCCATAATCCAGACTGTATGCTTCCCTTCCTCTGGACAGACTCTGCTAACACACCCAGTAACCACCATGTACTGTCTCCAACTTCGACATCCCAGCTGTGAGTCCCTGAGTTAAAACCCTCAGAGCCCAGAACAGAGAGGAAACGATCAAACCTCTCTGGATTATCAGGAAGCTGCTGCTGTTTGTCTCCTGCTCTTAAACTGCTGAATGCTGTTGCCTGACATGTGACACAGAGATGTGTTTCAGTCCAAAGTTGCTTTTTTGCTGATGGTGTACAGCAGCTGAGGCCAAAGTACCGTACTTGAGTAAATCATTTATCAATCGTCCTGTCCCGGTGCAAACATCATTTCTAAAGTCCATGGTTTGAGTGTGGAAGAAATAAAACTTCCCAAAACAATAACGTTAGGCAGCAGCGTACCGTTGACTTACAGAGGAGTCCCTAATTGTCACCTAACAGGCAGCTTGTCTGAGCTGCTGTACGGGTTGTTGGAATAAAACACAATATCATGAAACTCTTTCTGCTACACATTTTATTTGGGAGATTTTCAACAAACGCCTGCCTGCCAAAACCCCACAGTGCTGGAGTCAGCTGCAGTGTGTTAGCGGGAGCTCACGCTAACGTTAACTAGCAGTAAGTTAATGACAGGCAGCTGGGCTCCATCCAGCGTGGATCAAAACACAGCATGGACGGTTAGAAGCAACTCAGAGCAACGCAGAAGAAATCGATAAGGAGATCACACGTTGTTTCAGATGTTAAAATGTTAGCAGACATGTTTAGTTACATGAGCGCACTCATCACATGACAGGGAATTACTACGAAAGTTCCACCAAAGTACTCCATAAGTGACAGGAAGTTTCACCACAAAACCCGGGCTGCATTATACAGTGCTACCATTAGCTTATAACAAGCTTTCTGTATTTATTGTTTTTCTAGATGTTCGCTCAGGCTTTATAGATTTGAGTCGTTGGCAGGCCCAAACAGATTCTGCTGATTTTTTCCCCTGTTTTCAGCAGTGATCCAACATGAAAACCTGCAAAAGTTCTGCAGATTTTTTTTCCTTTAAATTTTAAGACAATATTAGTCTAAGATGACAAAAGTTGTTTTTGAGTGTAAATAAGCAAAACTGTTACATTTAAACAAACTGAGATGATCTAAAGCAAGCTAAAATAGATATTTGAAAGACTTTTGTGCAACCTTTTAGTCTTTTAAAAAACAAATCAGTGAGGTTGGCAGGCCCAGATTACAAAAGATTTCTCTCTCTCATAGCACTTAATTTTGGTGTTAGTGCGTAAAATCTGATATCGCACTATAACCGGTGTGTTTACAGACGTGACACCACAGCATCTCTCTCTGCGGAGCATATTTGATTGACAGTAGACGAGAGTGGAAGAGCAACAGCGTATTGTCAACTCCTTATTTGATTTCCATTGGTGTTGATTTCTCAGGTGATTAAAAATAAATAAAAATATAACACCGGCCTCCTAAAATGGGTTGCTGAATAGGCGACCTGACCAAGTAAAGCTGTGTGGGAAACACTGTGATTGTCACACACATGCATGAGGGGGTGCAGGTGTGTGTGTGTTAATGTTCATAGTTTTATAAGCAGACGTCTGTTTTTTTAAATCTATGTGAAATCTGCAGAAATGTCGTCAACATTCTCCAGGTGTGCCTGGTGATCAGGAGCAAACTGACAGAATGATCAGTTTCAATTGAATAAAATATCTGGACACTTTTAAAAAAAACAAGTTTCTCTGAATAAAGATCCAAATATTTCGGGTGAGTTCTGAAGTTTTTTGCCGTCCATTCTTTCGGACTGAAGTGAGTAAAAATCTGCTAAATTAAAACTTTCTGGATCAATGGAATCAGTTCATCTCAGCTGATGGACCTAATGTGTTCTTCTGTGACCTGCCCTGTTCCTCTAACGAATTAAAGAAAAAAAAAACAAAAATCACATTTTTTTCCTTTATTTGCAATTTTCGTTTGCTTCCACGACTTTATTGCCAAAAATCACTGAAAAATCGCACGTCCTCTACT
>JAQLOL010000016.1:11703617-11721527 GCA_029783665.1 Naso thynnoides | reverse complement strand
TATCTTCACACTGATGGGCTCATTTGCTGTTGTAGGTAACAGAGACACATCAGCAGAAACCAGAGACTTTTGCGTATTTAGTTAAAAGTTCCGTACAGGGGCTTCAAAGAATCAGGGTTACAATATCGTAACCTCTGTTTACACGTTCTCTGCACCTTGTCAATGAACATCATCTTTTCTACCCATATACATACTGTAAGCACACAAGCGTACACATATCTACACCCTCACAAGGCTTTTCTTAAGAGAAAGCTTGGCAGACAGCTGAGAGCCTTGGACTCCGCTGTGACTGATTGGGAGAGAACACGGCTCTGAAGGCAGTGACGCCTCTAACCCAGGGACAAATAAATCACCATGGTGAAGAGAAAGAGAAGCAGGGGAATAAGATAAAGAAGTCTCACTGTGAGGAACAACACTCCTCTTCGTGCCAAAAAAAATCAATTAGAATAATGTGCTGTACACATTAAAGACTATGAAAGAGGCCTTTGTATGTCTGTGTACATGCTGCATAGGCTATAAACCTACATCTGCATAGAGAATAGGTGTATTAAATGGCTTTCTAGCTTTGCAAGAAATATATATTACTTTTCCTTTTTTGAAAAGCTGTTCAAACATCACTCTAAAAAAGAGAGAGAGAGAGAAAATATATCACATTTGATGGGAGATATCCCACAGTCTTCCTCTTACAAATAAAAAGTTGATAAATGAGCAAAAAAGTGGCTAATGTTAGCTAAAGGTAGCAAAATTTGGATAAATATAACTGCAACTAACATTACCCTATAAGTCAGTGTGGTAGGTCTGATTTAATCATCTGTTTTTCATTTGGAAATTAAACTTGTTGTGTTTTCTATTGGCAAAAACAAAAAATTATAACGTTTAGGTATCATTAGCAGACTTGCCAGTGTGCGTGATGATGTTGTTTATGCTTCTTAGTCAACAGACTGTAGGCTATAACAAGTCTCAATTAAATTTAAGAGTTCAAGTTCATTTTAATTTTTGTTGAATGTGAATGTAAAAGCTGAACACAGCGAGGGGGTACATATTCTCACTTTAACTGAAGTCCATATCAAGTTAGTACCTGCATTAAAAGACATATCAATCAATTTAAGAGTGGTAGCAGATTCCCATCTTGTGTTTTGAATTTTAATGTTGGAGCTTCGCGTTTTTGTTTACATAAAAAAAAAATTCAGTGACAAATTGTGGAAGATATAAACATTGGTTCAGCAAATGTGACATTTGAGAGATGGGGAAGTGTACACATTTATTTTGCTTTAGAGTAAATGATGCTGACAAAATAGACCTTGATACATCAAGCTAAAATCTCTCTCCTTGTCTGCCCCCCTTCCCCTTTCCTTCCTAGCTCGCCTCCTCCGCCTCCCCCTTTCTGTGCTTTTTTTTTTTCACCTGTGTCTCCCTCCTCCTCTCCTCTCTGTCTGCCTTTCCATCTCATTTGGTCAGTCAATCAATAACCCTGCAATAATTTGTCTCCATTTTCCCACAGCCTATTCACATGTCAAAGAAGCGGGCTCCTGTCTGAAATACACTGCCTACAATAATCCAGCCCTCCCACTCACCCGCCGCCAATTAACTTAGTCACTGCTACGGAGCTAATTAGTTTTGTTGCAAGAAAAAAAAAATGCTGCCACAGTAAGGCAGCGAGTATAAGGTTGCTCACTAATTCACTTGTTTTTCAGGAGTTAACATAACTCTTCGCCCTGTGCCATGGTCTTGTGGTTTGAGCGTGATGCACTGGTTTGTGAATTCACCCGACATGTTGTTTACATCTCCGTTACAGCTAATGAGCCTATTGATGGCTAATTACATTCCTGTTTATTTTGGGAAGGAAGCAGTGTTGTCTTTCATCAAATGAACCTCGTTTTCCCTTCTTTTCATGTGCACATACACAAGCGCAAGCTATTGTTTAACCTTCCGCGGCTCTTTTCTCTTTACTTTGTGAGGTCTGCGTTGATTAAGCATCACGGCGAGCAGCTGGGGAGCGGCAGCGTTCTAGAGTGATAAAATCCCTTCAGGTGGAACTCTGTCAACACCTGCCATCTCCGCTCTGCTCTCAGCAGTTGCAGGCAGACAGCAGGCCGGGCGGAGAGAGGAACAGCGAGCACAGCAGTGCAGTGCAACAGCACTTCTGCTGTCTGGTGCACCCTGGACAGCTGAGTACCAAGGACAGGGCAAGTGTGTGTGGTTAGGTGTGTGTGTGAAGGTGTGGCGTGTCCACTGAGTAAAGATGAAGTGAGGCAGTGAGTGTTTGCATCGATTGGGTCAAAACTTCTCCTGGAGAGCAGCTGTTTTTCCTACATTCTCTCTTTGCTCTGAATTAGACATTTTGATTTTCTGGCCCCTGGACAATGCTGTTAGCGCCATATCCCAGCATCCCCCTCTTTCACAGCTTTCTTTCTGGAGAGCCAGTCATTTCCTGCTTTCTACTGCTGGGGCGCCTTTTGTGACAAGGCCTGCTTTAACCCCCTTCCTTCCTATAAATGATGGTCCCTTTCTCCCCTCACAGACACCAACAGCTGCATATATATGGATCCAAATGAGGCTAGCCGAGCTTTTTATGGCTCTTTATGATGTATTAATATTTATATCGCTGCCAACCAAGGTAGTGATAGCGTTTGAATTTAGCGCTCTCAATTAACAAGTTCCAGCTGCTGCTCTTGGGGTTTGTGTGGCTTGGTTGTGCATGTGTGAGTAAGACTGTGTGCCTAAGTGCTCAAATGAGAGAACATGAAGAGGGGAAGTTTAATGCTACCTATCTTGTTGAAGCACAATTAGGACTTGCACACTGTAAACATGATGCTACTTCTGACAAAGAGACAATAACATCAGTGAATATAAAGGATAAGAACTTCATTTTAGGGGTTTGTGATCACGCTATTAATATTAAGTTATCAGGAAGCAGCAGACTGATGGATAGATCGCGTTAAATGCATATTTAATCACTGTTCAGCTTAGAAATTTATTGCACTCACCTTTTTCCATACTCCAATTTCCCTTCTTCCAATTTAGCAGTTTTGTGCAGCAAATTCATGAGGAAATCTACAAATAGAAAACAAATAAGGGTATTATTTATATCCTGCTATCAGGAGCCAACAGCGTACCCTGCTCAATGTTGTGGGGCTTTCCTCGGAGCAATGAAGTGTGCGTCATATGCGCGGTGACATCTAGCAAGCTGAATGGTCTTAGTCATCCCTGCCAGACATTAGGGGGGACAAAAAGGACGGCGCATGACAGTGGCCATGACTTACTCCCACATATCTCTGAGTGAGTGATGATATTGGTGGTGGCAGCCCAGCAGAGTGGACAAATACACATCTCCCACCTGTTTGTGTGTATTTAAATGATGACTTAATGCTGCCATAAATACTTTCAAGACATCCTTAAAATATTTTTAACAAGACAGAAGCTGTTCCTAGTTCTACTGATTTCTCCAAGAATAATATATATATATATATATATAGTGTTTGTCTTGTACTGTAGCCTGCTGCTGGAAATCAATACATAATATTGATTTTTACTAACATGAAATGATGCAATGTGATATATTGTGTTTTCTTTTCTGAGGTTTTCCTGGAGCTGTTTGTTTCCTCCATTTTCTTTTTGCAGTAAAATGTGAAAGAATAGTCTGCATAAAAGCATGCCAAAAAAAGTAAAATAAAATAAATAAAATGAAGGTTTTCTAGAATGCATACTGGCTGCTTTGAATACAATTTGGTCACTTCTCTAGTAAAGGCATTATGTACCTAGAATTAGTTTCTAATATGGATTCTTGGTCACAAAGAGTTCCTGTTTCCCTAAATGGTTGTAGCTGAGAGATAGCACTAAAAATAACCTTTAAAAACAACAACAACAACAAAAAAGCAATATTGATTAATTTGCGTGACAAGCAAATATTTGAACATAATATCCCAAAATACCAAACCATTTCCTAGTCCATGGAGCTGCTAGTCACTTTTTGAAACTACAAATATTGATTCAAGATTCAAGAGTCTTTATTGTCATTATGAGAACATAACTAAATTTTGCAGATACTCTAGCCTTTAAAAAAGAAACACACAACAACAGCAATAACACACATGAATGCAAATCTGAGTTAAAAAGAGTTAAAAGAATGAATAGAATTGATAAGGCACTTTGAGCAAAATCAGTTATCATCAAGCTTGCAATAAGAAATGCTAACATGCTAGTTGTGTAATGTTTAGTGTTGAAGGTAACACATTACAAAGCAACACATTACTGTAATCAGAGTACATTTGTCTTTAACACATAATATAGGGCTATTACTAATTTAGTAATCACATTACAGTTATTAAACAAACAATTATTTATTTAACTGTTGTGTTCTTCTATTACCCTATTTTCACAAGTTTGGTGTTGGCTTTGTTGTGTTAAAGAGCATGAAAGAGAGATCTTGATATATGCAGATGAGGGCATATGTAAGGTTTAACTTTATAATGTTAATCGGCAATTATTGGCAATAAAGTGCACATCTCAGGTGATGATATGGAGTAATATGGAGCAAAAGTAACATAACAAGGGGTATAACTAACTACTTTCACCATAAGTATTTAACCCTAAAGTAATGCCTTACTTTTTAAAAAAGTAACTAGTAATGTGAAATACATTACTTTTTTGAGTAACAACAACACTGATAACAAATGATAAATATGATTGTAGGTTAACTTGTTAGCATGCTGACATTTGCTTGAAACGTCATCAGATTTTGCTGCAAAAGTGTCAACACTGACTTTCTACCGGCACTATATAAAAATTTAAATGACCACAAAAATTATAGGGTTTATATTCTGGAGACCATGAATATGTGAACAAAATATCATTACTATCCATTAAATAGTTGTTGAGATATTTCAGAATAGACAAAATAGTGGACCCACACACTGACTGACACGTCATACCTACAGCCACGTCGCTAGCTTGGCTACCAAACTTTTTTTTCCCTGTACTTTCATACTATTGCAGCTTTAATATTTTGTTCCTCCATCCTCTTTGAAATCATGCCCTGCAATAAATTTCCCTCGAAGCAGAGAAGAGATATAGCCGACAGATCGATGGTGGCAGGTCAGACAGCCTGGAAACATGCAGGTAAATTTGTCCCCAGGGACAGACAGTCACATCGCAGATGGACAGACCACAGAGGTGCAAATCCTGCTATGACTCATAACATTAGCATAATCAATTCTCTTTCAACCCTAATCAACTCTCTTTCAAACCTAAGCACAAATGCCAATAGATATCCATGGGAATGCTTAAGAATCAATCTTCTCCTGGCAGCTCTAACAACAAATAATGAAGCTATTTCTGGTCACACACATAATAATCTAAGACGAAGTTGATGGACAGACACATGCTTTGTAATTCTTATCCAACTTTGGCACCTTTGATTTTTTGTTGAATTCTGCCTGACTGACTTTTACAGCACTAATAAGCTATCCGATGTTCTCTGGAGCCCGGGCCTGACATCTCTTTGTGATTGCCAGGCTGTTCTTATAAATACCTGAGCATAATAAGAGCCCTGCAGGCTGCAGACGAGTGAAGACGTCCAGTCAACTGGCGGAGGAGACGGATGTAGCTGGCTGGGCCCAGCTGCTCATTAGTGAACAGGTCCAGTTATCTTGACAAGGCAGAGATGTCTAACTTCACCCTAGCATAGCCTAATTTCAGACATTTCTCAACCAGTCAGGCACAGCGGAGACCCATGGGAGTCGCTGAAAGCCATGAATATTTCACAAGAACATCCCGGGCTATTGCATTGTTATAACCCAATACTCTAGATGAGTTGTGGTATCATTTCGCTGTCTTAGAAGTTAGCTAAGTGTAACAAAGAGTTCCTTAAGAAAGTTCTGAGCTTCAGAAAAGAAGAAATTCCAGAAAATGCCTGTCTCCTCTGTGATAATAGCAGCATGATTATGTTCCCGTCCTCCCACAGCATCCTCACACCTGCCCTCTCTCCCTCTCTCACTTTTTCTCTCCAGCCGTCAACTCGCATCTCTTTGACAGTCATATGCAGATACATGTGAGAGGGCCAACATACCACAAGCAAAACACTGAACCGCCAGGCTTCCAGGTAAACAGCCCTCACTCTCACACCGAATTAGGTGAGACGAGTGATGACTTTTGTAGGCTGAGGTCCCAAAAGTGAGTTCAAAAGTTAAAATATTCTATACGAGTTAGGGTTGGAACATTATTTGCTCTGAAATTATAAAGTAGGTTAAGCTTTATTTTTCTTTTGTTTCCAGCTTATCTGGGGCAGCATGGGCTATGAGTACTGTAAAATTCTGTGAAATAGCTAGAAAAAAAGTAAATTTCAGCTGTACGTTTTGTTGTTTATGCCTCTGATTAGAAATAGTCTCCATGATCCCTCACCATTGTAAATAATCCTTAACTCTTAAGCATGCAAAAAAAAAGAAAGAAAGAAAGAAAAGAAATATTTTGGGGCCACCTGGGGGCCACACAAACAACCCGTTAACACAATTTTTTAAACTTCCGTAAGAAATTGGATAAGATTTTTATTTACTTTCATGGAAAAATACAAGGAATGTGAAAAATATGTCTCTGTAACTGCAAAACTCTCCAGTAAGGTCACAATCTATTCGCTAACTTTGCCATTTGGTGCAGAGCAGGCAGTGTAGCTGCTGTGACCAGAAGCAACACTGTGAGAAAGAACCAAAACAGAACAGTGACAGGCTGTAAAACTAAAATAATGAGCTAAAATAAGCTGTAGGGGAAAAAAAGAAAAAAAAGCTTGTACAGCTGAGGGGAACTGTATTGTTGAATGACATTCATCTGTAATGGCTCTATCATAAAAGAGCAGCCCCTTTCAATCAACACATAGTAATTTGAATTATTGTTAATAAAAGAATATTGACTATAGCAGCTTTAAGGGCAAAGGTACGAACCAAAACATTTATTAAATAACAAATCTCAACACTTAAACTGACATCTAATAAAAGAATGAAACTGAGGCATAAGTAAACTTTATTTCCCTTGATATGAGCTTGTTGAGTATAATATTTACATAAAACACCAGGTGGAACATATTCAGTGGCACAACATCATGTATGTCCATCTTTGCTGTAGAAGAAAGATACTAAAAGATTCCAACTTTAAAAGAGAAAAGTTTAATATTCTCAGCAGGATTTATATCGTTGGTAAGCCTCAAAAGTGAGAAGAAGTGCTTTTGTGGTTTATTAAAACTGTTTCAGTAATTAGTGAATGTTTGTGACCCCTGGAGGATTTTAGTGAACAACATGATATCTTGAAAAAGAAAATTTTAAAGCTGCAGTTTCATTTGAGTGAGCATTTTTCTTACAGTCTCCACAGGGAATCCGCTGCCTGCTGGGAGACGTATTGATGATGGGTGCATTTCTTCCACTCACACAAGATAGGCTTCAACAGAAAATGTATTTATTTTTCATTCAGGGGCCTAAGATAAAATGGTTGCCGGTCTGACATTGATATATGAGCATCTCGTGAGGGAAAATCCACTCTGCTGATCTTCTGAATCTAAACCCAAACTAATGGGTGAAAATCTAATCGAAAGTGATTAAAAACAAAATGAATAGAAGTGATTGGAGGAGGGTGGCTGGTCTCACACTGCATAAATGCAAACTCAGGGGAGAGATGTCAGGAAAGGATGGGTGACGAGGAAAATGCAGCAGATTTCATTCTCATTTGCTAATTGAGGAGATAATGTAAATCATTCTCGGAGTCAGTGGAATGAACGGCCCTTTAAAAATCAATGGGAGTTACAAAGCGCCGGCTTCTACGGTTAGAGTCCTGGAGGAGTGAATCAGCATCTCTGAGAGACGGACTTCATCCGCAGGGGTTTGCTTTGCTTCGCTTTTCCTCTCGTCTTGTGAAGATTGAGCTTTTTAATTGTGCTAAAGATTAATAACAAATCTGCAAGCGTGAAAAGAGATGTGGGGGTGTGCAGAGCTTCAGATGACGAGCATATCCCAGCATCAGCAAACACTAACTTACCAAGCCAGTTTTCTCATGACAAAATTGAAAGCTTAGCTATTGTTGAGAATTTAAGTGATATTTTAGTAGTTTAAATTTTATCCTGAGTGTTACACTTTATCTTTTGTCAGAAATGATAAAGGCCCAATGATAAATTGGTATTCGCTCATATGCAGGAAAATAAGCGACAAGAAACTTCTGTGCAGAAGTGACACAAATGCAGTAACTTTAAGCTAGTTTAGAAGCAATGACACCATTAAATAGTTTGTCCACCAGAAAACCCTGACAAGGTTATTTTCTACCGTAAGGTGTTCTGATTGCAACTTATTTTGATCATGACTACGTAGTGTAATGTTTCCTCATCAAACAAATCTTTGTGTTAATGTTAAAGAAAGATTATTGGATGTTTTATCTTTAAGGGTTTTTTAAAATTTAAAATACTGAGGTGCTTTGGTAACCTGTCAGCTAAATGAAATCCAATACTTAGTTTATAGCAAAAGAATCTTAATATTGGTCTCACAAATCTGGTATTTTGGGCACCTCGGCATCACACAACACAGTCAGTTGCATCCTATTACACAATCAATCCTTCTTTTGTTACTCTTCAATACAAAAGCACTATATCCACACACAGTGCCAGTGTATTAACATAAAGAAATGAACGCACTCAAAGAAATGGCAAAATTATTGTACATTCAGCCTTTTATGGCATTATTGATTGTACCTCGTACATGAGGTAAAATCTTTGTACAAATACAATAATTAATCGGACATCTGGCAAAACTGTATCACATCCCTTTCTCACTGTTTCCTGTAGGGTCTGCATTGTGTTACATTAAAATAACTTGTAATTACTGGGTAGGGCATATAAGTACATGCAATTCTCGGCAGGGGGGCAAAACTCGACATAACATTATGCCAAGTTTTTCCCCCCTGGCGAGAACTGCATCCAGGTCCCGGGAGTGTCACTTAATGTAACCCTCATCGTTACTACTGTTCCGCCTAACCTTAACAGTCAGTGATGCCTTGTCTAACCTTAACCATTACTTATACTCTGCTTAACCTTAACCCTTCGTGACACGTTGTATGCTCTACCCAGTAATTTTACCCTAGCCGTAACCATTCACCTTGGGAGAGATGCAGTTCTCGCCAGGGATGCAAAACTTGGCATAACACCGGCACATGATTAGCGCTATGTGCTTTGTGAATCAGACGCTGAGACGGAGCAGATAGCCGTGGCAAATGATATGCAATATTTGGTGCTGAAAGCGTCCGCAGTTCAGTCTCAGTGAATCATGCCCTGAGAGTCCCGCAGCACCTTTGCCTCAGAGCGGTTAACATTCCACCGTTTATATTTAAAGTTTTCGAGGCAGAAAGCTCCTAGCGGTGGCTTTTTACGTCACATTGGCTCCGCCTTTTCAGAACTGATTTTACAAAGCAGATATCCATTTGAACCATTTTCAAGTCATAAAATGCTGATTTTTATCAGTTTTATGTGGATTTCAGTATTAACACCAGCATTGATGTGTTTCATCAAAGTACACACATATAATTCAGTTTACACCTAAAAAACAGGTTTAAGTGTTTACTACCTCTTTAACAATTTACTTACCATCTCCATTTGAGATAAATGACGTTCACTACGTGCTGTATAGTGTAGAGGTCACTGAATTCTGCACAGTGAGTATTTTGGTTTTTTGTTTTTTACCCATCTGGAACACTGTAAATACTTCGCCATTTTTGTCAGTTCTTTTTCTTTTACACTCTTGGTTTCAAAACGATCAATAGAAAATTCCAATCTGATGTTGTAGTCAAAAGGTCCTTGGTGTGATTGTATTGGAAAGGAGGAGGGGAACCCCTTAATGAGAGTGTGGGAGGAAGGCTGCTGAGATCATTTAATCATTGTTCCTTATACATCCACTTATCATGCCGCCACAGCAAAACTAGCCCTAATGGTTTAGCTGTGCTGGGCAGGATATTATGTCATACATGGGGGAATTAAATGAATGCACAGCAGAGTTCAGTCTCCAGAAAAAAAATTAATGGGAATTCGCTCATCTTTAAATATTGGATTTGTTAATGAATGGAAGCAGTAAATCTAAAGCTTGACTCTGAGAATTGTCACGAAAAAGACAGGATATGAAAATAGAGGGGAAGGAAAGGAGGTAATAAAGCAGAACAGGAAACACTATGTTTGCAATAAACACTGTGATTTCCTTTGCATTACAACCAGCGTCTATCAGCAGTGACACAAGCATGAAATGCAGTAAATGCAAACACAACGGTTGTCAGACTCTCCCCAGTGGAGGGTTGAGATGAAGGTCACCCGGTGTTTCTCTAGCACCGTCATTATCTGACAGGGTGGGAGAGATAAGAGGTCGCCGTTAATAATTGCTCCTCCTGATTGGAAATAATCTTGACAAGAGCCTCTCCAGTGGTCCACAAAAGTCCATCAATGAAACAGGATTGAGTTTGACATGTTTTTGTCCATGCCAGCCTCATACAATATGGACTCACCGTAATTTGTGCCAGCCTCATACAATACTGACTTGCTGTAATTTCAAATAAATCTGCACCGCCGGTCGATGAGGGATGATTTATGCAAAAGCATTAACTGCTAATGCTTCTCACTGGGCATAACACTTGTGCAACCTTTACCTCAGACTGAAGAAATGAAAGGGGTGATGTGTGGCTCATTCTACTTCTAAGTGTGCTTTAAAGGCAGTCAGATGGGAGAGACATACTGGATAGTTTCATGAAATTGACTGAGCTGACTCGACAATTACCTCAGCACATTGGATTTTATAGTGACTTTGAAGTTAAAGTGGAGATTTTTTAGGTAATTACTTTGCACTGTCAAAAAAAAAAGCACAAAAAGGCTTAAATGAACAGTTAGCTATAAGCTCGTCTACCTTTGTTTTTGTTGCTATGTCTGTTTAGCTTTCTTTTTTTTGGTAAATTTACTCCAAATATTAAGATTATTCATTAAATTTGTCAAACTATAGGCCTAGATGTCTAATTTTAAACAGCAAGCAGTTTTCGTAATTTCTTATTTTGTCTTCTGAAATGAGACAAGTGTACTGGCAAGTTAGCAAGCATGAGCTAATGTTTATGCTTGCTAGCTAGTTGTGAGATGATTGTTTCCACCTGACATTTAAATACATTAGGCAAAGTCTGTAACATAATGAACTAAAATACTAAAACTAAATCTATCCTAAGCCAAAAATTTGATCTGTTAGTTAATGGTCCCGTATAACTGTAGCGGTTGAATAAAAGCATTTTGAAGTGCAGATAAGTGTGCCTGTATGCAGTGTCACATAAAAATGTCCTTAAAAAGATATTTAAAATGTCTAACATAAGCTTGCAGTTGTTTTACATATAACACAAGGCTGAGGTTGCTTGAGTATAAAAAATTCCCCAGAGCACAAAAAGTCAAAAGGAGTCGGTTACATTAGCATTGAAAACAAGTTCAAACTAGCAAAATAACTAGTGTCTTAGCTAGCTCCTACAGGTAAGCTATGTTTTGAAAAAAGAGAACTAGATAAACTAGATAAGTTGTGAAGTCGTGTCGTGAAGTTGTATACAGGAAAGGCTTGGTGTTAGTGTCAACCGCACCAGAACAGCATGGCTAGGAAACAGTAATATGATGTAAAAGATCTCTTGTTTTCCTTCTGGCATTTTGTGTGGAAATATTACTTTAATACTTTGCAAATAAATGCCACACACAGGAACAAGAAATGAGATGGTGACGTTTTATATCTACATTAACAACTTGCCTATACTTGCCATGGTTACCTGTAGTCCTGTATGGACCAAGAGCAGTCTCTGTCATATCTGAAAACATCAGCAAACACATATGTCACAACTCTTGAACTCGGGGCTTTCTGATAAATTCGACATACAAAAAGAGGATGTTCATATGGTCTGTTCCTGTAAACACAGTAAGCACAACCCCATGTGAAGGCACCATATTACTCTTTTAAGAGCCCCACATGCCATTTTAGAATGTGGAGCAATCAAAAGCTTTACTAACCCACCATGATTACTTATAGGTGCAAAGCTACAATATGATTGGTCTGTTGTGGGAAGGGTGTTTGCGGTCAGTTCCTACACTGGACACAACATATTGCCTATTCATTTAAAACAGCCTCAAAAACCATTAAGCTGAAATTCAGCACTTTAACTTGAGTCATTGTTTCATTTTAAATCCAATTGTTCTTCAGTTCAAAGCTAAATCAATAGAAAATTTATCACTGTCCAAAAACCTGGAGTCTGCACTTTATATTGTGGTCTGGTTCAAGTGAGCAAGTTGTTTTATTAACTGCATCAAAGTTTGAATATCTGTCTCAAATGGACCATTTGTGATTCAGGATGTTGCTGTGTGGAACAAACTTGACGGAGGGTCATGTTGCTCCCATTGTGAGCATACATCATTGTCTCCATTTATCTTGTTAGGTGTGCATGGTAAATCTAATCTGATGGGTGGTTTGTGTGCCTTGAATTTTTGTTTCGGTGGAAGGCCATTTTCCGGTAATCATGCATCATCTTTTATCCAGTCCAGGAGATTGTTACAATTATATATGCACCATATACTGCATGTATAATCCAATATTACTGGTTGGATATGTTTGGGCTGTTTGTTTATTTCTAAACTGTTTATTAACAGTATCAGAACCAGCTGCATTTGTACTGTATGTAAAACATCATGTAGATGCCTTGTGGAATTAGAAGTATTTTCTCATTCACTCAATTTAAATGATCTTCATCAATCTCAAACTCAACAAATTAAAATTTCTAATCTTTGTTGTTGTTGTTTTTTTTTTTGCCTCTTTAGGACTCATAATTGTGTTTCAACTCACGTGAAACGCTTAGCTGAGTGAATGTACTGCTGTGGGTTCACTTAACTTATTAAATTGTGTTTCTAAGGAAACACTGTCAGCATAACAGCACACTTTCCAAACTGATTAAGACTTAAAACTCTCTCTGTGTAAGCTCATTTGACTTAAAAATGATTATGTTTAATTGCCCTAATTGGTTGTAGTTTAATTCAGTGGCACCTGGAAGCATTTTGGATGCAGCAGCAGCATCCGTTGATAACGCTCCTTCAATATTAAATATTAACTAAGGGGTCCCAGACCAATTCGCAAATGCAGATTTGATGGTCTGGAATGACGGGTTGGTGTCTCTCTCCCAACACCACTGATGAATGCTGCATTAAATATTTCTATTTTATTATCAGAGGTGTCCATATCTCTGTACATGACAAAAAGCAAATTTGTGGAAGTGTTCAGGAGCATTTCTTTGGAGGTTTTTTGAATAAAGCACCTGAATGAGATGATGGGAAGTTTCATGTTTTTGCTGCTTCAAATATCACAAGGTGCCAGTGCATTGGTACAAATACAGAAATATTTGATTATAATTGTTTATGACTTTAGTATACACTCCATGCTATGTTTTGTTAGTTTTCATAATGAACCTCGGACACTGTAGGACCAAAACACGGTCCTGGAGTGATAATTTGATATTATCAATCTTGTTAATGCAGCATATTTTGCATAATTAGGCTACATCTTTATCAGCAACAGTGTGATGGATGAACAAGGTTCTTGGGAAAAACGCTTTTAAAGTGTGATATGTAACACCATATCAATATTTTGAGGGCTTGTCAGTAGTTCTCTAAAGTGTTTGCAAAAGTTTATCCATCTTGAGTGAAGTGCAAGTTCATGTGTTGTGTTTTCAAGTATTTTAACTTCAGGCAGCTTTTGTTTTATTCTGTGGACAAACTGCAGGAAGGGTCATTAATCTGTGTTTTCTTCATTCAAACCTGGAGATTACAATCAATACTTTTTAATCTTATTGTGGTGGAGGGAAACCTTGGAAAGGTAAAGTTTGCATATGGACACAGGCTGTTGTGGTTTTATTGACTGTATGCAAAGAGCGCATGTTTGCGAAACATGAGATGGGCTTTACATGCCTTGGAGATCTTTCGCAGCAGATTGAGTAAGAATACATAAGCCAGTGGCTGCGAGTTTGGGGAGATGTGCTGGCGGTGCAGGCACCTTGGCAGTCTCTGTCATCCTCCCAGGACTATTTTGTAGTGAAACAAAAAAAATGTGCGAGCTGGAGCAGCCTCGGCTTCACAGATGCTCACCTTCGACTGCCCTTCCACTCTTTCTGTAGTCTCCTTAGGACGAATGCTGATGAGTAGCAGCTGTGCTGAATGGCTCACAGGTGTGGGTCATTAGAGGTGATTATCAAATCCCCCAGTTCCTACTCAGCACTAGTGGCATTGTGTCTCTGAGACGAAAAATTTGTCAAGAGCGAAGAGAGTCTTTACAGTTTAAGATAAATGCGTAAAATTATGTAGCTCAGAAATAGAGTTTGGGGAAACTTTCTCTTTTTTTTTTTCTGATTGGACTGTATTCTGAATTTATGTTGTACTGGCTTATGCAATCCAGCTAATAAGATGGCCATGTGTAGAACGTGTTAGCAAACAGTTAGCATTCATTAGCATTAATTTGGAGCTTTTTCCGGCCAAATTACAAGTGATTTGTCCATTGTTTACTTTCCACTTCCTTCCTGAGGGAAATGAGGCTCTTAGCAGCCTGATTTTCACCAGCTAGTCGCTAATCTTGCATTTGTGCTTTGATGTTTGACAGCTAGCTTACAGTAGGCTCATGGGAGCGCGTTAGCTCAAAACAGCTGCATGCTACATTTGGAAACAAGCTGAGGAGAGTGGCGAGAGTGAACCAAACAGAAGAACTGTAATTCTGAAACTGAGACAATAGCTAAAAGATGCTAAAATGCTCAGACTATCTGTTAAGGAACTTCAGAATTAAGTGATTAAGTGGTTAAGATAACTGTATTTGGTCACTAAAAGCAAAAACTTTCACTTACGTATATTTATTTGATTGGAACGGTGGTTCATGTAAATAATAATGTTTAACGTAGCTTTAAGTTTTCACAGATAAGTTAATTACCAGACTAACAGATATTTTTATTGTAGTTATGAACAAAACCACTTTAAATTATCTATCCATAGTATTTTACTGTAATAGTAGAAGTGTTATTCACATTTGTGCAACACAGGGTTGCACTTGGAAATGAAAGTTTGTAGTCTTTCATATAATACAATGGAACAGGATAAAAAGAGCAATACAGTTATTTATACATATACACAGTAGACCTATACACCCAGGAAGTAATTCTATGCATCGGTGAGATGCTATCAAATTATATATATTATATATAAATTATTTACATAGATAAGTTGAGATACTATAATGTTTGAAAATTGTCTTCAAATATGAAGAAAAGCTAAACAATAGAGAATCTGTTTAGGGTGAAAACATTGTCAGTAAATCATGAAATTAAGCATTTATTCTCACTGACAAGTTAATTTGCTTTGTCACTATAAATCATTTACTTTTTTGAATCTCTCTTGAGCTGTTGATCACATCTAATGCATAATGGAAGATCCATTAAAACACAGGGACAGAGAGCAAAATGGACTCAACTGCACGTCTCTTCTATCTCTCGCTGTCTCTAGTTTTCGCTGGCCTTGGTGCTGAACCCGCACCACTGTCAGCGTCTGCTAGTAAACAACTGACAACCCCAACACAGATTAATGCCACACTGTGAGCGAGCCTGAGCAGCACTTTGCATGTAAAGCAACTGTAAGTGGGAGAGCGGCACGTTGAAGTAGAAGTGAGATGAATTTCCTGAATGACCAGTCCCATTCTCCTTGTGTTAACGAGGTAACTCTCTGCAACTCACGGAGATGTCCTACATAAACACACACGCACGCACGCACGCACGCACGCACACACACACACACACACACACACACACACACGTGCAAACGCACACATACATGCCTGCATCTCATCAGAATGACAGAGAGTGACAGCACGCAGCATTTCAGATGCTTAATGCGTATATTTAGCAAGCCAGCACACCAGAAAACATATCATCTGTGTGTGCATTTAAATGCCTGCAAATGTTTTTGTTTTAAACATGAGCACAGGCTGCTTCGTACATTCCTTTAAATCCAATTAAAATGTGCCATCCAGGAGAAGTCTCACCAGTGCACAAACACACAAAGTGCACACAGCTAATGAGCCATCGTGCAGCCAGCCAGAGTTTGTCACCGCTTCTTCTTCTTCTTCCTGCCCGAGCATTAATGTATTTCTCGCTCCTCTGCTCTGTGCGTCAAAGGATTACAGTCTCATTTGGAGTTAGCGTTTTCCTTGTGTGCCTCTGTCGTGGGACTGGTTGTCTAAGCCACACTGCAATAAAATGTTAATCTCGAAAAGTTTTTTTTTTTCTTGTCACATCACTTTTCACCTTTTGAAACGTTTTCCTGCGATAATATGCGCGACATTCTCCGTGTCGGGGTGAGATAATTCCTATCTCTCAAGTTAATTTATGAATAAGTGAATCTTGAAATGGGCTTGAATCAGACATTAAACAGTTTTTAATGTGATTTGAACTCTTGCGGCAAGTACAAATATCCAAAGAATTTTTGTATTTAAATTAATAAAATGACTTTTTACAAGGGATATTTTCCGGCAGTGCAGTTATCTACAGTTGCAGGGCTCACACACACACACACACAAACTCACAAACAGCATAAAAACCCTCCTTTTTCTTCCTTCCTTCCTGTCAACTTGAATGCACTAATCTCTTTCCTACCCTCTAGTTTCCCTCTCTTTCACACCCGCAGTTATTATCGACTCTTTGATGTCTGACTATTCTTGCTGCTTTTTTGAAAGAAATTCGGCACAGCGACACGGGGGGAAAATGGAACAAAATGTATGGTCGACATGCTATCGTGCAACCCCCCTGGGAGTTGTTATTTTAACAAAACACACATGCACACACACGCTACTACTCTTCTAAACAAGTTGCAGGGAAGAAATTAGGGCAGAGTGCCGCACTATGGATGCAATAAACCGAGCAGAGGTGGGAAAAGGAGTGCAGAAAGTGAGAAAGGTGAGAGATGAAAGCTAAAATGTGAGAGCGAGGGAGGGAAGAAGCATTGCTGCATTTTTGGGCTTAATTTTACTCTTTTGTTCTCTCTCCTCTTATCAGCCGTCCTTGCATCTGTCCCTTTCTTTTGCTCCCTCCCTTTTCTCCTCATGTTGCTGACTAGTCATTGGAGTTCATTTATTTGGCCTGACAGCTGTGGTAGACACAGCACTTAGTCCTTATTAAGGAGGTATTTCATCTTTAATTATCCCAGCCCCTGCTGCATGTTAGCACTGCGTAAGACCACACAAAAGTACACTTTTGCTGTGAGACGTGGCACGCTCCACTAGTGTTGCCTGTCTTTGTTGACCTCTTTTGCCCAAATGGCTGCAAGATGTTTGATATTATCCATTTCCTCAGGCAAACTTTCACTTACTCGTTACAAAAATACCTTAAAAATTATTCATTTCAAATTTTCTGGACAATTACTCTTAAGAGTTGAAGTGCCTGTGTGTAGAGCTGTATGACTCATTTCCTTTAAAGGAATAATCCAGGGAAAAATGAACCCAGGGTCTTTTTCTGAACGGGCACTCATCAAAGAAGACATCCAGAGAGTGTTTTTGCTCATCGACCTGTATCGGGTTTGACCGGAGCTAAGTTGCAGCCCAAAAACGGCTATCATGCATCCAAATGGGGCGGTGTGCAACACGCTTACAAAACCGGCTCTTTTAACAACTATACTGCTCAAAATAGCACCATGCGCCTTCAGTAGCATGACTAGGGTCTCTACACATAAAACCAAGCACCAACAACTTTTTTAGCATACCGGGAGGATTTCTACAAACTATTCTACAAACTATTCACTACATGGTTGGAAGTAATATCAACTTATACTGGACCAAACTGCCACAAACAACAAACTCTTTGGAAGAAATCTTCAACCGG
>JAQLOL010000016.1:11677723-11688204 GCA_029783665.1 Naso thynnoides | reverse complement strand
CCGTTTTTCTCTATTTTTTTAAAATTCTAAATTAACAGGATATTAAAAGCATTTTCAAGCTAAGAAGGCCTAGTTTTACTTATCCCATGATTATAATACAAATACAAATAATAAAGGACCAGCACCTTCAAGTTCGGCCACAGCACACTTAAGAGAAACTGCGGGTGCTGCAGGTTGGTTCTTTTGCCCTGCAGGACCGCAGCTGTCAGCGTCAAGACTTTCAAAAATGATTCTGTCCTACAGCAGCTGGAAAATCCGCTGACATTGGAGGTGAGAGGAAAAACTCCTAACGCAGCTCTGGCTAAATTTTATATGAGACAGAGAATATCGCTGGCTGGAGTGAAAAGTATGTCCGTGTCTTGCAATTTCCTGCTTTGCCACTTCCATTTGGCTGGACAAATTGAGAATGAAATCGACAAGAAATCCCATATCGTAGCATGTAATATCATGTAATTATGTGCTGATCAATTGAGAGGCCGTGGATTATTAGGATTTTTATTGTCACGGATGTTGTTAGGCTCACCGCCAAACACGATTGTCTCTCATCAATTTTCAGCTTGGTTTGTTTCAAGTAACAGCCATAATAAGCAATTCTGTCATTTTATTATAATTATTGTGAGGCCTGTGTCTTTAGGCACTGTGTAAAATCATAGTATCAATGTCAGTCATAATTTAATGCTTTACTGTAAGTGTTATATTTTATTATGATAGAAAATATAAGGTTGTCTGACAGAGAAAGCTAGATTTCATTTTCTGTTAAAATATGAATGTAGGAGTTCAATCATTCACACACACTGCTCACAATATACAAGGATACAACTACCCTCTGTTCACCTTGAAAGCACACCCACCTTATTTCTTCTCAGATCCTGCAAAAAATGCACTCACAATAAAAGTTTACCCACAAACACTTGATGAAAAGGAAAAACTCCTACACACCGACTAATGTCTTTCTCTTTTAATCCCACCCACGTGTGCACGCGCACAAAGGATGCAATTCATTCCACGGAAACATCAATGGCTCTGACGGCTGATGGGTGCGATAATAATAATAATAGGACAGCTTGGCGCCATTTGCAGTAGACTTAGCAATCATTAGGAAACAAGGAGTTGAGGCATGGCAAAGAGGTCGATAAAAAAGAAAAACAGTAAGCATTTCCTAATGATACCTCATTTATTTATGTTATTTTTTATTCCGCTGATTTGCTCTGTCGCCAGACAAAACGGGTGTCCTATAGGACTGAATCGCAGCTCCCAATCTTCAACAATACAAGGTCAAACACATACCTTCTTTTCATCTTTCACACACATTATCACTATCCCAGGACACTGTGCGGCCACGGTGAACCTTTTTCACAACCTCTGATGGTTTCCTCCAGAGATGACAAGGGCGCGCTGTGGAGGCACTCTGCGACAGAGGAAATATTATGATTGCCGGCTGTGTGCTGATAATACAGACAAACTGTCCTCCTCTTCACAGAGGTATTTTTCTGCACTCTCCACCAAATGTTAGAAAGAGTCATGAAGAATTTACTGTATGTGACTTGGTATATGTTTGTGTGTGCCTTTTTATGTAGAATGTTTTCACTGATTATCTTTATGTTCTGCAGCCTTTAAATTTCCACCTAAAGGACCATAATGGTTTATTTTTGACTTCTCACCGTTAGTAAGAGAGATTGCTCCTGCCATATACAAATGTTGTTGCCACAATTTGACCATGTGTATACTTTAGTAGATCTCAGACTGCACTTTTAAACCTCACTCACTGCCGTTCATGTTCAAACAGGGAATAAAAACACTATAGGACATGTGAAATTTGCTAAGTATAGGTAATTCACCCTTCTAAAGACAATGTCTGCATTTATTTAGTCAAAAAATCTCTGAAAGAGAGAGGAAAGGGGGAGCCGTTGAGATGAAAATTATTATACCAGAAAAAATAGTTCCTTATAAGTGCTGCTTTGCTGGCTTGAATATTAGCACAAAGAAGGATTTTGACACAGATGTTCTTTTTAAGTAATGTTGTCACATATTTTCAAGTGCTTTCTGTCTGTTCACTGAATATGGACCAAATGTAAGCAAACACAATATCTAATAGATAAATCTATTTTGGGAAAAATGGAAGGGGTTTATGTAACTTATGTGGCCGATGCTGACAAGGACAATGACATATAGGAACAAGATCTCAGCTTGAGAGCTGAGAGCTGATAGCTAATAGCGCTTCACTTTTAACTGAAACAGCTTTTTACTTGATTGGTTATTTGATTTTTATTGAACTGAGTTGCTGCTGGTCCTTTTTAAAGAATGCAAGAGGGGGACAAGTTACATCACTATTATTTAAAGCAGCAACTTGTTTTAATTTGTAGTGAGTCTAAGCAGCATCAGCCGTGGCAGCAGACCATTATGTGCCCTGTCTTATTATTCTTTCTCTCTAAATTCTAAATTTTCTTTGCTAAATTAGTGCAACGCATGACCAAGAACACCACTAAGGGCAGCTGGGTTAAAAATTCCACCTCCTACTACTAATATAATGATCAACCTCGAAGTGACGCTCCAACAATCAAGTTCACTTTTTCATAATTATCTCAAACAGCCTGGCCTTGCTTTGTCAAATATCATTTTAATTTCTCAAGTCATCTGCATCTAGTCTGGTCTCCTTAAATGTCAAGATTTGCAATCTGTTTGGACCCAATTAGTGCCAGTTGTGGTTGTGTTTATTTATTTGTTTTGGTGTGAAATGTGTGCTGGTCTAATGAGGATGCCATAATTAAAGGCCAAGATTTTTTGAACTTGAAAGGCAGTAATTGCAACACTGTCCCGAGATTGATGCACGATGGTTGTTGCATCTAAATGATGTTGTGATGTGTTTTGTGTCAGAATGAAAAAGACTGTCGGTCACTTTATGTTAGACAGAAATATTTCAACATCTGCACTAATGGACATAAAATCTTTTACTGACACACATGGCCCCTGGAGAAAGAAGTCTACAGACTCTGCCATTTTTTCCCTTTACTACCACCATAAAAACTATTTTTTGGTTTTTATTTTCATGTTTAAACAACTTTTGGATGGACTAAAACCGTAGCTGTCACACATTTTGTGGATCTCTCTCCAAAACAAACGTTCCCTAATTAAAAAGCCAGATTTACCTAAAGGAAGTCAAAACAAAACCATCTTGAACAGATTTCTCCATAGAATAATGAATAATGTTTCCACATTTATTGTTCAATTTTAGGTGCTTAAATTACATATCCTTTTTCCAGTGACAGTTTGGGTCACAAAATCCAATATGTCTTCCTCTAACTTTAATTTTACAAGCACAAAAATCTGAACACAGCACACCATCACAACAAGTTTGAACATGTGCAAACAACGCCTCACACACAAGTGTTTCCTCACCTCACGGATCTTCCTCACAGGTCTTGAGCTTTTGATAATAACTTGTATCAGATACCACAAACCTCAATGCACACACACACACACACTCACACACATATACCACACACTTCTGATTTATCACAAAGCTATTTTTAGATGCCCACAGATCTTCATTTAGAATCAGCCAGAGCTCAGACGAGTCTTAAGGAGGAGCCATTTTCACAGAGATGATTTCTGGACCCGCATGAATAATTACGATGCATCAGTGGGGCAACATGAGACGGATCAGTTTCTAATTTCAGCTTATTTATTATGCTGGGCTTACAGTACGAGCACAAATGCACTGATAAGGAGAATTTATGTCAAGCTCAGATTGGAAGTTGCTCATACACCATGATGCTAACAGCCTAAGTACATACATGCAGCCACATTCTGTAACCAGCACTTTTTTCTGATAGTTCCATCAATCAGAACAGACAGACTGCTGTTAGCTGAGGCTGTACTTTCACTCAGCTGTGTGTGTGTTTTTCTGCCGAATGTCTCCAAGAGTGACAGGATTCTCAACACAGCGCTACGTTTAACGGGGAAAAGCGGGGAGGGCTCATGACAGGTTGCAGCGGTCATGGTTTATTTGACAGGCGCCCTCTTTACAATCCTGTCAAATGACTGAGTGCTGGGACTGACAGCTGAGATCGCTGCAAAAACTAAGCAAACGGCCCATCAGCACCAGCCATTAAAGGAAATTTTGCCAGGATGAGATTTGGTCATTTATTCTTTTAATTCCACAGCAACAGAAAAATATTGCTTCTCTTAAATTGCATTAGCTAAGAATGAATAAAATGTCAAATTTCTGTTCAGAGCATCAGTAGTTGCTGACAGTAAGAAAACATGTACAAGATTCGATGGTGGAGCTGTCAGATGTCTGAACATCCTGTTGAGCCTTTTGGAGGCGCCAAAAGCTTAAAGGGACCCTCTGGAGTTGTCCTCTAAACAAACAGTAATGTTTACATTCATCGTTTGTCACCACAACACATTGTGTGTTTCCTTGGATGCATTTTTTTAATGAATGGATTCTTTTTTCACCAAAACCTTTGCAAACACTCACATTCATTCATTCCTCATTGCATGAGATACAAACAAAATTGGCACCCGTCTATCGGAACGTTGCTCTATAGTGCCACCGGTGGTCAAAAACACCAAACGGTGCCTTTAAAATGGAATACGAAGATTCAAACTTACAAAAGTAACATTTCAACTGCATCTGTTAACTAATAAAGATGACTAAAAAGCACAAATTTTTGATAAAAGGACCAATAAAGTTAAAATGAATGTTTCCTTATGGTAATGTATTTAAAATTGCAAACTTGCTACAAAATAAAAAGGGGTCCAACAACCCATTTTGGGTCAAAGCTCTTACTTTGGAAAAAGCTGCATTAAGAATCACTCCCTAAAACTAAGTGCATGTATCCATGAAGCATTTCCTTACTCATAAACACTTGCAAGGTCTATTTGTTTGTTTTATTTGTTTTTCCTCTGCAACATTTGTTGCTGCATTATCGCCACCAACTGTCAGCCGGTCGATTAGAATGTGTGAGATTACTTCTATGCTTGTGTATGGACATGTATTCCCATTGATGTGTCTGTCAAGAAGATACAAACAAAACAGGGACTTGCTCATCTAACATTTGCTCCTTAGCTCCACTAGCGATCAACAACTCAACAGGGTGCCTTAAATTCAGATGCGGTAGGAGGTAACCTAATTACTCTCATGTAGCTTTGTCTTCAAACATACAAGATAAGCTTTTACTCACAGTGGGTGATCTCCCAAACATATCACAAAGGATGTTTAATGTGTGTTTCAGAATGAAAACAAGAGCAAAACTGACTAATTCTATGCACGTCGTCCTAATTTTGGCACATCTCTACTATCATGGAGACCTCCCTTTGAGCTGGCGGGCCCATTTTTGATGCTTAGAAAATTATATCGGTCCCTGTGATCCTCTACAGAATTTTTTGTATGAACTTAAATCAGATATAATCTTTATACTTTCCCAAAGCAACAGGAAGAAGTTTTAGTAAAACTGAAAAAAATAGTTTATTATTCAGAAATTGAGTTCAACTGGGTTTTAAGAATAAATGAGCTTTTAAATACACATTTACACAACTGAACTGTCGAGCTGGATGTTGAAGTTGGCATCGTGACACTTAATATCTACTTAGCAGCTCAAGAGTTTTTGTTTGCATAACGATTTGGTCAGAAATGCTGCGATTAAAAGCTGTTAATCAGTCATTACAAAAATAAACAAACAAATACTGTATATCTAGCTTATGTAGAAAAAAATCATGTAATAATTTAATCTTGGTATGAGAAATGTGCATTTTAATCTGTGTTTACATTGTTAAAATGTTTTCAAGAATGCTGTAAATATAATGATGGGGGGGGTATTAGCATAAGCTTTGTCGCATGATGAATCATAATAACCTACTGCCGTTTGTGTGCTTCATATAATTCAGTAAACAACCCAGCACAATAAGAGTCATGTTGGTTCTCTTCATGGCAGCATTCAGTACTTTTGCTAATTAGACGGTTGAAGCTCAAAACAGACAATATACTACACTTTCTGTGTTTAATGAATCCTTTGACTCAACCCTCCTGCACCAAAATTCATGCTCAAATGTGCAGTGTGGTCATCTGCATGTTTCATTGCTTTCAGCCCAAAGGAGAGAAGTCAGCTGAAGATGTTTTAAGCAACTCATTATTGAATTTGAATATTTAACCAGCTTCCATTAAAACACTGATTAATTTGAGGGCACTCCAGAGGTTGCCAGAGCATGAATGAGGGGGGGGGGGGAGTGTGTGTGTTGGATGACTGTGTGTACACATATTGTTAGTACAAGTATTAAGGCTGTGGACAGAAACAAATGTGGACTAAAAAAAATATGAAGTAATTGCTTTTCTTCTAAATTGACCCTTTTGGGGGGCCGAACAAAACAAAATTATTGGGTAGGGAACAGGGCTGAATTTTCCATTTCATCAATGGAATGCAACATTTATGGCGAACATAATAAAAGAGGTGAAAATACAGCCAATCTCTGATTTTAACTAGCGCAGATTTTACAGCCACCTACCTGATCTGCTCTAACAGGCAAGCTGAAGACAAATAAATTGGGGGGCAGTGATATAAAAGTTGAAATGAAATTAAAAAATGCATTTTTATCCCTTTGGATCATGTGACTGGTCATAGTGTGCTCCCATCAATCATTTTTAACTATGTTAAACAAAATCTGCTTATTGGTTACTTTGAGGAGAACCAGCCAGTTTTTAACCAATCATATCATGACATCACCTGCCAATCGTAATTCATATTTCAAGTAGCTCAAAGCGGAGAGATAGATTTAGATAGAGACAGACAGTAAGAGAGCGAGGCAGACAGATTCAGAGAGAGACAGACAGGCCTAGCTTTAATTCAGAGTAATGTTAGCGGTAACGTTAGCAGTACGGTAGGTAGGTGCGCTAGCTAACTAGTTAGCTTTATTAGCAACAGGATGGTGAAGTGGTGTGTTTGGGTGATCCCCAGGCAAATTCCTCCTGAAGTCATGTCTAGCCTCTACATCCTGTAAGAAAATACGGCACCACACGGGAGTTAATAAATATGGAAATACTGCTTCAGAGCGTCTTTAAGAGGCAACATCAAAGCCTCTGGAGACGCAGCTTGGAAAAGTAGGAATGCACATATTATATTAAAGTTGAGTGTCTTGTTAAGTATCTACAAAAGTCTGGGTGAAAATTAATGTTCTCAATTATTAGAAAACCTAGCTCAAAAATAGCTTACTTTGATGATAATACCCTTTCTCTGAGGTATTAAACTGTGTGGGTGTGGCGGATCACGTTTTGATTGACACCTCCTTGGATCCCAGCTTTGTCAGCCGTCTCTCCTGTTTCCACAACAGCCATGAAGCAAAGCAGAGAGAAGCCCTGTTGTCGTAGAACTGTTAATGTATCACTCAAATAAAATTTATTAATTTTGTAAGCAAGAATTTTAGCATGTAGTTTTGAAATAAGTAGTCAGTTTATCCAAATAAATTGTTTAAATATGTGTCAATATGTGGAAGAAGCTGCAGCTCCAGTCGGTCTGCTCGCTGCTGTTAACGGCGGTGCGGTGATTAAACACTAACCGAGATGTTTCCATAAAATTTTAAAACATGATGCAAAACTAAAAGGATGCTTTGCTGCCCTTTAATGTTGATTAGTTGAATGTTTCTGCTGAAAAGAAAGTCTATCAGTCACTGTACCGGTCAGATGCATCTTTTAAGGTGGAATGTTTTCTTGCATGGTGTTCAATTCACAAGTTACAACTTAATCAGTTTACCTTAAATGCCAATATGACAACTTGAAGATTATTTGTTTGTCAAACATACATATCATACATGTACAGTAATGAAATGTCTGAAATTTAACCATATTTTATTTGGGGTTTTTTTGCCTTTCTTGATCGCATAAACTGTACTTCCTTATCAATTGTGAGAATTGGCTCAGACTGAAGGAAGCTGATTGAACGGGGAGCAAAGTGTTTTGTATCAACGATCACCTTCCTGAATTTTTGATTGGGTTTATCCATATTATGTATTATGGATCGGAGATAACCACGCCCAAATCAACCCAGCTTCAGCAAACTGAAAAAAACTTTAAATGACAATATTTCAAGTTTGGATTCGAGGCAATTGTCTGAAAATGCTTTTTATTATGCATGTAAGACCCTAAATCACATATTAAGAAAGTTCTTTGATGATAATGGTTCCCAGAGGCTTTAACGTTAAAAACACAAGAACAAATTAGCAAGTGACCCACAGCCACATCACACCACAGAGATGACAGAAATGAAAAGGAAGAAAATGGCTCAAGGAAACGCAGAGCTTCCTAAAATAACACCGAGGTTTGAACCAACACGTCTTGTTAGCTATCAAGACTGCAGCCTCCTCCAGGTGTGGCAGAAATCCCGCTGATCAGCGTGATGAACGAGCAGCCAGACATCTCCTGCATCACGGGGGGGGGGCAGCATTGTGGACAGTAATCATGACGCACATTGTGAAGAAAAATTTTTTTTAAAAAAAAAAAGCTCCAACTGTAAAGCAGGAGACTGCTGGGATAAACTGCCGTCTGATACACACAAGCACATGCAGTACATCACAAGTGAACTTTATTTGACAGGGCTGAAGTTTTCAGTTCATCAAAGTGTGAAGCACTCCTGCTATTTGTGCTCTCTTGTTATTTTATTGTGCATTAGAATAACTACAGACATCAAATATGGTCATTCTTAAATCACCTCTGTCAAATTATTTACCCCTCTCTGTGATAAAATGAGGACTCCACTTAACCACCGGCTACCCCAGACAAAAAGCTTAATTGTTGGATAACTGTGACCTCTGTGTGGTTTGCTTTTGTGTTGCCAAAACTCTGACACTCATGGTCAGCCGTGTTTTTATCAGATGTGCCTGATTTCAATGGACCTCTGCTGCTAATTTGGCTTTCAAAATAAAAAAAGAAAAGCTTTTCTCTAACCACTGCTCTCCAAGGTTTGGCTGAATGCAGCTCACCTCTTCCTTTCCATACAGTCTTTGCATTGCTCAGAGGCACATTTGCAAAACGGTTATTCACTCCCCCCACGCAGGTTTCATTGGTATTTTCCATTTGCAGAATGAGCACCATTCTAGTCGCAAGCTTCCCTGACCTTTAAGCTTTTATTGCGGCCGCTTAAAAGCGATGCAAGCTTTGAGATGCAAGCGGTGACCTCTCTTCACACAACCTGCCAATCATACGCCGCATTACAGACAGATGTTCAGTCGGCCAATCGGACGGCTATTGGCATGTGCAGATGTTACCTAGGCCCAGGAGATGCTAAGTGTGGCAGGTCCAGATGTTAGAAAACGTTTAGAAAGCTAATGAGTTGGAGATGCACACAAGCAGCTGGGGAGCTCTTTTAATTACATGTGATGAAACTGACATGATTTGATGAGCGCTACATTGAGTAATTAAAAAAAACCCATACACATAGAGAACAATGCTATGCACACACGCCACAAACACAATGGCTCCTCTTTGGAGAGATACCTGAGGCGCCACAGAAGACATGTCGTCATGGCAACGGGCTGAAGCGGCCGCTAATGGCCTTCTTATCAATTTAAAGTAAATGACTCTCAGGCAAAAACAACGACTGACTCCTCAACCTGCCGCACTACGCAAGCAGATGCAAGCGCCGCTCCATCGTCCGCCTTCGTCCTTGAGATTTACAGATGCAGTCTGAAGACGGTGACCGCACAAATGTAAAAAACAACAACAACAACAACAACAACAACACATGAATTAAGAATCCACATCCAAAAATATCATCTGTATGTTTATACACACACGTACAAGCACACTCCATCATGTTGGCAGGTTCATAAGATAATTTTACTCTCATCTCCATCTCTACTGGACACACACACACACACACACACACACACACATATATATATATATATATATATATATATATATAGCTCTGAGATACAACCGTGTTCTCCTCCATAACTCACGCTTTACGTCTCCATATGCTTCTCCCTTGTCTGGACACAGCAGCAACAATTACGGCAACCTGTGACAACGACACGATCTTCACCCTCCATGGATAAATAAGGAAATGTTCGTGAGGAAAACATGTTCAAGGAAAAGCATTCCCTGCTTTAAGGTTTTTACTGAGGCGACACACAGCTGCTCAGCACTATGACTTCTCCAGTATTGTCACGTTGTTTTCACATTGCCATTTCAATAAATCTGTTGATTTCTATGCATGAAGGTTGTATTTTTGTGGCTTTTCACAATTTAAACTGAAACTCACAAAATAGTCTTTATCTTTGAATTGTCTTTAACCTGCAATTGGAAAGGCTTTCGGAACAATATCCTCCCATCTGACTGTCGCTAGGTTTTGGAAGCCAAGCACAGGTAATTATAAATGGCTTGACTTTGTAAAGTACAGCTCTGTATTTGTGAGTGTGTGTGTGTGTGTGTGTGTGTGTGTGTGTGTGTGTGTGTGTGTGTGTGTGTGTGTGTGTGTGTGAGTGTTTGG
>JAQLOL010000016.1:11659290-11671006 GCA_029783665.1 Naso thynnoides | reverse complement strand
GCTAGCAGCTGTCCTTTCCGGTGCATCCCTCGGGACCTTATTTCGGAAAAAATATGATTGGTGGTCAGTGGAAAGAGGCAAATTATTTTTTTGATCTCGTTTGGATTGTACTGTAAATCTGAAATGTGATGTTTGTCAATATAAACAATACTTTTGCAAGTCAAGAGAGTCGCACTCTGTCACACAATTGCTGAAGTGTGACTCAGAAAATACATGTTTAGAAAGACTACACACCCAATCGCACAAATGATGTCTGAACAAATCTCCCCTACAGAACCAACTAACTGTGTTTACTAATCTGTGGCTCTCAAAATGCCCATGCTTGTGTTGATTTTTACCTCTTTTAATCAATTTTGCCTCGTTTTGAAGGAACGAAATAAACTGTGCTACAGTTACAGCCATTTTAATACTGGTGATGTATACTGTGGAAGACAAGCGATGTAGTTCACTGGGCAGTCTCACAAAATTTTGTTTTACTTTGCTGTTGATGACAAAATTCAACTTTTTTGACATAAAAAAAATTTCCAGCCAAGATGCGCGTAATTCATGGTACAAGCCAAACAGGACCAGAAAATAATTTGTTTTGAGCCATAGGATCGCATTAATTTTTTTTTATTTTATTTAATTTTTTTGCATAAAATGGTACTAATGGAGGGACTTAGGCACTCTATTGCTTCTGATTGGCTACATTATTTAAAATATTTTTTATTTAATTGATCAATATAACTGGACAACTACAGTAAGACACATTTGCTTGCAGGTATAAATTAACAAGCCGGTATGTAAAGACAGCGACAGTGATGCTTAGCTATGCAGAGGTGAACTGAACTGTGTGTTTTGAGAGGTAAAATTAATGCCTTTGTCAAAGGAGGATTTCCTGTTGGAAAGGGCGACTGTCAGCAAGGTAAAGAAATGAAAATATTCTAAATATATTCTACACTTGAACAAATTTTTAGCTGTGACCACTTCCTCTATAGGTTGCTCTGTTGGTCGGTTGGTCAGTTGGTTGGTTGTTCGGTCCACAAAAATTCCCCACTCTTTGGCAGCCACAGTTTTCACCCCGAAAAGCTGAAATTTGGCATGGAAGTGTGTTTGTAAAGGTGTGTGTTTGTGTTCAAGTCAACTGGCAAAAAGGGGCGTGGCAGTGGGAGTGGCCTGTAACAAAAAGACGCATAACTCCTACACAAATGTATGAAACATGGTCAAACTTTGTAGAAAAAAACACACACTTTCATTGGTCATGGCTTGCCCCACCCCTGCACTTTAGCCCCGCCCCTTCCATAACTCATCAACTGTTTGTCGTAGACTCTTGTAGGAAACATTTTTGCAGACAGTAATTTTCATTTCCTCTCTTTTTTTCTTTCCAAACGTGCAGTCAAAACAGGATTTACATTCAAGCAGGTACATATTTTTTGCAGTTTTGGGGGGGGAGGGTCTGTTTAATAGATGGTTAAAATATGTGCTGCTGGTGTCCCCAGTCACAGAATTTCAATGCATTCCTGCACCTGTACTGTTAGATTTGAGGTTTTCAAACTAAAAGGGCCTCACCGGGGTGAAAGAAAGCTACATCCAAGTGATGTTCAAACAGCTTACTAAAGAGTGGAGTATTCATTATATTTGCCCACAGAATTAAAATATTGCATTTGACCTCTTTAAATGTCTAGCATGTCTAATACTAGTATTTTTAACCGATTTTATATTATCAAGAGGGTTCAACGGGAGACATCAGTACCAATATGCCTAGACTTTCCTTTCTGAAGTCAGCAGCTGACATGACTAATTATAGCCAGATGGAGGGTCATATTTCCTGTCCTGACATCATATTAATCCCCTGAAACAAGAATGGAAATTTAGTCGGCTACCTATCATTTTTTAGATTAATGTTACAATAGGTTATGGCCATGCTGCTGTCACAGATCTGCTTTGTAAGCTCTAGTAAGCTGAGTTAAGTACTGATGAGTTCCTACTATATCTTCCACTTCTCACGTCTGATAAGCTGTTTTTTCTTTTGTTTTTTTGTCAGCATGATGGCAGGAACATCAGTGGATCCATTTCCACATGATAAATTCTTTGAAATCATCAGACATGTGACAGAATACGCTTACTAAACATAGCAGAAAAGTTCTAAAGACATGGCTCCTTCTATGTTATGGAAGATTTGTTTTCCACTGTTTGAATAGTCGCTCTCCATCTGTCACTTTCTCTGTGTGTCTAATTTAACCTCCACGTGCTGCTCCTAATTACTCATCCTATTTTGGCAGCATCCCTTTGTGTTTCTCCGTACTGCGGCCAGTTTGCACACAATGCATTGCTATTGCGTGACAACAGTTCCGAGAGTAAATGCATGCGTATGAGCCCTTACTGAATATGACATGTTAAAGCATCCATTTTTGTCCTAATATTTTGTGCATGTATAATACAACTTATGGTAAAGGTAGTTTAACTGCTAAGGACGATTACATATGAAAGAGAAAAAGGTCTGCATACATGTTTCTATAGGTGGGTTAATAAGCAGGACAAATAAAAAAGCAAATACAGGTTTTTTCTGCTGCTAGTTAAAGAAAACAGATTCATGAACGGCTGAGCAGAGGGATTTGTTTTTTCGTGCTAGCAGATATGTGGCTATTACCATCATCCCAACGCTTGGCAGCCTGACAGTTTAAATTGTGGAGAGAGAAATAGCAACTACACTTTCCATTATTTATGCTACATTTCCTGGCAGTTGCCTCACACACTCATATGTTGCGTTTAAGCCAGTCGGCCAATTTCCTCACTCGTTTTGAACAAGAGCTGTTTCGCTCCCAAGATCCACTCCGAACACAAACACACACCTAATCCTTGGAATATGAAGAAGAGAGATGGCAGCCTGTCCACTCTGGATGACATCCTCATAAAGTGTGATCTGATAAGGACAAGGGGCTAACCTTTCCTTCTCTCTCTTTCATAGACTTACAGCTCATTGCTATTCAAACAGGAAAACTACAAAGAAACTGGCTGTGTTACCACTGACATCGATCACATGCAGTTAAAGCTTCAATGTAATGAAACCAAGTGGAATGTAAACAGCTTTGTCACATCAATACAGAATACAAACTCTTGGTGCAAAAATATATGGTACCATGAATGCTAAATACTTACTTTGGATTCAGTTTAATTTTTTTTCAGCCCCTTTATTAAAAACATACAGTAGTGTAAGTGTCAGCATCGGGTATTTGGGCCACTTTTGTAAATGTTTTAGAGAATTATGATGCCGGAAAATAATGGCATTAAAATAAAGCAGAAATTTCAAGACCAAAAAACTTACAGAAAATGTGATATAATGACAGTAAAATTATACTTGCATTTTTTTCATCATAAAATTTACCATAAATTTTACATTTTATGATTATTAGGTCATTACACTATGAGAATCAAGTTTACATTAATGAGAAAAATTCCTGATAAGAAAATAAAGTGGAAATTTTCTGTGAGAAACTGTGGTAAAAGAACAACTTAAAGTCTATAGGAAAAAAAATATGTGATGAGAATAAATCTTTCAAACGTTTCATTTTTTATTACATTTTGTGAGAAAAGAGTTCATATTATAATTGTACATTTTCTATTTTTATGAGAACAAAATCAAAGTTGTAAAGTATCAAGCTGTAGTTACTATTGTATAAGTAAAAGAAACGATATCATGAGAATATAACTGTAATTTATAAGAAAAAGCAGGTAAGGAGGTATTTAAAGCAGGTTAGTGTTGCACTGCTGCCATATGGAAGCTATGAGGATGCCTGCAATGTCTTAATGCTGTGTTTTGCTGTTAAAAGAGAGGAAAAGTGAGGGAAACTTGTAGAGCTCTGATTGGAAACCTGTCTTGACTAATAGCTGGATTATGTCTAAGTCCTCTTAAGCCTGCACTGCCAGGTTTTTTATTCAGTTATAGCCTGAGTATCTCCTGGGTTTTTTTTATGAGAGAAGTGAACGTAAACACTAATGTGGAGGAAGAAAGATGCATTCAGCGAAAAATATATAATGCTAAAAAAGTGGCTGAATCATTATTACACATCACAATCACTAAGAGCTGCTCTTGTTTATCGACCGTGTAGACTTTTCACTCATGAATAAACCCGGCAATTTGCAAGGTGCCGAAGTTAATCTACTTAGCATAAATAAATTGGTAAGCAGCATCTGTTCGCCATACAAGCTTGAAATGGAAGTCAGGAAATCAGAAATTACCTGAGTATTTACCCTCTACTGACAAACCTGAACATATAAATTAGCTTACAAAAAAAGAGTTCTTTCTTTTGAAGCAAACAAGGCGTGAATGTGAGGGTGAGACCTGTGATTATACAATCAGTGATCTTAAAGCCAGTACAAATTCCTTCATTGCTTTATGAAAATGAACACCAGAGGAAAGAGATGAAGTGGCATTCGAACGAGCAAGGTCGCAGGAGAAAGTTGGGATTTCAAGGACATGCGAAGGAAAAATTATATAATCATAACTAATGTTCTTAGCCATGCCATCTGCTGGCTGTCAGTCAGTCAGTTTGGACTTAAATATCTCTGTGACTATTGGATGGATCTCCATGTTTTTTTAAGACATTCATGGTCCCCAGAGGATGATCCCTAATGACTTTGTTAATCCTTTTAGTTTTTTCTAGTACCATGATAAGAAGGTAATTTTTAGCTGTGAGTAAAATGTCTTGACCAATGTTGGAAGGACTGCTAGAAATTTGAATCACATAAAACAAGAAAATATATAAATATTTGGGGTTTTGACTGGCAAAGTAGTACACACATTAATAACAAAAGCACCACCCTCTTCTTAATGAAAGTTTAAAACAAGATTTCTAGAAATCGGTCTTGTATAAAGTATCCAAAAGCCATGCTTGAGTAAAAGAAATACCTTACTGGAAAATGATTTTGGTAAAAGTGAAAGTCCCCGACTAGAATATTATTTGAGCAAAAGTCTTAAAGTAGCTAGTATTTACTGTACTTAATTAGAAAAAGTACAGTGAAGGTTAATGCACTTCAATACTGAAGGTAAAAGTACATGTAAAAAGCAGTCAAGTTTAACTTTTAAAAACTGTTTATTTTTCATTTATGTTGCCTCGGATCTACATAACAACAGAATATCTCAGTCATTAAAAAATGCAAATAAAGTGATAAAAAATGTGCATTCAAGAAATTTTCTAAACTCCCGTGGGCCTGATTTGAACACAACAGGCAAAAGTTTAGCTCAAGTTAAATCTGCAACTGCAAATAGAAACAAAATGATTTAAAATTAAAAGTATGACATGAAGTACGGATTTCCCAAAAAACTACTTAAGTACAGTAATAAAGTATTTCTACTTTTTTACTATACACACCGCTAGAAAAAATCTCAAAAGGTACATCAACACGCAAAGCTGCATGCCCTTGATGTCAGGGTCAGCTAACTAGAGACATCCAGTTTAGATCGGCATTGCAATTAAGGAGCTGATGTGGTGATACACAGAAATAGACTGTGTTCCTCCACTCCTTCGCCCTCCCTTTCTTTCCAGCTGTTTTACAGAAACAGCCATCCATCACCAGCCATTTGTAAAGTCCATGTGTTGGTGTGCATAAAACGTGTGTATGTGGATGTTTGCCAAGTGAACAGTCTGTCCTTTGTGTCTGTGTGTCTCCCAGGTGACACATCACATCTTGTCACCAGGCTGGCTCACATTCACTTACATTAGTCTGGGGTTTAGTCGACAGCCGAGCACATACACTTGCATACAAGCCAATAAACCCAACAACTTGCAATTACTGTAAACATGCTTGAATGCACGCACATGCTGAAAGACTCACTCAAAGGTGTTTACCTTGTACTCACACTCAGGGGCACCAAACTGTGGATGCTAAATGATTTATGAAGGCCAGAGCTGGACAGGGGTCCTGGAACACGCCAAAGATTATACATTTTTAGTGGCCCCCTGAGCTATTTCCACATGGCCCAGAAATTCTAGCAGCAGCCCTGCTCGCACATGCAAAAGCACACTTTCCGCCTGCCACATCACATCATGCCAACAAGCTGTGCAAAGTGCATCCTTTCGCAAGAATGTGGCGCATTAATCCAGTGCAGGTGCACTCATGATTAACTGACTGGGGATTTTAAGAAGGGAGCGGAACAATCAAGTAAGGAAAGGTCATAACACTGCTGGGAACAAGGCTCTGGTCCCTGCTGTTCCGTTTGAGCTTTTCCGGAGTCTGAATTTTGTTCTGGTGTGAGCTGGTGGCTCTGCAGGCTGCCTTAAATGGGTCGGTGAGAGCCTGCAGAGCCCTAGAATCATCCTGAAGACCTGCAGCAGAACAGTAAGTCATCTGGTGCTTAATTATCCGATCTTATGTAAATAATGCGTTAAATTTGGCATCTGTAGTCATGGTAATGTGTCCTCTAGACTTTTAAATGTGCCAGGAACAAGTTAGATAAGCTGTTTTTGAATATCATTGTACATTTGGTGCAAAAGCTGCATAGATAGTGAATGGAATGTGAAATAGCAGTCAGATATGTAGTGATTTGCAACAGTCAGTCATTATTTGTGAGGTTAATACATGTAAAACAATGCTTACTACTTGTAAACAAGGTTCATGTTTCTCTGCTGTTTTCTATCATACTGTAGGCTTTTTATTCAAAATGTATTCTATGAAACAGGCCTCTTCATTTTCTTTCTTTTGTACTTGTTGTCTAAGATGTGGATATGTATGAAAAGATGGGAGATGTGGCAGTAAAAAAAAAAACAAAAAAAACTACAGTAAGTCAGGTAAAAAGCTCAGTATCATCACGGAGATGCCAAAAGCGGTACATAAAAGATTAGCGAAGAACTTTATGCATCTATAGGCTCGATTTTTCTTTTATGTGGTCATAACCTAAAAGCATTAGTGCAGCAACTGAACTTAAGGTTCAGGCGAGAGACACACAATCTCTTCATTGGATTCAGAAAAATGCTTGCTGCTACCCTCTAAACACAGAGACTGAGAGGGAAGGGGGGTGCATGGAAATATATGGTTCAGCGTCCCCCCCACCCCCCACAAGAACAGCACAGTAATCAATTCCGTTTAGTACAAATCCAATGCACTTAAACTTCCAGTGCGAATAACCAGAGGCTGCAGAGCAGAGGTACATTTATCGATAAAGCAATTAATTCAAACCTCTCCTCGCTTCTACCCTTTACTAGGGCTGGTTCTTCTCTCCCCATCTGAGGCTAATGATTCTCAGGCAGTTGTTTCTGATGTAAATTAATAAATAAAAATAATAAATAACATTAACATTACTGTGAAAGAAAACTGGGGAGTTATGCTTTGTGAAATGAAAAACTGCAAGGCAGAAACAATGCCAAGTTACGCTGATTAACACTAGCTAAGTTAAGCTAATCAATGTTAGCTAAGTTTGGCTAATTAACACTAGCTAAGTTAGGCTAATCAATGTTAGCTAAGTTTAGCTAATTAACACCAGCTAAGTTAAAGGTAATTAATGCTAGCTAAGCTTATTAATGTTAGGCTAATTAAGGTTAGCTTAACTTAGCTAAAGCTGCTAGGTCTCATTTTAGCTAACATTAGCTCTCAGTCTCAGAAAAGGACTTCACAGTTGGTACAGCTTTAAGCTGAACTTTAAAAAAAAAACAACACACAAAATAAAAACATTTTAGTTAATTTAACTTTTTATATTGATAAGTAAACTTTATGTTTAACTACTGACTGAAAGGTGAACATATGTTACCTTTACAAGGTATTTAAAATGTTAATGCCCCCTTTAACCTTACGTTACTTAGCGCGTGACTGGCAAGAGGAGTAACGTCATTTACGGCACCACAGTGCTGACATCGCGGTACCGTGCAATTTTATTAGGGACCCGGTGGGAGAGAGGAGAGAGACAGGCAAAGACAGAAAGAGCATCCACAGCTCCTCTGTCACCTCCGTCAAGTTTAACGGAAAAAGCCGACACACGCGCGGAATTCGATTTTCAGCTTTCAACTTACAAGTGCAAATTCTCGGGACAAACTTGGTGAGTACACGGAGTTTTTAGCCTCAAAAACACAATTTAAATGAAAAGTACGGCTGTGGTTATGGTCACACTTAGGACTGATTTTCAAATTAAGTCTTAAGTTGTGCTGTTTTAGCCTTTTTTGAGGGGTTTTAAAATGTTAAATGCGCCATTCGTGTTTTATTTTGAAAATTTTAGCCGGTAGTCGCGCTTTTATTTTGCCAGGCTTCACTTCGCACGCTCTCCGTCTCTCAGAGCTCAGTCGGCTCGTGGAGACAGCAGGATGCCAACGGGAGCAGTCCGACACACGGCGTCCGTTATACCGTCTCCCGGCGTTGTCTCTCGGCCACAGCAACTCTGATGGGCGTTTTTATCTTCCTTTTTCCGTCCTCGACGCTTGGATATTTTCGGAAGTCACGAAATGAAGCGTATGAATGTGAGCAACAAGAAGTGTCCTGTTGTTGTGCCTGTCTCCAGCGTCACTAGTAGTCAAGTCCTCTCTGTGGATGCGGTGCCTCAGTGTTTTTAGTTGTCTGTTTTCAGAGGATTTTATTTTAGTGTTTTGTAGTGGACTACCCAACTTTCCCCTCGCTTTTGTTGTCTTTTTCGAGGTTTTCCGCCTTTGAAACAAAGATTTCAGGATAGACCAACTCCGGAAAACCAGCGACTTGACATCAGCTCCCGGCGGAATAACCATTCTTAGCGGTTATTCGCCTTTACAAGCATCTTCTCTGGGGTGGGAACACGACTGATGCTTGCCTTTGCTCGTCTTTTCGAGTTTGTATCGTCTCGTTCTGTTTGTCTGTTTGTCCGACAGTGGCATGAAAATTCATGAATGCGTCCAAGGACATGTATACAAATTACGCATGCACCATGACGGTAGTAGGCTGTGCGTAATATCCTATTATTATATCCCTACCACATGAATTCAATAACAAACACATTCTGTTTCATTCCTGTGTTTGGAGAAGATTTGGCAGATCCATCATAACTTGACTGGTGTGTGTATGTGTGTGTAGCATGGGCGATAATAGTATGGCAAGGCGGCAATGTGCATAATGCATAAAAATATCTTCAAAAAGAGATTTTTTTTTGCGAAAAAAGATCAAATGTTTGTAATTTGAAGCCATGTGAGCATGGAGCATATTTCAAATTTTGAAATATGTTTTGCAAGTCTCATGCATCGTTTTGTCCCTCGCAAAAAAAAAAAAAAAAAAAAAAGTCAGTGACTGCAAATTTGTGCAAAGTTAACGGACCTGTCAGGTGCAGCTCCATGCCTTTGCCATATTTGACGCCCCATGTGTGTGGATGGATCAGGGGAATCTGCGCGCAAGCTTGCACGTCTGTCCAATGTGCCTTCATATGCGCCCCTGGCCGCGCTAACATGCCCCTTCTGTGCGTGCGTGTGTTTTTGTGCATGTGTACAGCCACGCTGGAAGTCGCCCCCCATGTGGCCGTCGGGAGTGGGGAGCAGGCAGCCCTGTCCGCGGGAGTCGGCGCTGCGCAGGGCGGCCATCAGCGGCAACATCAACGCCCTGCCGCCGCACAGCGTCCCCACCGGCCGCAGCGTCCGGGTCTTCATCTGCTCCAACCCCGACGGTAAGAGTCAGCGTGACCCCCCCCCCCAACCTCCCTATACCACATACACACTGTGTGCAAGCCTGCAGACCTGCAAATTACACATGACAGCTTTTTGTAGTGACTCATTCTGCAAAAATGGAAAGAGATTATCTGCGTTTCGCATCCTGACTTCTTAAGCTTTTAAGGATCTTTTGGCTGATATGCCTGCAGAGGAAATTAACACGGTTAATAAGATGCAACTTGTGTAAACAGTTCTTGAGGAATAAACAGAAAACCAGTTTCAGCTTTCACCAACTAGTGCTGTAAAAAAAAAAAAAAAAAAGCATCCTGAAGGATAAAGTTAGTCAAGCATGAGATCATGTGGCCCGGTATTGATTAAATCCATTCTGGAAGAAAAGTTCAGGCATTGGGCTGCGACACTTAACGTAATAGAAAAACCAGAAACTGTCTCGAATTAGATTACATCAGGCCTCATGACAACTTGACAGAAAGCGCATTTGTGCCAGAGTTATTCCAATACAACAAACAAAGCAACATACTGCTTTCAATATGGAGTGCATGGTGTGAGCGGAGTGCAAGACAGTTGGGTCGTGAGGGAGACACCCAGTTGCAGCTCTGTATTTGAATATGCCCTCTGGGCAAGGGGGTAAAAATAGGCTCAGTAAAACTGGAGTAAACAAGGCAAGGGAAGTAGAGTAGGCTATGAGAGGGAGAGCGAGGGCACGCCAGCGTTAAAGAGGGAGGCTGCTTTTGTCGATACATCACTATCATTCGCTTGACCTGACTGAGCAGATTGCTATGGACTCCCCCGACAAGCAGAATGAATTGACCTCGGATTATTGCGCTGTTATGGCCGGTGTGGAGCCCGGCATCGTTACGCCACCTGTGGCTGACTCAGTCACTCAGACCCCTCCGTCGCAGCACGAATGTAACGCTCCAAACTGCATGTGGATGGAAAAACGACGAGGGGGCTAATCCAAGTAGTTCTTTTCACACCGTCGACACAAATGGAAAGACACGCGTCTCAGCTGTGAAAAGAGATAATTATGATCTGCTGTTTCCAGTGAGGCGAGGGGCTGGCATGCAGTGCGACAGCACATCCTGGAAACGCAGCTGACTCCCTCACAAGTTTCTGTCACGTTTGCGATAATGTAATCTTTGGGTTTATTTTGATCTGTTTCGGAGCATCAGATGAGTTCAGTCCTACAGTTGCAGCTGTTTCAGATTCAAACTGTCCTGTACTTGCAAACTTTTGTGGTGCGCCAAACCTTCGTTTCTGATGCAGATGAGGAAAGAGTCATTCAGAACTGTGACACAGGTCTGCCCTCAATCCCTCTGCACAGATTGTTCCTACATGTTCACTAGAGGGGGCTGTCCATGCATGTATTTAATGGCATTCACATGACCGTACATGTACTGTAGTCCTATGTGTTCTCTTACTATTATGACAGCAGCCAGCCATAACAAGAGACCACAAAAGCAAACAGGGTTTAAACCCACTGTACACATAGTGAACAGTGGTGGGATGCAACTAAGTGCATTTAATCAAGTACTGTACTTCAGTGCAAATTCAAGGTACTTTTACTGTACTTGAGTGCTTTCGTTTAATTCAACTTTGTACTCCTGCTTTTACATCTCCGAGGCAAATTCTGTGCTTCTTACTCTACTACATTTGTCTGACAGTTTTAGTTCCTTGTTACTTTTTCAGTTTACAATTTTTCAAACCCTTTCTTTCTAGTGAAAATCATACACCTCCAAATTTAGTGATTTTACTTCTAAATTTTCCACCATAAGTTAAATAAACTTTCTGATTAGCTGAAAGTCTGTCGTCTCAAAGCGTAAAGCAGACAGTTTTTATGCCTTTATACATATTTCTCATTCACAAACATATAATAATTTTTTAGAATGTAATACATTGCTGTAGATTCAACTAGCCAACAGTATATAAAGTAGGTAAAACAAGCTCATCCTTAAACATCTACAGCGGTTAAATTGCAGTAGTGATATTACTTAGGGCTTGATCGATATCTAGGTTTGCCGATATTATAGGCCAATATTACCCTATCGCAGGTATATCAGTGTCAGTGTTTTTGTTCTCTGATATGTACCAATATTTAAACTGTTTATAAGGCAAGAAAAAAAATGCTT
>JAQLOL010000016.1:11644387-11659190 GCA_029783665.1 Naso thynnoides | reverse complement strand
TTTATAAGGCAAGAAAAAAAATGCTTGGATTAGTGATTTAGATTGGTGTAATTATATAGTTTGTCCAGCAGAGGGCAGTTCAATGTTTAATAATTAACAAATGAAGTGTTTGCTGTTTAAAGCACTGATGCTCATAATAAAGTTTGTAAAAATGTAAGACATCCTGCCTCCATTACATCTTTTTCCCAAGTATTTGCGAACCTCATTCAGTTAATAATAATATTGGTGGTAAATCAGCTATCAGAATTTTCTTGCTTGGTAATATTGGTATCGGCGTGGGTTCCCAAAAATCTCTTATTTGCCGGTCCCTAATATTAATCCAGAAACACTGACAGGAAAAATTTCACTGCAACATGAGTACTTTTACCTTCAATTCCTTAAGTAGGCCTCCATTTTGCTGATGATACTTGCATACTTGTCCCCAGGAAGGTTTTGAATGCATGATTTTAACTTGTAGTGGACAATTTTCAGTGTAGCACTGATACTTTTACTTCAGTAACAGATCTAAATACTTCATCCATCGCTGATGGTAAGGTAGTGGAAGCCAGGAGGTCTTGACAAACTTTCCTTTATAACAGTTAACAAAATATATGTCAGACATAACTATGTCATTTTACTATTTATATTACAAGACGCTAGAGAGGAGAACATTGCTATCCGCAGTGATAATCACATTGTCACAGCAGAATAACTGCACTGTCTTTATTGTGTCTGTGTTACTGGGGGGATTTTTCTGCTCGAATCCACAGTGCCAAGAGTTTTATGTGCTCTCTGCTGGATCTACTGACCATAATGCCCTTAATCAAAAGCCACACACAACTGCGACGCACTCCCACAGCTGTATTCACCCTCATGGTCCTCTGCTGTCATCGCTCCTGGCGTCTATGCAGGGGCCTGACAATCAACTCTGATAATAATTTAGAAATAGTCCATTTCTCAGGAGAAGTTAATAGAAGAGAGTGGCTTCATATTTCACAATGCAAAGTTCACTCCACAATGCAGTGATACCGAGTACGACTTGAACGATATGGGATTTTTGATCAAGCCCGACCGATACATCGGTTGGCTGATCACATCAGCCGATATTGGGCCGTTGCAGATATATTGGTATCGGCATATGGTTCGTAAATATGCACCAATATTAAAAATGTTCTTAAGGCTGGAAAAAATGCTTAGACTACTGGTTTAAAATAGTGTGTTTATGTATATGTACATAAATAAATGTATATATATGTGCACAAGTAAATAATGGAACACAATCTGCTGGACAAACTATGTAATTACATGATTTTAAATCACTAGTCCAAGCTTTTTTTCAGCTGTGTATTGCAGTTTTAATATCACTGCATACTGGAGAATGTAAACTCAGATGTTGATATGTTCGCGGTAGAGTAATATCAGCCGATAATATCGGCAAACCGATACATCAATCGGGCTTTGGTATTCACCTTCAAGGACCTCTGTTGTTACTGTTCCTGTCGTCTGTGCAGGGGCGTGACACTCAACTTTAACAATCTTCTAGAAAAAGTCCATTCCTCTGGAGAAGTTAATAGACGAGAGTGGTTCAGTATGTTACAATGCGAAATTCACTCCACAATGCAGTGATGTAGAGTATATACAGGTAACCTAAAGTGTGTGCCAAACAACTAATTTGAGTGGATTTACATCCTCTTTCCATGATGTTAATTAACCACTCAAGTTTTTGGCTCAGGTGGAAGAATTTGTGTGTGTGTGTGTGTGTGTGTCTGTCTACAGTAGATCAATTAAAAACCCCACTATCAGTTCTCGCCTGTAGCCGGCGTTAGCAGCAAACGAGAAAATCCTTACTTGATTTATTTCAGAATGGGCTGTGAAGTGCTTTATGCAGCCTATCTCATCTGTTGTGCGCACAAGTGCGTGTGCACACGTGTGTGTATTCATGGAGATCCATATGAGCAAATCAAGACGCTTCCATTACCTTGCTGTAGTCACCTCAGGGGCTCTGGCATCGGTTGTGTGTGCTAGGCAGCTATTTGCATGCAAGCTATAACTTAAGCTGTTTAAAGTTGATAAAGCGGGAGGCCTCAGGGAGGTGAGGCATAAAATCATCTACCCCTCCAACGCAGCGTCATCGAGGCCATAGTATGTCACTGCAGAGACCTCTAATTAAGTTGCATATCACCCCACAATTATCCCCAGTGTTCTGTTTTATCTTTTCTGGCCTGTGTTGTAGGTTTCTTGCTCACGGTTCTGTAATCCAATGGTGTTTTTCCTTTAAAATATCTCTTTCTCCCTAATTATCCACTTTTTTCAATTGAGTCTGGTAAAGGAGAACAAAGGAGAGAGTGGGAGGAATGGCAGGGAGGACAGAGGGAGAGATGGCAGGTGGAGAGACTGTGTCAAGGGTGGCTTTTGTTTAATAAATTGCTTCTCAGGGGCCGCTGAGTGCCAGACTTTTCGGACAAGCCCAGCCTCGTTCTGCGGCATTGTGAAGTTTATGACGCGTGCCAGCGAGCTTATCCCCCACCCCACCTCTCGCGTCGTCCTCTGCTTCTTTGCCTCTGCTCTTCCCCTGAATGGGGACTTGCTTGGCAGCAGCTTTTACTGACCTCTCTCTGAGTTTTCCAGAGTGCCGTGGAGCAAATCTGCCCCCCCAGGATGTCGTTCTGACAAATTCAGCAGTTGCCCTCGCGCACTCGCCGAGCTCCCTGGGTGTTCGGGCCGTTTTATGGAACACACTGTAAAAAGCATTTCATGAGGGAACGATGGCGATGATAGCAAGCAGACCGCTGGATACACCTGAGTAAAATAACACTGTGATTATCCGCTCATAACCAACATAATTAACCTCAAGAAAACTAGTGTGGTCTGCGAGTGCTTTGTAAGTAATGGGAATTTCATTTTATGTGCACATCAAGGGCTCTGCTGAGGGAGACTTTAGGGGAGTGAGGCTGATAATTGAGCTCAAAAATGAACAAAATCTTACCAGTAACTTCCAATAAACATTTCATTGGAAGATATCTTGATTTTAGGACCCTCTGCCTATTTTTAGTTACATTTAAAGACACCATAATATAATGTGGGAAGGCTTCAAGTCTTGCCGCTGTCTCCATAGCCTATTCTTTAGTTTTAGGCGCCAAAATATCCATAAATCAAAGCTGTTGTCTGTAAACATCCGTTTATCTTTGCTCCAATTTATTCATTTTAAATCGTAGATTTCTTGAGGAGAAATGTATCTTTAAAAACTCTAGTTTTAAGTTTCCAGCTTTGGAATATTTTTCATTGTAAAAAAGATACACTGATTAATTTACTGATACTGAGAAATTGCGAATTCACTTCAAGAAATAATATGAATATTTAACACATTTCTCACAGTTAAATTTCCCTTGGAAAATAATACTCATTCTCTTTGTTTCTCTAGTTGTTGTCACAGGAAGGACAGCAACGGGAATAAAATACTGCATGCAAGGATGAATCGTCCTGAAAAAAAGACAAGTTCAGAGATTAAAAAGTAATACAGAGGGCTGTTAAATAAAATGTGATGAACTGCCTGTGAGGTTTCTAGTGAGGCAGCATAATATGAATGCGATACATGTGTTAGTTTTGTATTTAGTCACAATGATATCAAAAGAGTCTGTTTATGTTACTAGAAAAGCAAAACGTTTCAGGAACACAGCACCTGCAGTACTGTGTGTAAGCTGTGCTTCTCTGTTTGAACCAACTCTCACGTCCTTTTAAAACTTCCCCTGAGATTCTGTAATAAGCTGATACCAGATAATATGTACAACTCGCTTATGTCTAAATCTCTAAAATGTCTCGAACGCTTCCAATTGTTCTTATCATTTAACAACTCCTGACTGTTTAGCATTAATCATTTCATTTGATCATACGTAAATTGGCTCCCAGCCCAATATGGCTTGCTTTCTGCTGTTATTTTTCATTATGGGAGTTTTAAAAGTTTGAGCTGTAAACATAGACTGCTTCAAATTCACCTCTGTTTGTTCATCTGCTTCCCTGATGCCAGTGCTGCATTGAACTGATTACTTTCAACAGCTTGAGGGTTGCCAGATCATCAGGTCCTCTTTAGCTCTGAGTGAAAATGCTCACTCATTTTACAGGAAATAAACACACCAGGCAACTCTGCTTTGACCTCTTTGGTTACTTATTCGTGCGAGATCATGGAAAATATTATCAGGGATAATTCACTAGTGCCCGGACATGGCTCGAAACCTACCATCATACATAAGGGTCACAGTTCTGTTAAGGGCCGGACTGATATATTGGTTTACCAGTATTATTGGCCAACATTGGCCTATCACATATGTATCAGTGTTGGCATATATGTTCTCTGATACACTCCGAAACTGAAACTGTTTTTTGAGGTGAAAAAAATGCTTGGATGAGTGATTTTAAATGGTGAAATTATGTAGTTTGTCCGGCAGAGGGTGGCCTCCTTTTTAATAACTAATAAGTGAATAGTTGAGTGAATAGTAGATGTTTGGAATAAAAACAAAACATAAGATGTCCTGCCTCCATTACATATGTTTGTCACAATAAAGCCAATATATCTGTCATCAGAATTTTCTTGCATATTAATATCTGTATCGGCATGGAGCCCAAAAATTCCTTGTCAGTTGGACCCTAGTTTTGATATTTTGAAAAGTTTCAACACGTCATTAAGAAATATATTATCTAACGCGTATGATATTAGCTAATGGACCGTCTTACTGGTCCAAGGTTCTGTCAGAAGGCAACAGATGCAGAGTCTGTGTTTACTTGCTTTGTTACACAGAGGAGGGTTTATATGAAATTGAGAGTCATATCATCATCACTTACTATAATTGGACTGTAAACGTGCTGTGTTCCCAGCATGAAATGTTCGTATTTTATGACAAAGACTCTAATATCCCCACGAGTGGCTTTCGAGGCGACAGCTGCCGGCACAGATGTTGCTTAACTTGTTTTAGTGTATTTTTTCTTAGGTAGACAAACACTTGTCCTGCGTGCAATCAAACACCATTTAGGTTAGTTACAGAAAGACGGGGAAAACCCACATTACTGTGTTTCACTGTATGCTGTCGCTTGATGCTTGACGTCAGGTGTGCATGGTGGCACAATTAACTCCAGTGGATTCTCTTCAGATAACCTGTGGGGTGTCAGTGTGCTCAGGAAATGCAGAAACATCTGGCCTTTATGGATGGCTGGTTTACACAGCAGCAATTTGCCTTTAGCATCTTCCAGGTCATTCGGTATTGATTTGCTCACTGACTGTGCGTTTGCATCATTGCGGTTTAGGTTCAGGGCAACAAAGTGTACACACAGACGGAGAGAAGAAATATTTGCAGACAGTTGTTGCTCTTGTGTTGTCCATTCTTCATGTATCATAAACTTAGTTTGAAGTTTTGTTCCGATGTTTATGCTTTATTTTCAAAAGATGCAGTAAGGCTGAATTTGAACGATGGGTTCCAACAAAAGAGAAGCACGTCAGACACACACACACACACACACACACACCCCTTGTAGAGTCCATGTCAGGGCGGATGACCACTGTGTCACAGCATTATTCTATTTGCTAAGACACTTGTCTTGTGGACCTGCTCTCTCTCTCTTTTAATCAGAGATCTCTAAGCAGTTGTGCATACAAAGTGTCTCTGGAGTGTCAGTTGATGTAGCTTGATGAGAGAGTGATTGCTTTGTCAGGGCGAGTTGATGAGACTCACTGAAGGCAGCTGACCGCTGTGAAAGAGAGTGAAGGGCCAGCTGAAGCAACGCTTGAGCTTTAGCTTTTAATGCGTGAACGTACAAAATGTAGCATTTTCACTTCAGAATGTCTAAAAACGACTACATCTTTGTTGTTTTGTTTGTTATATTACGTTGATTGCTGACATTATCCAACTTGTTTCCATTCATGTTTAAACAAGGCCCCTTAAACAATGGATATAGGATTTTTGGGGTGATACTCATACCAATATTAGTTAGAAAATTCTGATATCTGATTTATTGGCTAATTTTATATATCATATCTGCAAAATTTGGTTATTAAAGACTTAGATATCTTACATTTTGAGAAATTTTATTCGATACATAACATTGCACAAAACTGTAAACACTTCACTTATTAGTTATTAAATAACTGACCGCCCTCTGCTGGACAAACTACATAATCACACAATTAAAAGTCACTAATCCAGGCATTTCTCTGGAAATATGTAATTTTATGGAAGGTAACGACAAGTTTCATTTTGTCTCCTGTCGCTAACTTGCCGGCGTCAGACTATAAGATATTCTTCCCTGTTAAAATGTTCGCTGTGTCAGAATAAGTGATTATAAAGTTATAATTTTTTGTGTGTCGTGGCCGAGAGACATGACAGACTACATGTTGCTCCTGGACCAATCATCGTTGGCAGTCACGACATGCGTGCTGCTGTCAGTGGAAAGGAAGGGCTCGCTACGGATTGGGACTGACAAGCTGCCGTTGGAGCTAAACAAAAAATGAAACATGCTGGTTTTTCTGTTGTGAGGTCGTGAGGCGTCCTCGATGTGGCGTCCGTTGTCCATTATGACACACTACGCGAGATAAACGATAGGCTGTTGTGCCCAATGCTCATTAATCATTTCCCAGCCCACCCGACGCCCTACGTCTTCCCGGTCGAGCTGTTATCGGGCTGCTGTTGTGTAGTCTGACCTCGGCATATCACCGGTCAGAGAGTGAGGAAGGAGATCAACTTTGATAAATGACTTTATCTGTGACCATTTCTGCCTGAGTCAGTCAGATACATTTTCATCAGCATGGTGGCTGTTTAGCAGTGAAATTAAACGAATCCCACAGTCCCATGCTGCTTCGTGATGTCATCAAACGGCGTCTTTTATTTTGCTTGTTTTGATACAGAGAACTCTAGTGGCAGAAAAGACGTATTGCGCACTTTTGGTTCTGCAGGTGTTTGATTTAAGTTTTCAAATGTTGGAATTTGCTTCTTCTTTTGATTCATACCACTTTAAATCAAGTATCTTTCTGTACTGTTGGTCAGACAAATGCAGCAGCATGATAATGTCATCCTAGAAATTCTGACTGACATGTTTACTATTGTTTGTGCCTTACGTACTTAACAATTTAAATGAAAATGAAGCATGAAGGAAAGAAAAAGCAAAGAAAAAAGAACATTTTTATACATTTCTGTCATGTCGTTTAATGGTCTGCCCATGAGTTCCCTAAAAGATAAAGAACTGAAAGAAAAAGAAGTGCGAAGGAAAAACAGAGAGCTGACAGGAGGTATCTGAAAGGAGAGAGAGATTGGTCGGCACTATTGAAATAAACAGATTGGAAAATTGGAGGGAGGGACACACACGGCGAGAAAGAGAGCGCATGAAACATCTCCAGTCTTTGTTCCCTCGCATGTGGGTGTGTACACAACAGACACACACATACGTCAGGCTGCCATAACTCATCACCATCCCACAAAAGAGGGAGACGGAGAAAGAGGAAGAGAGAGAGAGGAGGAGGAGAGGCGTCTTGCCGTTATCAGCACAATGCAAACAGCAACACAGTTTAGTCTGTCAGGTCACATTGAGACACATCCCAGCAAGATGCACATTTGGATTGCACTTGTTTTCGAGCTTTCAACACTTCCACAAACACAAAGAAGTTGAATCTAAATTCCATAAACAACGCTTATTTCCGCATTTTATGTCACCTGTGTCACTGCGAGATATCATCCATTTGTGTTGCTGTAATGTATCGCCGATGGAGTGAGATGAGAGCTTCACTGATGCAGCGACTGCCATTTACCTCATTTGCATACTATTACAGCCGTTTGGTTTTGATTTGACATTTTGCTCGGGTTGCTGTGGGCGGATACATGCACGGTCACGGCCCAGAGCCTTACTAAAGATAGCAAGATGGGAGAGAGATACGTCAGACTAAATTTGCGGGGCTCTTCCACTCGTGCGCCGTCTGACACCGTTAGCGGCCGTTCGTGCGGCGTCCGCCATGTGTGTTCATCAGCGTCTTGGTCACACGGGGTCTCTCTCTGTTGGGCATGTTTCTGTTTTTAACTCTCCATCCACACCCTTCAGAAAAAGAGAGAGGGAAAGACACTGGGCCTGTCCAAATGCATTACAGTAACCATTTGGAAGACAGTGGAAAAGATAGGCGGGGAGGGAGGAAAGTGGGACACGACAATAAGCCGTGGGCACTCGCTTGGTGACACTCCGACGGTCCAATATGATCGCTGCCTTCGTGATGCTGGAGAATCCCACATTCTTCAACATTGAGAGTCCACACTGGTTCTTCTAAGTAATTGTCATCTTTGTACATATATAGTAGGTGGGGCTACATTAGAGCTGGGTAATAATTTGATTTAAAGATGTTAAAAAATGAAAATCGTAAAAATTCATTTTCCCTTTAACTAGGGTAAATATGGTAGCCAATGGCTCTCTTTCAGCTCTGGTCTCTTATTTCCTAGTAGCAAAGTTTGGTGAAAGTTACGCTGGCACTTTATTAATCCGTAATTGGGGGATTCATCCTTGTTTGATCAAACCTTTATTTTAAAAATGGTTTAGTTTGGTTAAAGCTATGTTTGCACTTTATTCAGAATAGTTTCTCTTGCAATGCCTTTGTCTTTTGTAGTATTTTGTTTTAAAAAAGGATCAAAATTGAAAATCATTTAAGGTATGAAAAAAATCGCTGCGTCGGCCCCGGGTCTGATTCTGCTCTGTGGCCTTTTGCTGCATGTCAATCTCTTTTTCCATTTTTTTGTCCAATCCTAAAGCTGTCCTTCCAATAAAGGCACAAAAGCATTCCAAAAATTACACATGCTAACCACTGCACTGAAAAGACAGTAGATCTCCATCTTTACCGCTGAAAGATTACAGGAGTTATTCATCATTTTAAGCATGTCTGCCAGCTGTTTCAGGTAAATGTGTTGGTAAATGTAAACACCAGACCGTATTAGATCACATCCCATGTAAACTGTTGACCTGAAATCTCCAGTCAGACGACAGAAAGTTTGCCTGTAAATGCAGCCTATTAGTTGATCAGTTGATAGACAATAACTTTGAGTAAGTAATCTGGGAATGTCAAGTTAACAGGATCAAGTGATTCTCAGTTCAAGTAGGTTTGTTTAAGTTTCTGTACCCTGTGTGTAGAAATACATCCTCTGTCCCATGGACTTGAGAAGAATGTCAAACACTCAGAAAATGTATTTGTGTCTCCCGTATGTGTCATTCTGCAACCTCCGCCACGGGTGGAACAATAGGTCTGTTATTCACTCACCCTTCATCTTCATTCAAGCTCCCTCACCTTGGACCTGCCTATGCCAGACTTACAGAATAGATATGAGGAAAATTTTTAAAAAATACTGGAATCATCAGTAAAAGAAAAAAAAACATATTAGATGTGAGTATTTTAAGCCAATATACAAAAATTTACCTGTCAGTCAATCAATGCACAGTTTATCACAAGCTATTTGATTATTGATGAATCGCTTCATCTGCTGCTCAGCGTAACGCCGGCAATTTGAAGAAGTCACCTCAGGCTCTAGTGAATGATTCTGGAAATATTTTAGACATTTTATCAACAAAGTGAACACTAAAAATGAATCAGATTAATGTTAAGAATGACAACAACAGACACGGCTCACAATAATACTGAACCTAGTTTCAAACTGTTGAGTAAAGAAGAGGCAAGCTTTTTTCGCAGCCATGTCAACTAAGGGAAAAAAAAGACATATTTGGAGCAAGTAATTAACAAATGACTGTCATTGTTCGCCTGTTGTCCTAATCACACAGTTGTACAAAAGGTTAAACTGAGGCGTTTTTTATTGCTTTAGGAAAAAGGTTAAAACTGGGCACTTTTTCTGAGAAATATGTTTGGAAATACAAATGTTGGCTAACTCACAAAGATTTACATAGAAATATCAGTGCTGCTCTCTTGTCCGTGTGATGAGTGTGAAGGGTTTTAGCAGTTTTTCTCAAAATATTGATCTGTTTCTTTAAAACTCTCCATGTAACTGTACCAGCAATGTGTTAAGAGTTTTGGCTCCTGCTCCTTTTTGCTTTTATGTGTTAGTTTAACAGAAGTTTAAAGATGCCCTCTTTCATTTGTCTCCAGACACAGAGGCGGAGAGGAACGCCCTGAAAGAGCACGTCTACCCCAAACTACGAGACTTCTGCAGGGAGAACTATGGGATTGAATTCCAGGTAACCAGCTGCCTTCATTCTTCCTTTGATTTATTTTCTTTCTTTCTCACTGTCCTCCTGCTCAGGGGGCCTGTTACTTGCCGAGCTGTAGTTTGCCAGCGCTGACTGTTAAGTACCTCCAAACCCACATCATGGCTTACACAGCCATCCGCGCCTGGAGCGCCCCCGGAGCTGCGTCCAGGGTCCCTGTACCTTTAAGCGTACAGAAGGCCAGCAGAGATAAGGCTTCGATCGGTGAAGGCTGGCACAAATCGAGCTGTGGATAAGGCAGTAGATGCGAGGGCTTTCCCTTTGTTGTTGGCTGAGTATCGCCGCATTCTCCCCGTGGTGTCCACTGATCGGCATTTGCATTGCAAATCAGCTTCAGTGTTCACGGAAAGATTCCTATCAGGTTTGTTTGTTTAACAAATCCATGGGAGCCCTCGAGTCAGAGGGAGATTTCCACCACAGATTGTTCCTGGAAGGTTTCGAGCAGATTTGATTTTGATGAGGAGACTTGCAACCCCTGGATTGTTTCTTAAAGTTCTGGTCAGCAGGGTGTCAGCAGCTAATTCTCATTTCATGCTGAGGATCATAAAGAGCTTCAAGCACACTACATCTAAAATGTGTTATTCTTACAAGGCTTAGCATAGTAGTGTTATATGCAAAAAGAACTGTACGGTCATCTGTGGGACTAGGTTTTAAAACAAACTTAATTTTAGCAGACTTGAGCTGCCATTAACAGACAGGGGCAGTTTTAACGAAATTGAGGCCCGAGGCAAAGACCAGTGTGGGGCCCAGCTTGATTTTGCTTAACACTGTCATGGCTAATGAACAAAAAACGTTTAGAGGACGCTCTTTTCAGCTGGCAGAGCCACAGAACTAAAGCAGAGACCCAAATGAGATTTCTAACTGTTAAACGGAAGAACTGCAGACACGTAGAAGACAATGAAGCATTTTCCATACAATTTAATTCAAAGGAATAATTTATGCTTTTTAATAAAGCATCTGAACATCCACCGCCCTCTGGGGATAAAAGTCCAAATTTCTGCTCATAATTAACAGGCATATGTCTTAAATTATGGGATATTTGTGTGTTTTTATTTCTCAGCTAAATGTCTGAATCATGAAAACTTCATTGTTTGTCCAACGCAACAGAAATTTGCCTTTAATATGGCTCAAAAGTTAATGCTGTTGTACATAACACTTTAGGGCCACTTTTAGTAAAATTCCTGTATAGATCACATCATAAAACAAGTCACAACAAGCACACAGGACCATTTAGAGTTGTTGGAAAGTCTATCTGATGACTTTAAGCGGGGAAGGCTAGTACTTCCATTGACTACCAGTGTAGTAAACTAATTAGCAGTGGGGAAGCTCTGCCCATCTCGCACAGTTGAAAGAGATGGTATCTATCTTCTTGCGTGGAACTCGAGAGGAAGGCAATTATCAAAAAGAAAAAACGAGCCATTCTGAAGCACGTTGTCGTCTTTCTTCTACAAAGCAGGAAACCACAACAGCGGTTTAACCAAGGGTGCGTTGAAGGGACAAAACAGCAGCACGCGGTTAACGCGAATATAAAATTATAACGCGTTAATCGTGGCCTTTTAATCAGTCATGATTAAAGCGTAACGCTGACAGCCCTTGTAATTTTAGAATCAGATATTTCCTGGAAGGGGGCATGCGTGCCAGTTACCAGCAGAAGAAGAAGTAGAAGTCTATAAAGTACACATAAAATGCTAATCTGAGTCTAATAATAACCTAACGTGTTAAATAAACATGTCATAACACGCTCATGGGACCATTTAGAGTTAAGGGAAAGTTTTTCTGATGATTTTAGGCGGAGGCAGGCTAGCACCTTCCATTGACTACCAATACTTCAGCTAAGCTAACTAGCGGTGGGCGAGCTCTGCCCATCTCTTCCTTGTTACTGCACGCACAGTCGAAAGAACGGTGTCTATCTGCTTGTCTGGAGCTCGGGAGGGAGGCAAATAACAAAAAGGAAAAATAGGTGCCATATCCCTTAAAGTATATTTGACCAAATTTTTTATTCATACTCAAAGTCAAGAGAGTTCTAAGAAATTATACTATAACTGATTGTAAAATGTGACATATAGCACCTTTAATCACACATAAAGTTAATAGACATGTAAAGTAAGGCTGTACAGGAAACAGCCAAGTGCAAATTTATGTGTTAGAGTACAGATGGATGTAGGACTGAATCAGTTTTTGAATAAATTTGTCTATTGGGTTAAGGGCACAAGCCTGTGCACTGTACATACAGTGTAATTTATGAGAAATGTGCTCAAGGCTTGTTCTAGTTTATTTTTAAAAATTCACCGCGGGCCTTTTAAAAACCCGACAGCAGGCCGCAGTTGGCCACGGTTTGGCTGCCTTTCCCCTAACCAGAGAGAAAGGTCTGACAAACGTTCTTGAATCTCACATGCCTGTGTGTAACGGAGAAGTGCGAGATAATGCGAGAAAAGCCAGCCAGAGACATTTTGGCTCGTGCAGCCGCGGCCACGTGTCTGTCTGGTGATTCAGCTCCTCGCAATGACGAAGCGTGAGCTGAAATGATTATGCAGAAGGCATCTACTGTGACTCACTTACTCTGCTCTGCCACCCCCTCCTCCTCTATCTGAACCCTGTACTCCTCATCCTCACCCAGCCACCCACTGATGGAAGAACTGGCACCTTGGTTTACACCGCAGTGTACTGGAGTTAATAATGACTTGCACTAGTATGTGTGAGGTAGCGTTGAGATCGTATACAAAATCTACGTGCGGAATCTTCGCCTGAACCTTTTTCTAGTTGCTTTGATTAGTAATTTATGAGCGATCCCGCCTCCTGTTTCACACAAACACACACAAAAACGCTCAGAATCTCACACCCATCCGCTGGCGCACACTGACACACATATGCCAAGCTGATGAAACTCAATTCTCCGCGGTCCCTCATCACTTGACTCAGTTTCCATCCAGAACACTCCCCTAAGAGGTTGAAGAGGGAGACGGAGAGACGGATAGAGGGAGGATGAGGGCGCGGAAATCCAGCCCAGGGGCCGAGAGCTGCGTCCTCATTCAGTCAGTGCACAGCTGCGGCGAGGGGGGGATCAAGCTCCGTGATCCCTTGTTACCATTTCTATCCCCCATGTTTCCCGCTCGTGCTCGCTTTCATGACTCATTCTTGTGCTCACTTGTTTTTATAAGTGACACAAAACAGACACGAAGACACGGCGAGGAAACAGAGGAGAGGTGCGAGAGATACACATGAGGATCGGGGTCAGGCAAGGTTACAGCTCGCCTGTGACCATGCAAGACTACTGTTTGCGTGTGTCAGCCATATGGTGTTATTGATAAGACATTGATCAATGGACTTCACACTTATGGTTCAGTTTTTGTTCACTCGAAAAAGTCATTTATTCACTGGGATCTCAAGCAATGTGGTGGATGAAAAGAACCAAGTCCAGTTATTTATCGGCCCTTTATTCGGTCTGAAATGGTGCTTAATTGAATCAAGTGGGCGGGCCCTGTTGTACTGACGCACATCTCGGATCTAATATGTGAATGGATGTGAGACACATGCTGCATTATAATCATCTCCGGAGAGAAGACTGAGAACGAGCCGTGCTTTGCAGGGTGAATCACACGTTTCACTGCTCTTTTGCTTCCACGGCTGCTCGTTAGTTGGTAATGTATCATACCAGCGTTAGTGTTCATTCAGAGTGTAACAAGTATGTTTTTTTTGTGTGAATAATATTCATGCACATGAGGTTTTGGTACTGTGAAAACCTTTAACGTGTAGTAAAATAAGTCCAATCCCCTCCTTTACTTACCAGAATTTGCAAACTCATATTCATAAATGAACAAATTAATGTTTCTTGCATTATAATCAAACAGCATACACAATGCTGTATATTTTAATACCATTTTAATGCACATGAACTTTTAGAAGAATTGCCTGTTAACGGGATCTTTTTCAGATATATCATATGAATAGCAGGCCAAACTAGGTTCCCTGCCGGGGATTAAAGGCTGTAAGGTTTTGGTGACATACAGAAAAGACTTCTAAGTAAACTTCGTGTTCGATTACAACAATCACAAACTATATCACAATGCGATACTATCATGATACTTTGCCCACGATAACGATTATATCACAATTTAGCAATACTGCGATACCTCCTACTTTGTAGCACAATAATTTATGAAACATCACAATGTTTCTAGAAGCTAAAACTGATGAAAAAGTAGGCCTATAAAGGCAAAAGGGCAGGAAGTATTCATCTTGTACTATGTCGTACGTCAGTTTCACAGAATTTGGCAACTGAGTTGAAACAATGTTCAAAAAAGTGCATGAAGTCGTAGCTTGGTGTCTTTTCAACACACACATTGACCGCAACATCCACATGTTCACGTGTGCCATAATTTCAGCATAAAAATGGCAAAAAGTGTAACTGCCAGAAAATGTAAAAGAGGATATATGTCATGAAGTACTGAGGCTGGTACAGTAAGGCAACTTGGATGGGGAACTATTAATATTAATATTAATATTTGGCACCGGAGTACTGATAACATATTGCAAGAGAAAGTAATATGCTGTATTGCCACATGAATGTTTTTTCACAACCCTAATTATGTATAAAGTT
>JAQLOL010000016.1:11623950-11637974 GCA_029783665.1 Naso thynnoides | reverse complement strand
CTACTTGTATAAATTAAATATTTTTGGACTTTTGTTCAGAGCAAAAAATATGAAGGTGTCTGTTTAAACTCTGAGAACCTGATGAGTATTTAACGTTTTTCGTTTTTCAGGAACATTTAATAGAGGGGTAGAGCAGACGGATTGCAGTTGTTGCAGTGAGAGTTGTCTTTTTCAGGTTGTTTTCTACTCGTAAGCATGAAGCATGCTGCTAATGTTCCCTCGGCACCTTGCATTTTTACACTTGGTGATCCCTGCATATTTGCAGGTCTTGAATGCCTTAGGTTTAAAGAAAAATTTCAACTTAGAGCAGAAAAGCGCCTAACACCACTTGAGTATTTTTCTAATTTTTCAATTAGATTAATGTGATCTGATGTTAATTATATACGAACATGTATAGTCATTAAATAAGTCTTGAATTGAATGTCGTCCAGACGAAGCCCCCAGCGTCTCTGTCTATGATTTCACCTCTTCTGAGGTGCTCATGTACCCACACAGACCTCTGTTTAACTACATCTAACGCACTGCTTTTCACCGTCCATCAGAGCCAGAACAAAAATGCCCTCAGTCTTTCATGTACAACAAAACAGCGGTTAGTGGCTCGGTGCACCACATGAACTGCTCATTTTTAAAAATTGCGATGTAATTCTACGAGCGGAATCATTAATCATGGAAAAGGAAAAACATGAAAAATAATTATAGAGAGGTGAATCTAGTAACTCTCAACATGGGGCTTGGAACCCCCTTATGGGCTTGGAAATGGTAACGTGGTATAAAATTTGAAATAAAAAAAAATGTTTTTTTTTTTTTTTTTAAATGACTTTGCCTGCTACAATCTCACTTTTATTTTTTTCTACTTCTCTCTCACTTACTTTTTCCACTACCCTCACTTTTATTTTTCTACTATTCATTTCTGATACATTCTCAATTTACTTTTCTACTTTTTTCCACTACACTCTCACTTACTTTCTCCACCACTCTCTCACTTTAATTTTTTCCACTACACACTCACTCTTATTTTTTCCACCATACTATCACTTTGACTTTTTCTGCATCACTCTCACTTTAATCTTTTTCCACCCCACACTTTTACGTTTTCCACTACTCTCTCACATTTATTTTTTCTACTCCTACTACAATCTTTTCTAACACTCTTTCACTTTAATTTTTTCCACTACACTTTGAAGTTTTTTTCACAATAAAACTTTTTCACTATACTTTTTTTTCTGCTATGTCTGACCTTTTTTATACTTTGCTATTTTTTTTTATTCTACCTTTAAAGAAGTAATAAACACCTCACACTGAACATATGATGTATGTAACCAGTAAAACCACCTACAACTTTGTGTTAAGGCGGAAAAGTTTAGAACACACTTGGATAAAGATAATGAATGTATATTTTAGTCGCAGTCGTCGCCTGGGGAAGAAATATGCAGCTGTCTCCTTCCACAGCAACACAGCTGCTCACAGCCGCTCACAGGTGCACAACAACAATCTCACAGATAAGCTGAGGTGTAGCTCTAGCCCTCCTGCTGCTCCCACCAGTTACAGGAAAGGCGAATATCTCCCACACTGTCAAAGTAAAGTCCCACACTCGCAATTTAAGTGCCGAGCAGTTATACAGGGCTGCCAGTCACTGCTGATCCACACTGCGGATGTGTCAGTCATTGTGCCAGGCTAAACTCATTTGAGCTAGCTAGTCTGGTGAGCAGCAGAGCATGAAGGGAGACAGCAGCATCGCTCACCACTGAAATGCTTCGGCTTCACCCTCATCCCCCCTCGCTCTGCCTTCTACTTTTTGCTCCTCAAACTTTGCCAGCCAGGAGGAAGACCAGCAGAATCTATAGCCACAAGAGAGATGAAGAGGAAAACAAGTAAGCGATGATGCACATTTTGTGTTTTTGCGGACTGGAACTTGAGCATCAAAGCAGCAGAGACCATCAGGAATCATCTGTCTTATTGTAAAGCAGGCTAAACACAATGAAAGACCCAGCAAGCTGCCGGTGGGAGGGGATGTTGTCGTCTTTGAGCAGCCCAAGCCGGCAGCAGCTCGGCGTGGGTCGCACTCTCACACAGGCGTTTCGTCACCCTCCTCCCCTGCGGTGGGAGATTCCCCCCTGTGCCGTGTTTACAGTTGATATTGTTTGAACTGCCAAAACTTGTGATGAATGTGTTAAGAGAGACCCAATTTGTGGCGTGTGTGTGTGTGTTTAGAGCTTAGGCAGAGCTGTTTTGCTTTTGTTTAATTAAATTTAACACAAAACTTGGCACCGTTTTTTTTTTTTTTTTTTTTTCAGTTTTCCTTCTCGCACTGTTTATCTGCTGAAATGTTTTGTTCTGTTTTTCTTAACTTAGTTCATCTCATTTAAATATGCGCATGCAAACTTAACATTGAGCATTTAGTTGCGACGAAACAACACTGTTTGCAAGTGTTGCAGTTACTGTACAGGCACTCAAATGTGTCTCAGTAAAAAGTCTCTCAGTAAAACAAGTGTATAACTTTGTAATTTAAGGTATTTCTACTATTTACTTGTTCTTTTGTAAGTTCAGGTAATTGGTTCTGCTATTTATTCTTTCCTGTGGCAGAAATGTTTCACAAAGGACAAGAAAATCTTCTTAATTTAGAGCTGGATGAGAAACTAATTCACTTATTATGTGTTTTTGCTCTAATTAAAGCGCTGTGATGTAACTCTTGGCCCGTGTTTGTGTGTTTTCAGGTGGTGGATCTGTACTGGGGCGTGGACCCAGAGGAGTGGGACAGCCCAGAGCTGCAGCGGCTCAGAATGAAGCTCCTGGAGGAATGTCTAAAGACCTCAGCGGGACCATGTTTTGTTGTAAGTAGCACATACCACACAAGTTACAGTTCGTGATGTAATGTAATGGATTTTGTTGGTCTGTTTCGATGTTATCGCTGCAGCTTCACACTTTACATAATGAGAGGAAAAATCTATCAGTGTCTGCCTGAGTTTTTCCCACCATCCCTTTCTATCTCATTACATGGCTCTGATATGGCATTAAGACTGGATTGTTCCCAGGCTATTCGCTTTTGAAGATCTAATAACCACCTAATAAGAGTGAAATCCAACTTTTCTTGTCAAACAGTCTTTTTATGAGTGAAAAGTAAGACTAAAAATGACGAGTTATGGTGCATTATTGGTCCTTTGGTTACAGTTTTCTAATGTGTGGGTGCAAACAAAAGTGTGTCTATTCTGTTACATCATGGACAAGCACAAGATATACAGAGCTGATTTTTGTCTAAGGGTGCTTCCTGTAAGTTCAACACTTGCATAATAAGACATTGCATCCTTGTTGCCTGATGACTTGGTGCATAAAGACTAGGGCCGACTGATATGGGATTTTTGGGGCTGATGCCAATACCGATATTAGGGAGGAAATTCCGATATCCGATATATTGGACGACTTTAAATACATTATAATATCAGCTGAATGTGATTATCAAATACTTGTGACAAAGATATGTAATGAAGGCAGGAAATCTTAACATTTTAGCAATCTTTATCCCAAATATCAGTGCGTTGCACAGTAAACACTTCACTTAATAGATGTTAAATAATGAACCACCTTCTGCTGGACAAACAACATAATTGCACCATTTTAAATCTCTAGTCCAAGCATTTTTTCAACCTTAAAAAACAGTTTTAATATCCGTGTATATCAAAGAACATAAATGTCGATACTGATACATCTGTGATAGGCTAGTATCGGCTGATAATATCGGCAAAATGATGTATCAATTTGGCACTAACAGAAACAGCAACAAAAGATAAGTAACCTCGCAGAATTGACCGTAGATGCTAAGTCATCCTTGGTGGAGTTAAACAAAAATAAAGTATGTTGGAAAATATTTTGGTCAAACACACTATAAATGCTGAAAATTCATGCAAAACTAAAGTTAGACTTGCATGAATGAGTTATGTGATGACCTCAGCAAGCAGAGGGAACGAGAGAGAGGCATGACGGGTAATTATGGCTGACAGTGATCTTTCAGTGATCTTTTTTAAGATCATTTTGGCTCCATGAAGAAGAAAAAAAGTCAGGCGCGGGGACGAACGAGGATGAAGACGGCAGTGAAGAGAGGAAGAGAAGTTGATGGTGAATTATTCAAATGGAACAGATCCGTTTCTAGAGGTTGAAATTGAGGTGAGAGATCACAGGGAGAGGTAATGCATTATGGGTAGGACAGCAGCCCTGGGCTCCAGGGAGCATAATCTCCCTCCCCAGACCCAGTTTTGTATTTTCTTCCTCTACCAGCCTGCATGAGCTTATTCCTCCCATCTGTCTCATTCACAAGTTGCTCTTCTCTTGCTCGCTCACACGAACAAGCACATAAACACAGTTTTCATTGCAAAACATCTGCAGCTGAATGATTCATTGTAGTTTATTTTCAGTGGAGTGATGCTTGTAATATCAAACTGGAATCACAGGAACATCTTCTAACTGGTAAAACCGCCTCAGAAATGCAGGACATCACAGTTTCTCCCTGCAAAACTCTTCCATGGGTTTTAAAAAAAAAGGCTGATTTGTTTGGTTGCTGCACAGCTTGTATAATAATACTAATAATTTGTCAAGACAAGTCAACGTCACAGCAGCAGAGTCTGTAGGGTAACAAAGAAACCTCACCCCTCATTTACCACGTTAGTTAAAAACCATCACAACAGCTTTTATTTTACCGAAGCAAAAACAACCACGATGGCAGGATGAGGACACAAAACAACAATAAAAACAAACAATTACAGGAAGAGGACCAAAGTGTGACACATGAGGAGAAAACTACAAAACAAAAAGCTGAAAATTCGATTAACTAGAATGCAAATCATGACAGTGCTTTGTGAGTATTCTTCTTTTTCTGTAATGTAAATCAACAGCAGGAAATCCCTACAAGCATGTGCCAAATGACAACCAAAGAAATTCACCACAACAAACTCAGTCATAATAAATCCCAATGAAGACTCTCTACATGCGCAGATGCTAGCAGTGAAGCCGAAATAAGTTAGTAACATTCCCCAAGCACAGAACAGAGCCAAGACAATCGGAAGCGCGAGCAGAAAATGCTGGAATTTACCTTAATGAAGTTGTAGTGTCATCAGAGAGAGAAAAATCCCACATGTGACTTAAAATAAAGTCCTTTTCCCAGAGAAGGAAAACCAAACTGCCAACCAAGACAGACACAAAACACCATAGGCAGCACGGATTGAGTGGCGAAAACAGTCATATTCCTCAGAAGCTGCTTTGAAGCAACATAATCCAAGTGGAAGCAGTCTAACCTCCGTGAAATGCAACATTAGCATTAGCAGCAAGTGTTTGCAGGTGATCAGTGTGGAAGCACCTTAAAAAAGTAGGCGGGGCACTGACAGCTTGAGCAGACTGCCCTCTACAAACAGGTGCGCTGGGTATGTGATTGTTTGTCATATGATGTGTTTGCCTGAACCACAACTGTTTGCACAATATAACATACATACGGAAGAATATTTCTTCTTTCCATCTACGCCTCTGTTTGCCCACACTCTTTTATTGGCAACAGTTTCTGAGAAATATTGCCCGAGTGTTTCGGTATTGACCCTCTCATACAGTTGAGGAGTTTAAGATTTGTCTGCCGATTATTTTTTTTTTTCCTCATGCACTAAAGTTTAAAACTGCATCATGAAATTTGATGTCAAGGCCTCTAAAGCCCGTGGAGGCTTTGTCTGCAATAACGGGCCGTACAATGTAAGCTCAATCAGCCTAAACTGCTCTGAAATGACCATATCTGAGTTGAAAAGAAGCGATACACTCTCCCCTTTGTGCTGCCGGCTCGCCGTTTGCCGTGCCGTTGTGCATGCTGCACTGATTCCGTTCGTTCCCATCAGCCTCTCTGCCCTCTGTCTCCGCTGCAATTTCACCATCTTAACCCCGCCTGACCCCGAGCGAGACCACACAACACACTGAGGGAAAGTGGGCACACAAACACATACGCACTGTTTTGTTCTCTCCTGCTTTTCAAACGCACACCCACAGAGGCGCACACAAACAGAGCATCTTGACCCGAGGCAATTTCTCTGTCATGAGTTTGAGAATCGGTTTGTGGGTGAAGCAGACTGTTTACATCCCTCTAAACACCTACACACACACACACACACACACACACACACACACATGCATGCATGTACAGTGCACATCCTTCCCATCTGGCTGGTTAAATCTTTAATGGCATATTCTAGTGGTCCACTCGCAGTGATGAATGAAGGATTTTATGCAGAAGAGCCCACAATAGCTCCACTGAATTAAGTCCCATTCAGATTTTTCAGAGCCAGCTGCGCCCGCCGCTGCAACCGGGCTCCCCCCACCGTCACCGCCACACAGGCCGACTGGCCCCGTTTCCTGGACTCGGGAGCTCAGAGCGGCTCCTTTGATCAGGGACTTGGATCTCGTTTTTGACAGTTCTGGGTTGTCTGGGCCATCTCCAGCGTCCCGTTGTTTATTTTCACAGGGTGGCAGACCTAGATATATACATGTGAGGACAGGGTGGAAACGTCAGCAGAATTTAGAGGCTTGTTGTTCCCGCGACACGTGCGTTGACGTGCGTGTCGTCACCTCTTCCACGCTTTCAGTTTTCTCATTTTGCTCCATTTCCTGTCATTTATCTGCTTTTCCGTCTGGTTCAAGCCGCTTACACCTTCAGCTGCTAACCCTGCGGCAGCGTCACCCCCAGCAAACGCACTGACACGTGGCAGCAAGAGGAGACTTCAAACACAGGCTGATGTGGGGGGTCTGCAGCCCACGACAACTGTCACAGAGCCCAGTGTGTGGATCAGAGGGAAACGGAGGGAAGGTCTGAGGAAAGGAAAATCACACCTGCATTGATTATTGATGTAAGAGGAAATGGAAGAGGTGGGACGTGCTTCAATTGCGGAGATAAAGGAGAGATAAAGAGAAGAGATAAGGGGAGCGTGGGACCTTGAAGTGGGAATAAGAAACACCACCGAAGAAGCCGCCACAGAGGATCTGTGCAACAACTGGAAACCTCCTCATACTTTGTTTTGCACATTCACCTCTACCAGTCATTCACTGCTCGACTGTAGAATCGTAATGACAACACTGATATCTAGCTTTGAAACTTCCACTACAGGCAGACTTAATCCCACTCATCGTCTCACGCTGATCTCCGGGAATTAGGGATTTAAATCTCACTTATTGTTCATCTCATTACACGGGAGGGAAAACGGTTCTCGAGTGAAACCACAACTCTGAAAACAGCCGAGTTCTTTTCATTTCACAGGCATGTGTGAGCGTCAAGTCGTCTCAGTTTATAAGACAGAGAGTCAACTGTTATATAACCAGCTTTTTATTGGATGTGTCAGTCTTTCTTTATGAGTGAGAATCAATTGCAGCAAGTGTTTTTCAAAGGGCACGGCTGAGCACAAGACAGGTGGCAGCGCAGGGTTGTTAAACACACACGAACGCGCGCACACACGCCACACTACAGTTCACCTGGGCGAGGGGGCTTTTCTCTAACCTGTCGATGCAATAAAGCCGGTTTCCATGGCGATTGCAGGGGTTGGCATGGTGATGGTGTCACTGACCCGGAGATTAAGCATGACAATGAGCCATGTCGGGGTTTTTTTTTCCTCTTTCTTCTTCTCCCCTGCTTTCCAACAGTCTCAAATTCCCTCAAGTAAAAAAAAAAAAAACACTAAAACTTGATAAATGCCTCAAGGACAGTAAACAGTATGCAGCCACACATCCAGTTTTTCTGCTTTTCTTTGTCCCCATTCGTCTGACTGGCCTTGTGGCAGGTTCACTGCGTGTAAGTGGATAGTTGAGGATACTGTAGCTTTTATTTTCTCTCTGCTTCTCCTCCATTCAGTTTACATGATGTAACTGCTAATGTGATAGCCTGGAGTGGCTGGTTTAGCTCCCATCTCCGGTGGGAGTTAATACATAAAACAGATACTTGGCTCCCTGAGTAAAGCAAAGAGGAAAACCTACATGAACGATGTATTCGACCTGTACGATAAAGTTAGTGAGGTTAGTGCTTTTAAACTGGAGACAGCATGTTTTCTGAATCCTCTTGATTTTCATGCGTGTTGTTGACGGACATTATTGTCCCACAATAAAAGACATAAATGAAATAAAGGGGCTACTTACATGCAAAATACATTAGCATTGTGGCGAAACAGCTTCTGAAAGATCTTAAAAAAACAAGAAAAAAGTGTTCTTTGGTAAAAGAAAAAACAGAAAATCAGCGAGATTTATTTTTCCTTTAATATGCAGCAAATTTATGTCGTCATTTATTGCTAGTACAAAATTAACCAACACTGATTTCTTGTCTAAAAAAAAAACATACTATGATAATTAGAGCATACTTTATACTGTCGGTACGCAGTAAAGAATTTGCTCACATCTGCATCAAACACTGCTCTGTGAGTGAGTGCACACTGAAAATTAAATATTTCTTTGAACAGATCCTGTTTTTTCTTCGAGCCTTTTCTCGCTCTGCAGTGCCAAAGCTTATGCAGCAAAACGGCAGAACAGTCGACTGCATGTTTCATTGATTGATTGACCGCGTGAGCGATTGATTTGTTGATTCATACTGGAGCTGTGTACAATATCTTAGTCGACTGTCCCAACTGGCTTCATCAGATAAAGTGCACTTAGCCAGAGTATAAAAACCCCTTCCAAGGATGAAAATCCAGGGGAGGGAGGGAGGCAGAGCGGTGCCGCTAAACCTGGAAATGCATTTGGCCCCTGTGTGCTTTGCTATTGTCACTTTAGCCGCCTGTGTTTCTTGCACCTGCGGCTGCTGAAGTGTAATAAGAACTACTACAACCCTGTGGTGCCCTGTCAAAAGTGAGCCCCACACATAGTGTGTATGTACACACACTTATCAGCCACCATGTGGTAATCCACTTGAGATGGCCTCATTCCAGCTCTGCTCTCTGGTTAAGACGGGGATGTTAAAATCACCTGACAAATATTTGGACATTTCCTCCAGCTTGGCTTCTTTAAGATGATTGGCTGACAGAAGTGACAGTAGATTACACACAAGGGTGGAGTGGTATGAATGTGTGTGTGCTGATAAGCAAGGATTTGAGCACCTAATTTTGTCATTTTGATAGGAAACACCAGTTGGTTTTATCCTAATCTCTATCGCCTCACACACACATGCAGGAACACACGGTCACCCACTCCATTCATCCTGCTGCATCACTGCGAGGCGAGCTTACGGAGACTTTGTCAGCAACTTGAGGAGTGACTGCTTTCTCCTCCTCTCCCTCACACACACTTTCTACTTACTGTAGTTCAGCCCAGTGCCTCCATCCTCAGCTGACATCACTGCAGCACTGTGAGTCATAGAAAGCCATCTACAGTGGGTGGATGAGGTGACTTGCATGGCAGCCTGGTGGCGCGAGATGCGGCTCCGTCACAGCTTCTTAGAAGATGTTTCTACACTTTCATGCACTTTTAGGCTAAAAATAGATTTAATATTGTCATAAAAATGGCAAGTCAAGGTGTTGAGTGGCATCACTAATGTGGAGCAGTGATGAAGTCATGACACTACATTAAATACAAGCTTCATAAAGGAGAGTAACTGTCCGTTAGCTAAACCTTTCACCCTAATGTTAGCATGCCTGGCTAACTAGCTTACCTCAGGAATTAGACACCTAACTAGAGCTACTTTCAAGGTCAGTAGGAGCATTTCACATTATTTAAAGTTACTTTTTTTGTTAAAATAAATAAACATGAACACATACATAAATAAAAATTAGAAAGGCCTGTTCACGATGGCTCATCTATCATTAGCTACCTGGCCCAAACATGTAGGCTAACGTCAGCATGCTAGGCTAGGCTAAGTAGCTAACCACAGAAAGTAGTATCTATCTAGAGTGACTTCCAAGGCCAATAGGAGCATTGTACATTTCATGATTTTAAGGAGTTGCAGTTTATGTTTAAAAAAAGGGGGGGGGAAAAGCCCTGTTTACGACAGCACATTTTTTTTACCCATGTTTTGATGAAGGCTAACGTTAGTCTGCTGTTTATTTGATTTGGGGAAGTTTGTAAAACTTTTGCTCTACTTTTGCCAAAACATTTGTCAGTCATGTAAGATTTAAAGTTAAAAAAATCACACGGGGTCAAAATAATAAAACATGAATTTGACCTCTGTCTTACTTATCCAATTATTTAAGTTCAGAAGCTAAAGCTGATTACTCAGCTTTGTTAAAATAAAATTACATGCACATTCCTCTCTGGCCATATGGTGCATGGACTCATGATTTCTCAATTGTTTTATCATGCTGAAAATAAAGAGGTCAAAGCATGTCTGTTGGAAACAAATGGTCAGCTGGAGGCAGCATTTTCTGTGAACTAATGTCGCAACATAAGTTGCTAGCTATCTTCTTCTATGATCAAATCTTGTTGCGGTTGTCATGTTAGCCTACAAAAGTTGAATTGCCAGAAATGAGAAACCTGCTTTGTCTATATCTGTCTTAAATCAAGAATTCACTGTTATAAAAATTAGAATAAGCTTTGAGTACAAAATCTGTCGTTTTTACTGTACACCGCCTCCTTTCAAGAAAGCAAAGCAATTGATGTCACATTGGTAAGAAAGCAGGAGCAGCGCTTAGACTCAGTTAATTATGGATATTTAGTGAAACAGCCACTGATCAGGTTGGTTGAGCTATTTTGTATCACACCAGTTTCTATTTACAAAAGTAAAACCTAATTTATTTAGTTGACATTCATCCTGCTGTGATCTCAGTTTGTGTTTTGGTTTCACGTTTCTGGTGAGAAATCGGTGAGTAATGCTGTTAATTTTGTATTTGTTGGATCTCTGAGCTGTGTACCTGTCACTTGGAGCGTTTTGGGCCGGAGTGACTTCTCCTGTCAATCACAACTGAGGATAGTGAGCAGTGCGGCCTAGTTGTCTTTTTAACTCTTCATTTTGCGAGGAAGAGATCACAGTGAGTTTTACTCAATAACAAATCCCTTTTCTTTCTTTCTCTATTTGGTACTCATGTATTTTCTGCTTGTGTATTTACTGCCCAGTTTATGTGTTTATATGTATATTTGCACTATTTTATAATTAGGCTTCTTGCTTTATTGGATGTTCTTGAGTATTACAGTCACTGGAGGGTATATTTGTTCTCTACTTTGCATCATTATCTTTTCAACATTCTTGTTTATTTTTTTTTAATCTTCCTCACTGTTTTCTTTCGCCCTTTGGTGGGGCCTGCATAAATTGAATCTACTGTTCCACTGCATAAGTGGGTCAGCAAACACTTTAAAGGCAAAGGGTGGGTTTGGATCCAAAACAAAATACCCAACCTTGGAAATGACACCTCCTCCTCCAAAACAACTGATGCTGTTCCTGGAAACTCTCCGCAAAATCCAAAAACAAGCTGCAGCGTGAACCTTTGCTACCAAACGTGTGCAACATGGCTCCAAAACTGCACGAATATGAAATGAATCCATCGTGGGCATTTGTGGGTTTTGAGAGTAGGACGTTTCTACGGACCATGCCACATGCCATCATCTGATGCTGCTTGTTCTCTGCATCTGTTCCCACTGCGAATGCCAAGGGAATGAGGAGTCCAACATGGAGAGGCTTTGAAGCGTCACTGCCGCGAGCGCTGCACACCAACATCGTTTTCCTGCTCATCTGAGCTCACAGTCATCCAGCTTGGCCCTCACTGGCTCTGGGTCCTCGCCCCTGAGGCTTTAACCGCATGCGAATTACGACACATGGAGTAAAGATCAGCTGGTCGAGGGGTTGAGGGGGTTTCCAGTGATTTTTTGCTCCCATTGTCCTCGAATGTGACTGATGGAGCACGTCCATGAGTGTGAAGGATCACTTTCGATGGCACTGAATCTGCTGCCATTCAAAAGTGTGTGCACAGAAGCTGATGGGAAGAGCGGAGACTCATTGGAGCTCAGCGTAGATATGCAGCGAGTGGAGTGGGAGATAATAGTGGGATGAAAAGGCCACTTTTAATTCGATGATTAGTAATTATGCAGCTAGTGTTGAGAGTTCTGGTTTCTGACTGAAAAGATTACGCAGAGCGATTGTTTGGCTTTAATGTAAAAGAGACAATGATGATAATAACTGTGCATTAGCTTTTAGCTTCTGTCCGCACAAACCTGCATACATCCTGTTACTTAATGAATTAATTTCCTTTCAGTCCCATCTGTTCTTTACGTACAACAGTGTGCTCATTTTACTAATACTACTGATTACTGAGCATTAGGAAAACTTGGCCAGGGCTGTGTTTTACAGAAAAGTGTGTCACTCAAACATTTGCTGTGCAGCAGCAGAACAAATTTCCTTTTCTTTCCAAAAACGATGAATTAAGAGAACAGATTGGTATTCAACTTGAGTGCATTTGAGGTTCTGACCTAAATGTTTCCTTGATACCAGAAAGCTCTAAATAGTTGGTCAGATTTGGTCAGACAATTTTAGACTGTTTTGTTTTAAAGAAGTTCAAGTTCGGCTGTGTTTTTAGACAAGACAAATCAGCACCAAACAAATAATCAATATTCTGGTCTGTGGGATGAGCACCCACGTTAAAGAGGCTGTCAACATCATTCTCAAGAGCAAAAGGTCACAGACTGAGTTCTGCTTTCTTCTCTTCTGATTTATACTGAGGACAGTCATGATGAAACGGCTCTAGAAGTGTGTTAGTGATGGTGAACAAACTCATGCTAAAAGGATTCTTTCTCCTTGTTTCCATTTCCTTTTATTTTCTCGTCTCCATTTTAAAAAAACTATTTAATGAGATGACCCTCACTTGTCTTGTCTTCCCTTTAATGCTTCTATTGCTCTTTCATGAATAATTATGCCGTGATATTTATGCGATAGTGTGTGGCATATAGAGGGCAGATGGCATTTCAATTTAACAACCACAGGTTCTTTTCTCGCTTGCAAACAGTTTTTCTCTTTAACACTTAGCAAATGTGAACGTGTCTCCGTGGGAAGAGGGATGCAACATTTTCTTATTTAAATCATGCATATGTCGCTGCGGTGGAAAGCAATTTCCATCCAAGATATAGCTGTCAGCAGTGCAAACAGAGTTGTGCATCCCTGATGTCACAAATAGGCCATTGGACATCCCAACTGCAACACTGCTGCATCTGTGACTGAGTTGCACGGCATGCATAATCGACTCCACTATTCACCCTGCGCCACTGATCCAAAAAATAGAGCCTGAAATAGTTTGAAGGATCCTGATGATGCCTATTTTCCGTTTCTCTCTTTCACACCTTCCCTGCCCTCTTTCTGCCTTTCCTTCCGTCCCCACTTCCCCTCTTCAGGGTCTGGTGGGAGAGAAATACGGCAGCATCCGAGTGCCGGGGGAGGTGGAGTCAGCCGAGTTTGAGATGATCTTGGATGCAGCTGTGGAGGCGGGGCTGGACACACACATTTTGGAAGAGTGGTACTGCAGGGATGAAAACTCTGTGCCACCCGCATACTACCTCAAACCCAAAGCCCAAATGCTTAAGAACTACCAGAACTCTGTAAGTCCAGCAAACATGTTTTCAAGAATCCAAAAAATGATTTATCGGTGGTTGTACATCATTTTACCATTGTGCTGATAGTAGATTATTTTCCTTGAGCTCTGCTCTGAGGAACGTGCTTTACATGCAGAAAGGAGATGAAGTTAAAGCCAGATCTTAAAGGACCAAACCAGAGTTACAACATGTCATTAACTTTTGTCAACATTGGCCACATCGTTTGCATAAATCCCATGTATTTTTTCCTAAATTAGCTTTATCTATTGCCCTGTTTCCATTATTTGTAAAGCAAAATTTCAACAAAGGTTTGAAATCTCACAAAAAAGAAAATGCGATTTAGGAACATTTCTATTAACTGGTTTGGAATGAATGAACTAGACTGCAAAGCGTAGTTTGGTCAGGAGATGGCAATATAGGCAACGTAACACATGCTGGAATAAACAGTAGAAGTAGAGGTTGCAGACCGGAACCAGAACATGGTGGCATTTCGTTGCTGTTTACCATCTAAAATTGCCGTTATG
>JAQLOL010000016.1:11599661-11617598 GCA_029783665.1 Naso thynnoides | reverse complement strand
GGAATCCAAGTCAAGATGTCTTACAGCTGTGGGACTCCGCTGTGTGTTCGCAAAGATCTTACTCTCTTGTTCGCACATTCTCACAGGTGCATACACACAGCTGAATGAATTAGCTGAGAGACAGATGATGTCAAAGGGAATTATGGAGGTATTTATTTGGAGCTTCTCAGTTAAGTACTGAAGCAGAATTTTGCAATGAAAACATAAATGAGACTGCAAAACAGATTCTTATCACCATAAGAGTAATCAGATGATTTCAAGTTGTGCTCATTGTTAAATAGACTTTTTAACCATAAAATACAGCAGTGTGTAATTGGTTCCTAACAGTGCAATAGCTGCTTTGGCACAGTTACACAATATTGCCAATTTAGGAATGAGCCTTCAGGGACTCTGCTAAATTTTGGGCCCATGATAATGGCTGGTATTTACTGTATGTAAAAAAACAGGTTAAATAAAGTTATGCAGACTTTCATTTATGGCTTATTGTAATAGTGGATATTATTTTTATGCGTTGGCAAATAGATTTACAGCGGTAATGAATAGAGATGAAACCTGAGCATTTTTGTCATTTTTCTCATTGTGTCATGTATTATATTGGTTTCCTGTCATGCAGGTACATTGCAGCTGTATATAACAAATACATATTATAGTCATATTAGCTTTTTCTAACTTTATGCATTAATCAATCTCCTCAAATCAAGGCAGCTGACGAAAGTACTCTGTAGGATTTTTGCACAAACACCCTGCACAATATTGACACTTCATTAAATTGATGACATTAATAGAACAGAGGCCTCAAAATGGTGGTTGTGCTCATTTACAGAATGTTTCTCATGATAACAGAAAATTATTTGTTTATTAATTAAATCTATGTCTTAATAATGAAGAATATTTAAAGACATTCAAATTCAGTACTTTTTTTAAACAATTTTTTCTGTCTAATCAACGTTAGAAATTTGGTGTAGCACAGACTGTGATAAAAAATGTATTACATCTATCCTCCTTGCTGTGCTAATGAGCCCTACCTCAGTCTGTTAGAATAACAATTGATTAGCCCCACTGCCCTCACTCCAGAGCTTTGATTATTCTAGTTGTTTGATTGTGTTTTTCTCACCAGACAAAGTAAAATGCAAGTAAATTTCAACATTTTCCCTGGGCTGACAGCTCTGGGGCAGAAGTATCACATGGATGCATCAACAAAATTAGGACCAACCCCATTATGCACTCTTTTGACCACCTAGAACCACAACAAATTCCATTCTAAAATTAATCACTTTAGAATGTCTTTGGTAACATGCCGATATGTCACACTTGTATTTGTGACATTTTTCTCTTTTTGTTGTTTTTCAGTTTGTTTGAGTCTGGAATAAAGGATTTTATATCCTTTACCCGGAAAATTACAACAGATTAAAATAATAAAAATCAACATCCATATAAACCCTCTAATCAGCACACACAAGTGCTAACTAGTTGCTGACAAGTAATGTAGCATTTGAAATGTCTGTCACTGTTGAATAACATTGAGGAAACACTGAATTTTACCCACAGTATATAACAAGTGTTTTAAATATTTTAGTTTTTATTTGAGTTAAGATTTAATAAATGCTGTGAACCCTTTCTAAAAAACAACGCACTCCTTAAAATTTAACAACATCTTTCTGCTGTTTTTCAGGCTTACACATGGCTGCAGAAAGAGATGGGCCCTGAAACTGACCCAGTGGTCATTGTCCGTTTTATTGGCTCCACTCAGCTCTCCACGGACCTACGCACCCTCCTCCAGAGCATTTGTGAACAGATTGCACTAAACTACCGCTGCCTGATTCACTTTTTGCCTAACAAGATCCAGGAGATGAGGGAGCTGCTCATCAACCTTCTAGGGGAATCTTCATTCCACAGGCCCTTGGTCATCATCCTGGATGCCCTGGAACAACTGTCAGACGCTGATGAAGTTCGCAAGCTGTGGTGGCTCCCAGTTCATCTGCCTCGGACAGTCCGCATTGTAGTTTCAACTTTGCCCAATAAACATGGGATCCTGCAGAAGCTTCGGCACCTCATTCACGATGAGGATTATTATGTGGAATTAATCCAGAGGGACCGCAAGGTCTGTAGCCAAACATTAAAACAACAGTTGCTGGGGGTGAAGAGAAAGGTCACCTCAGGCCAACAGATCTATGTCAATGAGGCGCTTGCCAAGTGTACATTGCCAATGTTTGTCAATCTCATCTACAGAGAAGTAGTTCACTGGAGGTCTCACAAAGATGTTGATGACAGATCCCTCTGCTCCACAGTGCATGAGAGCATAGAACAGCTCTTCTACTCAGTGGAGAACAAATTGGGCCAAAGATTTGTTTTCAGAGCATTAGGGTATATCACCATGGCCAAGGCTGGGCTTACTGAGGTCGAACTGGAAGATATTTTGTCCCTTGATAACATAGTTCTTGGTGATGTCATTGTGGCAACTTACCTCAAAAACCCATTGAGGATCTCTTATGATTTGGTTGCAAGGCTCAAAGAGGAGCTGGAAGGGTATCTGGTGGAACGCCAAGTGCGCAACGTTACCTTAATGGTTTGGGCCAACAGACATCTACATCTCATTGCTCAGAAGCTGTATCTTAGCAATGAAGAGGATGTGCATCAAATGCACAGCCTTCTAGCTGAATACTTCTTAGGGGCATGGTCAGGAGGCAGGAAGAAGATCTTCACTTATGATAACAACCATTTCACTTCCCTGAATATATCTCATCACAAAAACCCCCACCATCAGCAGGCTCATGAAAAAACATCCTCTGACAAGTACTCATATGACAGGCAGACTCCCGAGCAGCCTTGGGTGTTCCAGTGCAACCTTTTGGAACCTGACATTTTCTTTGTCAACCACAGGAAGATGACAGAGTTGGTGTACCACCTCACCAGGAGTGGGCGCACTGATGACCTGATGTTTGGTGTCATCATGAACTTTAGCTGGCTGTACACAATGATCAAGATTGGCCAGTTTGAGAAAGCTTTAACTGACATAGACCTAGCTTACAGCTACACCCAAGAAAAAGAACTGAAGTTCCTGGCCACCACTCTCCGTAGCATCAAGGTTAAAGTGCTAAAGAACCCAGCCTCGCTTTCTGCAGAACTACAGCAAAGGCTTCTGCCGGTTGTCACCTCCCTGCCCAAGCTCAGACACCTCCTTCTGGAGTGTGACAAAGATGGCCCAAAATACTGCTCCATTGTGCCTCTCCACTCCTCTATGGATGTCACATACAGTCCAGAAAGGCTTCCTTTGTGCTCTAGCTATATGCAGATTGTGGAGATCTTGCCGACTCTAGCCCCAAACATAGTCCTTGTTGCCCTGGAAGATGGGTCTGTCAGCACCTGGGATGTAGAGAGCAGACAGCTTCTAAGACAGATTGACACAGCGCGGTCTGTTGTTCTGGGAATCAGACTAACTACTGATGAAAAGTATCTGGTTGTGGCCACAACCAAAAACACTCTCCTCATCTATGATAATCACAAGTCCTGCCTTTTGTCAGAGGTTGAAATCAAGGGGTCCAAGCATGGCGGTGTCACTGGTGGTGTGGCTTTTATCAATGGGTTTACTTTGTCCACCCATCATGCTTTAGCTTGGCTTGAGGCCAGTAAAGACGTCAATGTTATTGACCTACTCTATGGTTGGCCTCTCTACCAGTTTCATTGCTGGTATGAGGTAACGTGTGTCCAGTGCTCTCCAGATGGAATGTATGCCTTTTGTGGCCAGTACCTCAACACTGCGTCCATCTTTCATCTCGGAAATGGGGACAAGTTGGCCACCGTGACCTCTGAGTTTTCTGGGGGATTTGTAAAGTCCATTTTAGTTCTTGACACCCTTAACCAAATGGTGATGATTGACAATGAAGGTAGTTTGTCAGTATGGAACACCAAAGAGATCACCAACCCACGGCTGATGGAGGATTATGATTGTAGAGGGGATGATAGTGAAGTGGTGAGTATTGAGCTATCTGAAGACCAGCGCTCCATTCTCATTTGCAAGGCCAGAAGTATTGAGGTTCTGGACACAAAAGTATGGAAAATGGTTGAGAAGTTCAGAGCCAAACGTACCGAACGATTTGTGGCTGCTGTTCTCTCCAAGAATGGACAAAGCATTGTGGCCTCCATGGAGAACACCTCTTCTATTTTTGTCTGGAGGAGGGACAGTGGACAGTGCATGGCTAGCCTGATTGAGATCTCAGGGGCTATCGTCAAACTCATCAAATCAGTCCACCACAACCTACTTCTCTCTGTTGCTAGCAGTGGAGTGCTGTCTGTTTGGGACATTGATATCATCACCGCCATGTCCAATATTGACAAAACCGGCAAGAAGATTCAGACCTTGCAGCTGTCTGGCAGAGAAGATTATGTGTTCACCATGGATGGTTCAGAAGCTGTCCACAAGTGGAACTTCAGCACTGGCTTCATTGAGACTGTCTTTAAGCACGAGGGCATAGTGGAGAACTGTGTCCTAACCTCCTCAGGGGATCTCATGGTGACTTCAGATGATAAGTCCAGTCAGTACATTTGGCAAACCAACACTGGAGAAAACATCTTCCGCATCAATGGACAGAGAATATCTCAGCTGCTAATCACCCACAATGATCAGTTTGTTGTGTCCCTCTGTGAGCAGAATGCCTCCAGGGTCTGGAGGCTTGCAACAGGGCACAAAGTGTGCAACATTTTGGTCACCCTCCAAAATGCATTGATCACCACGGCAAATACCTTCCTTGTGGGAACGTCGAAAAACAAGCTCCTTGCCGTCAGCCTGTGGTCAGGCAGTGTTTCCAAGAAGTTTGTCTGTGATGATGGCATTAGCATTGTCAACTTCAAGCTCATTCCTGACTGCCCTGACTGTGTGGTTTTCATCACATCCACAGAGACCGTCTTCATCTGGAGTGTGGCAGATGAGTCAGTCTGCAGGCGAGTCCAGCTGCCAACCAACTTCCTCAAAAATCTAGAGGACTTCCAGATTTCACCCAATGGAAAACTAGGAATTGTTTCCAAAGGTGATGAGAATATTAATGTCCTGGATCTCCACAGTGGGAAGTTGAGGCTTGTCCATGCTGCTGGAATAATTTGGCGTCAGAAATTATCAAGAGACGGACGTTATCTGGTGTACGTCTGTTTCCGGAACTGTGATGAAGACGATGATGCTGGTGTTGTGTCCAATCTAATCGTGATGCGCCTTGCTGATGGTAAGAGCATCGGCACATGCTCCCTATACAAGACTCCCACCTTCCTGTCTCTCTCGCAGCGAGCACTAAACATCATCATTGGCTTTGAGGACGGCAGCATTGGCACATACACAGTTGTGGATCGTGTGGATGCTGCCCTCAAGATAAAGATAGCCACCTCCAACAGCCGCCAGATTGTCAATAATGCCTCACAAAAGGTGCGGCCGAAATGTGGCAACCATTCCTTTAAGACCGTTGCCGACTGCATCTGGAGGGAGTCAACAGAGGTTTTCTCCAGGGACAGCCCTATCAATGTGTCCGACTCTGGTGAAGGTGAGTCGACCACGCCTACAAAAAAGACTGAACTGCTGCAGTGATAGGTTGAGATTAGAAAAGTGGGTGGGATTAGGACAGGCAGATGGAGATAGGTGACAAAGTTAAGAATCTCTGGGGTTGCAGTTGATTCTTGTTTACAGCCACGTGATTCAGCTGCAGATGTCAGCCCTCTGGGTAGTTCATGGGCCGACCGTTTAAACGCTGCACTCAAATTATGTATTCCTTACTTCCAACTTATTATACAGTTTGTCTTTGTTTTACACATGAAGACTGTTACAAAAATACTGTTTTTAAAAAGAAGAAACATGTCAACTGTGAGGTATTAGTTTGCCATTATGTGTCCTTTTGCAGTTGAAGAACAAAGTTATTCAAATGTATTTGTCAAACATTTTCAAAGCCATTCCAGTGATCTTAGCCACTTTCATTGAACAATATCTTTATTTTGTGCATATTAAGCCATAATGTGGTTCCTTAAAAAAAGAGTGTATTTATGTTTGTATCAACATCAGTCGGTACTGTACAAAAAGGAAGAACTATGAACATATGTACATATCCCTTTTTGGCTGCTGCAATTTGTGCAACTCCTTAAAAATGTTATGTTGTGCTTAATGCAATCAAAGTGAGTGCCTGGAATTTAAAATGTTCTTTATGTGCAGATTACAAGATTTATGAAAATGCAGGGAATTTGTAAACACAGTATACACAGTTACATTATACTTGCATTGATGTTAAATCTAAACGATCAATGCACTAAAATCCAGTCAACAACACGAGAGATCGATGGCATTGCTCTTTGTAATGATAGTTGTAGAAATTTCTTGGAACGGTAAACGTAAATTTTATGTGAATTTACCTGCAGTTCCATCAGCTTGTGTGCCGTTTGTGTTAAGGGAAACACCACTATTGAGCATACAGTGTAGCATAGCACCACACACATTCACGCCTTAACCAGTGTTCTTGCTTTAGGTTTAGTGGAATTTGTTCAAATGTTCCAGTAGAAAAGAACAGAGCGATTAGCCTGATGTGTCACTGAAGCAACATGGCTATGTGAATATATTTAGAGGTTTAGACAGTGAATGGAAGCACTTTATTAGTGGTTTGTGAGAAATTGTTACATTTATTCATGTGAAACATTGTATAAATTGTGTTAAAATGATATAGAGTTGTCTTAAAATACTGATATTGGATTTGCCTACAAAAACACACAAGGCCGTCCAGGTACTTGCATGCTACAGCTAAATCACTTGAAATGCTACAGTCCCTCATATGCCTGATATTAATACAATAATGGACAGCAGAGATATGACATTTGGGAATATATTAGATCAAATAAGAGTCCAAAGCTTTTTTAAACTTGTGAAATGATGTTTAGAAATAATGTTTAAATCTTTGGATGTATAACAACTTTTGTAAAACTGTGAACCTGAACCTGTAGTTGATGCCAAAAAAATGAGAATGTCAAAATAAAATGTGTGCACATTTCATCAACATTGAGATTAGACACACAAACATCTAGACACTAAGCTGTTTGCCACTGATTATAGATGAACCCACACTTTTTAGTGTGAATTTTGGCTCTGCTTTTACAGCCAAGCTCATTTAAAAAATGCACACTTCCTGCATTACGTATACTCTCTGATTCACATCTGTACTCAGATTCCTAATAAAGCTATTCGTTTCTCTCAGTCTTTGAGTTACATCGCTGTTGAGTAAAATTTTTGCCATAATTCTGTTTATTGTGCAAGGAAAGATTTGAATCCTTTTCTATGCACAGATTTTAATGTCTCAAGCATAGTTTGTCACAGGTTTACAAAAGTGATATGCAACCACAGTTTTGACCCTTATGTGAGACAATAGCAATAGGACTCTACTTACATCATGGCAGGCTGAAATAAAGCTGTTAAGGTCTTGTTCACTGACAATCTAAAAGAAAAATTAGTTGCTTATAAAGTTGTACCTTGCAGGTACTGTGATTGCATTTTTAAGCATGTTTGAAAGAACCCAAAACACAATTTTAAGCTCTGAGGAGGTCAATGATCTGCTAGGCATAATTAAAAATGACACATTTACACTTTGACATATACTTTTAAGGGCTATTCCATCTTATTGTATGTTTACTAATTTTGAACAGTTGAGGTAATGGCCCTTGAATTATTTCAAACTGGGTAGCAGCATCAAGCTTTAAAGGGGACCTGTTATGCTGTTTCTTATTTTCTGTCACATATAATGTCAGAGTTTCGCATGTTCATATTTAAGTGGCAAAAAATGAGGTAAATGTCATTCAAAATACCCCCGTCAACAAAAAGCTAAGGTTTCAGACCGCTCTGTACGCAAACTTTTAAATGCCAAATGTCAAAAATCTTTGACAGAATTGCGAAGTAGGTTTCTGCTGCTGTTAGCTAGCTAAACCAACCATGTTGCTAGCCTCAGTCAGTCAGTCAGCCAGCTCTTTCTTTTCCCTCTCAATGCCAAAAAACCTCGTGGCAGTCCAGACCCCTCTGTGCTAGATAGAATTTAAACACAAACATGTCCTCCATGCTCCAAGCTTCCAGTCCAACCAGAGTCAGAAGAGTTGCAAAGCTAACCGAGCTAACAAGCTACCGCTTTTGCTGCCATAACTTAGAAAACAAGAAAAAAAAAGTTAGCCATTTGCTCAACAAGCAGTACTATCTTTTCATAGGAAAACTCCTCAAATTATTTGTTTTCTCTATAAAATGTGATCTGGTTTCTCCAAAATTAGTAAATTTTTATATAATAATCAGTCAGTATCCCCTTGCTTTTTTTCCAGGCTAAACTACTTCAGCTCTCAGGGCAGTATGTTAGATGCCTGTCCTTCAATAGGCCTCTGCATATTGGCCAATCAGACAAAAAAAACAGAGGGAGGCTTAAAAAAGACAGCTTGTTTCACACTGAAGACATACTGAGGTGCTCCACAAAGGACGAATATAAAATACATAAAGGATTTTTTGAATTGTAGTTCGTGCAATTCATTCTAGTAGAACCCCGATTGAAAAATGCCTGAAACTAGCATAGCAGGTCCCCTTTGTAGGGTTTAAAAATACTTTATCTCCCCTCCAACTCACCAGTTTCTAAATTGAAAAAAACACATTATGTAATTGCCAAAGTCCCAGTTATAGTTTGTGTTTCATTTTGTTGACTGTCTCCTTTGTTTTGGCTTGTACTGTAATTATATTGGTACCAAACTGTTTCAGTGTTCGACTGTGATTATGTTTATGATAGAGAAAATGTGCTATCTTTGCTAAAACGTTTAAAAAGAGTCCTCTTCTAAAATATATTGGAATGCCAGTTTAAGAGTATATTTGAATGTGTCCATATGGAAGCCAATAAATGGTATTATTGTATGTTAAGTAACTTGAATGACTTTTAATAACTTACATGTTTGCAACTCATAGTTGACATACTGGTATAATGAATGTTTCTATGGTATTCTTTGTATTGTCAGGACTGACTTACCTGTTTAGAGATTTATATTTTCATAAATGTTGTACTTACATTTTGTTACAGAGTTGTTTAACTGGAATTCAAACAGAAAAGAAACTGTCTGAAGCAATATGAAACTAGTGTGTATGCATTGTTTGTATGAAACATTTTAATGTAATAAAATGGTTCACTTTTTGCCTCCGCTGTACTGCCTCAGCCTTTTCAATCTATTTAGTGCGCTAGTAGACACTGCAATTATATTTTAGACATGAGACAGTCAGTGTGGTCCTTTGTGGAGGGGTTACATGGAGTCAGAACACACTGAGAGACACACAAACAGAAGAGAGCTGTAAAATGATTTGATAGGCCGGTAATTGCTCTTCTGCACTTGATGTGGGATGCCAGACAAGCGTGGTGAATATCTACCCAACGCTGGCTGACATTGTCATTATAATTAGGTGATGCATGCGCACTGCACCTGTACAGCACCCGGCGCCAAGCACACACACAAACTTGCAAGGCAAACACATCCAGGATCAAGCTGTGATCGGCCAATAAAAGCCCGTTGCTTTGGGCTACCATTTTAATTTCCCAGTGGTGTCACTCTAAGCCAATCTGTGTGTGCGTCTGTGTGTGTGTGTGTGTCCTGTCTCCACGGCAACATCAGGTCCACAGCGGTGATGGGCTTGGCCACGCCTCTCATTGTAATGATGGTGAGCTCATGTCTGTTGGCTATTGGGGCTGCTTCCAGTCCTTATGACAACAAGGGCTTGACTATCGCTAGCACATTCCACCTGCAGCGCCACACAGGCCTATAATTACACCACTTGTTTGTTGAACAGGAGGTCTCCACAGGTCATACTGTGTGTATCTGTGTGTATGTGTGTGTGTCCTACAGTAGGTAAAGTATGACATTGCCTCATATTTATCCAGCCCTAAAATAGCCTCTTTGCTGTAAGTGGCATTTACTGTATCAGCTACGACCCTCCTTATGTCATTTTTGCTTTTTAAAAAAAAAAAAAAAATCTGTAACCTGTATTTTCAGCAGTGGGGAATCCTATGAGTCACCCATATTCCCCCCCCCTCCCCCTTCTACTCTCTGTCAGGCCTGATAAACCAGCCCCAACTAAACACTTAAACCTTCCTGGCATCTGAAATTTAAGTAGAGGCATAAAACTCTGCACAGTATAAGCTCAAAAAATACTCAAAAATCCTCTGGTTGTTTGAATATCCTGTGTTTGACTAACTGAAAGCTTTTCACCAAATATGCTGTGTTTGCTCAAGGTAATCACACCAATTTTGGGCCGCTCAAAGACAAAGTGTACATTTTCCAAGGTGCTGTTCCTTGTCTGTGAGGTGAGGTGTGACAAATCCAGTCACTGGAACACGACAGCGGAAACTCACCATTCATTTCATCCCTTTTATCTCATATTCTTTTCCCACATTTCCACATTGCATCAATGCTAGACCCCGGTTTGGAGAGATAACTACCAACAAGCCCTGACCTAATTCCTCTGAAGCATGCTGGGAGGAGAGAAACTGATACGTGAAGGCATCCTTTTCTCAGTCTGTGTCTCTTTTTTGATTTTAGGTGAACAGTGGGAAATGGTAGATTTTAGAGCTGTTTTCCTGTAATAGGTTAAAGGGATTACAGCGTCCACTCTGTACTGCTGCATTTGTTTGTTTTTTATCTGAACGCACAGGAAGGAAGAGCAAATTATACATGATGAGGGATACAAATGATGCAGGTTAAAAGCTAGGCTAGTATTATCATTAAGTCACCAGTGTCAGAATTAGTAATTACATTAAACCAAATCTTGTTATTTAGGGGTTGCTTTTTTCTCTTTTGACATTAGAAATGAGGTAATACTAAAGGCACTAGTCCAGCAGTGACTAAGAGCAGACCAAAGTCCATTTATTTTTCTGTCGACTGATGCGTCACTGCTAAAGCCAAACAATGAGGGGTGTCCAACAATGTTTCACAATCAAAGTTATTGCCTTTCCGTACGAAGAGCCATTAAAATGAAAAAGGTGACGAACATTAACATTTAGTCTGAGGTCACAGAAAGCCAAGATAAAGAGGTAAATTATTGTTGTTTCAGCAGGAGAACATTCAGAATGACAAATTTGAACAAATCTCTTAATGTTTTTCAATATATATTCTGTTTCAATCTGCAACCTCACCACTAGATGCCACTGAAGTCTTGAAACTGGATCTTTAATTTGTTTGAACCTGCTTAGAGAACAAGCTGCACCACAACAGTTTAGACGTTCATTACATTGTCTAAGGGTGTGTGAACTTTAAGGAACTTTTACTTTCTCACCCTTCTCTTGATTTGGGAAATACAACTCCTCAGTTTTTGCCAAAAGGTAGATTGATAGGATACCACTCGTGTGTGCCGTAAATATTAGGCTCAGATCAGGATATGGAGCTTAGCATAAAATACTGGAGGCAGAGGAAAACTGCTAGCGTCCAGCACCTCTAAAGCTCATAAGCTCAGAATATCTGCTCCAAAGACAGTGTAAATGCAACAAGTTTGAGGTTGTCAGGAGGTGTAATACCCCAAGAAATGAAAAATACATTTTCCTGGTTGAACACAATGTTCATGTGTTAATTGTTCATGTATCTCATGCTGGGCCTATATGCAAAATATATGTTTAAAAAAGATTATGAATATTTTTACATCCAAATCCAGTCTCTCTCGTTTTTTTTTTTGTTTGTTTGTTTGTTTGTTTTTTGATGACTCATCCTGCACTCTGGGACGTTTTTAATTTTTCGTCCAGTAAAAATGCTTTTCTCTTTTCTTTTTTTTTTTTAAATAATACATAGACACAAGCCTACCATCCAGATGGATTAGCTCCATCGCGGTGGTAGACCTGCATCCCTCCGTCACCAGCAGCACTGCCAGGTTCTGCAGTTATTTTTTATTGGCTAATGTGACTGTCAATATTCGGGAAAGGTTCCTGTAGAGAGGCCTGTTTTTGCTGGACACGCGTCAATAAGCGGAACCAACTCACACTCTGACTTCTGTGTTGCGGGGCCTTCAATGGCCAGAGTATCTTGCTGGGAAATAAGTGACCTATTGTCAGTCCTTATGCTAAGCTAGCTAATTTAACCATCTCATGGCTCTAGCTTCAGATTCTGAGGTTACTATAAGTGACAATTAGCTTAGCATAAAAACAGGAAACAGGTGGCATCTACTAGCTTAAGTATGTGAAGATAAAAAACATTAACCTGCTATTCATTCTACTACTATTACTATTAACTGACTGAGCAAAATGTGAACTATATGTCTTTGTTTAATTCCTTAATGAAGCATAACAGTTATGGTTCCCTGTGACTGTTTTTATGCCAATCTAATAGTCTCCTGACTATTTATGTAAGATTTGAGAATGGTAAGTGTACTATTTATTCATTTAATCTTTTATTTAAACTTTTGGCAACTCTCCTGTGTCACGTCAGTCCATCTCAAAGTTTCATTCTGCTTCTTTCCCAAAAAGAAAAATGTAGAACAGCAGGAAGCAGCGGAGCAGAAACAGAGATGGAAAGCATTTTTGTGGCACCACCGGCCGTGTCTTTGAAAACATCTAGAAGGGCTCTGTTTTGCATTTGACGTGTCACATTGTTGTCATGTTTTGTGTCTTTGCCAGAATGTTAGCCGCCATCCTGTCAACTGCAGCCAGAGGAGAAAAACATCTCCTGTGTTTTCTCTTCTAAAAGAGACATACAAAACTGCCTATTCATAAAACACACAGAAACAAATACATGCTGTAACAATTATTTATCCTATTTTAAAGTTAAATGGGAAAGACCCTTTTTTTTTAGCATTAATTTATTATTTACATTATCATAAAAAACATTTCATGAAGCAGCACTAAATAAATTTAAAACGCAGGATATGATTTCTGTTTCTGACACCTCTAAGGATAAACTTACTCGTCTGTGCATCTGTAAACACTCAAACCGGTTTTTAACTAGCCTAGTTGTGTCCTCAGGGAAGTAATTTGTCTGTGAAGTCACACAGGGCAGTCCCCTCTCTGCATTGCAAAACAATACATGTGTTCATTTCATATCCTCTGCAGAGTGTCACATAAGTTGGATATGTCTTCTTGCATAGAGCCTAACACATCAAACCTGCTTTACAATCTGCAATAATTCATACAGTGAAAATATTTCCCTCATTGGGCCAAGAAAGGCCTACTACTTCAAAACAAAACAAAACTACAGCTGTTTGATTAGACTTACAGTTAAGCTAAAAACTTATGTGTTTTATACATTGCAGCCTGCAGCCAAGTGTTGTTAAGTGGGTAACAAGTGTTAAGAGGTGATTCCACTTTAATCGCATCCAAGTCATATGATCGACATAGTAGCTGTGAAGAGGCAGATCAGGTTAAGCTGAAACAAGCTGAAGACAGGTTGCGAGGTCAAGACAGGAAGTCAGGTATATTAAAGCCTCATATGGTATCACAAAAGTGGACTGTATATTGTTAGTGTTTAAAATATGACCCCAGACATTCATTAATATAAACGGAAATCAAGTTAAGTCTGCTGCTTTTAGTTATTCCACTATATTATTTTATTATGTTAGCCTATAGAGTGGCTCCCAAGGGTCTAGGTGTCATGTGTGGCTCAAAAAAAAATTGTTTTTTTTCTTTTTTGTCTGTATTTGGGGCTTTTTTTAAAGTTAGAGCCTGGATGTAATAGTATGTAGTATTTCTGAACAGAAAAAAAAAAAGCATAGAAACAGACAAAAAAAACTAACAAAAGTCAGACAAACAAAATAAACATGTATTTTTATTTTTCTGTTTTGTCGTTTTAATTGTCTTCTGATAGAATTACTTTAGGACTCTAATTGGAATGTGACCTACAGGTTGAATTCACATCATTAAAATATATTTTTACCTTAAAAAGTGTGTAATAGGACAGGGCTATACATGAAATTTAAAAAAAAAAGGCTAAATAAATGTGCACATCTAGTAAGCTTTCCCTCACAATAAAAATATATTTCTATAGACGTGTTTTATTGTTTTTGATATATTATGTAAATTACTTTGTAAACTGCACTTTGATAGTGACAATCAAGTAAACAGTTTAATAATCGATAAAGCTTTTCGGGTTCATAAGTTTTATTTTGAAAGTTCTGGCAGGAAACACACTAATGACAGTGTGTAGCTTGACTGTGGTCCGCTAGTTTCTCAACTAACTACCCATCAGCAGACCGCTGTTCAAACAGGAGACATGGGACCGGGGAGTCACCGTTGTGGGGGAACTCTTCTCGGCGATTCACAACAACTCAAACCACAGGAGGAAGCCATATCCAGCGGAACATGTTGAATGGAGTCTCAAAATTTTTCTACTTTTTCCACTTTTTTGACTAAATTCTACACAGTTAAGGACCGGAAGTGATACAACTTAAATGACAACTGAAGTTATCCGTGCTTTTTTGATACCTAGGGCAAAGTGCCACACCTTCGCTTAGCGCAACAGGTAGGTGGGGACAGTATTTGGTTACTTTTCTGATTATTGCGGATCTCTAAGATGAAAAATACTTTTCTGAATCAACTTTTGAGTGTATTAAAAGTGTCGTTGATGCGTTATTAAGCGTTTGCTAGCTCCGCGGCGACGGTTATTCACAGCAACAGGTGAACGGTGACGTTAGTGATGTCAGCCATATGGCGAGAGCCCGCATCGAGAAACAATAGCACAAAAACATATAATATTACACAAAATAAGATAGTTATAGACATGATTTAACAATGTTAGAGTTGTACTACTTTAAATAAAATTATCCGAGTATGCTAAGACCGTTGTAAGCTTATTTTTGACAGGGCTAGCCAAAATGTTGGGCTTTTTTTTTTCCACTGACAGCGGAGATGCGAGTGCACCTGTTGCCCATATGACAGTGTTTGTTGTTTGTTTACTATAAACAACTTAATATAGGCCTATTTACAGAAATGTCAATGAGTATGCTGAAGAAAGGAAAGAATAAAACAAAATAAAAGAAGTTTTTAATTTTATTTTTTTTAAATTTTATTTAATTTTTTTTTTTTTAATTTCATATTTATGAGTTTATTTTTTCCAAACCTTTTATATTTTTTATACAGGTCTAAATGTATGTGGCTTGCAAATAGTGAAATTTTAAAATGAGGAGTTGCAGCAATCAGCCTGTACAAATTGTCACCATGTATACGTTTTTTTTATTCTTGCTAATTATTTTCTCAATTATTTTAATCGTAGCTATATTTTATTGACATAATTAACCTGTTTCTTGTTCTGTAAAATATTAAAAAATTGTGAAAATGGTTTATCATAACTTCCCCAAGCAAACTGTTCTCCAATTAACACTGCAAACCAAAAATATTAGTTTAAAATCATATTATAACAGAAAAGAAAAGAAATATTCTGTTTTTAAAAGCTGAAAAGAGATTTTTTTTTTTTGGCCATTTTGCCTGCAAAGTGGCTCTGATAAATAGTAAAATAGTTGCTAAACAAATTTCTGTTCATCTATTAATAACCGAATTGACTATTTGTGCCCGCTCCAAAATGTAAACACTGTGCAGGAGACAGGTTAAAAATTTCCATGGCACCCTGACCATATGGTCAGGTGAGGTTAATGAGTGAAGGGGTAGCTGTTGTTGGGGATATTTGTTCTTTGCTGGGATGGAGTTTGGTGGAGAGGGAGGAGTGGTCTTGAATCAGTTAAGCAGTACTCGTGCACATGGCCTTGGGCTTTGTTTGCACAACTAACACGCAGTCTCACTCAGCCCTGAACCCTGGATCCACATCTGAGCTCAAAGCAGAGTCAGTATGTCGTTTATTATACACCGCACTCTCAAACATGATGTTAATAGCAGCACATGACATCTGCCTGTCTCTTAAAACCCCCTGATGGTTTTCTGACATGTGATTTTAGCTCCAGACAGGTGAGATTTACAGCATCATGACAGCTGATTTACACAGAGTGCTTAGTTGTGGTTTGCTATGCCCATTTCCTTTTACCTTCAATGGCAAACTCCACCCAGGTTATTAAACAAAACAGGCCAATGAACGTGTATGCTTATCATATTTGCCCAAGGTCTAGTCTGCTTTGCACCAGGGCTGCACATGCCGAATGATCTGGGCTGAAACAGGATATATGCATGAGAACGGAGCTCAGTGCTGTTGTTTATCTGTAATATATATATATATGTTCTGGAAAATGGATTGTATCAGTTGTTTGTTTTAAAGGATGTAAACGATGTGCTCTTGTAGGTAAACTATAATCCCTTAAAAGTCTTTTAGCCAGTTTAAATTAGAGCGAGAAAAAATGCTTTAAACCACGCTAACGTTCAGTGTCGCTCGACCGTCACAAATGCCTGAAAGTAGTTTTCCAAAAGCTCTGTTTTCAGGGACCTAAACCTGTGTTTCTGTACGTAAACAGTCTACATGCATACAGAAAGCTGGATTATAAAAATACCTGTTACATTTTTACAAGGACATAATTAGGTGCTCTCAAGTAATGTAGAAATTCAATTTCACATCATCACGAAATGAGTCAAAATGAGTTTTTTGTTTGTTTTGTTTTTTTAATTTTGTTTTGTTTGTTTTTGGGGGAGGGGGTGTTTTGTTTTTTGTTTTGTTTTGTTTTTTGCTGTGGGTCAGATGAACTCATAAACATACATCTTTTTTTAATTGGAAAACAGGTTAATCAGCTAAAAAAAAAAACTGTGACAACAATCAGAAAAGTTTCTCCATCTTTTCTGATGTAAATTAATTGTACAGATGCAAAAGATACAGACTTCATTTGTTGTTAGGTTAATTTAACTTTTTTTTTTTAAATAAAACTGCAGTTGTTAAGGGCATTTACTTATGTTGTTGTACCTGTTTCATCAAGCAAAAACATATCTTGCTGCTGCATCTTAGATATAGATAGAAAGATTTGCTGCTTTGGGGTATTCAACCTTATTTGACAATGAATACCTTTCTTTTTTTTTGTGAGTGTTGGTGAGACAGAACAAAAATTTTGTAATACGTCTTGGCACTTTGGCAAATTAAACAAAGACATTAAAAACTAAAATAATCACAAGTGGCAGCCCTAAGTAAAATTGTTCAGCAGTGAGGCTAATCCCAGATGAGTAGAGCTGGTATTGGTAAGGACTTCACGATGCCATACACAGGTCACGTTATATTTCAATGCACCGTGATATGATGCATATTGCGATATTCCACTTAGTTCACTGAAAATTTTAAAAAACAGCTGAAATACAAGTTGCTATGTGCAGTCTGGGCTTTCTTAATTCATCACATCACATCACAGTATATTAATAATTCAGTGGACAAATTAAGTCAAAATCAATTAATTCAAAATTTCCTTTCCAATTTATTTAGGCATTGGCAAATTGCCAAACACTGATGTAGCTGCCATAACGTCAAGATGAAAAATGCAATTGAAATGCACTCTTGCACTTAAACTGGACAGGACACACTGAAATATAGGAGTTTGACTTTCACAACCCACTTAAAGCATGATTCTCCCCAAAAAGTTGATTTTTGGAGCTGGAAATTGATACAGATATCATGAAAATAAATATTGTAATATTTTGCTGTATCAATTCTTTAGCACAGCTCTAAAGTATAACCACATGTCTGATGTAAATTCATACAACTTGTCAAAACTAACAGTAGCAATTAGGGCTGCACAATAAATTGTAAAAAAAAAAATCACAATCTTGATTCAAACATACATGCGTTCTCATTTCTAAATGACGGCGATTTACTTGCTCATATTTTCCTGTGCGTTCAGATCATGCTGCATTCACGTGTTCGCTTATTTATAACAATCCCAGATGCTCCAGATGCTCTGTCACACTCACACAGTGTGAAACACGAAATTAATTCAACAATCGAGTCAGAGATTGGCCAATGATTCAACCAAACAACTCAATCACCTCTCTCATTTCTCTTCCTCATTTACGTCGCTCCGCTGTC
>JAQLOL010000016.1:11572116-11594530 GCA_029783665.1 Naso thynnoides | reverse complement strand
TGCCGACCCCGGCTTTAGTGAGAGTTTTAATGTTTGCAAGCTCAACATTTCACACAACCAAAAATATGCAGTGGTGGAAGTTAAAATCCTTGACTCAAGTAAAAATACCAATATGTATACCAAAAACGTGTTGTAAAATTAAAGACCATAGCTTCAGGTCTCTGATCTGGTTCAGGACCTAAATTTAGCAGATGTATGCAGTCAGGTTGGGTTGCTCTTAAAGAAGCAGGTCCTACCTGATTTCAGATCATTTCAAGGTCACGCACATCTCTCAAACACCACAGATTAATCTCAAACCCAGCCATGATTGCAACTTGTGGGTGTTCACTTGGCTTGCATCCAGTGTCTTGTTTTTTTCCACTTCTCTGCAGGGTTAGGGTCGATAGCTATTTACTCTGCAAACACAGTGTAAGTAAGTAATGATGACAGCTGCAAGTTGACACACTGGAGTCAGAACATGCCATGTTAGTCACATTTGTCTTGTTATTTTCTTTAAGCAGAGTTCTTGGAAGTTGTCTTTGACTTTTAATGTCACTTAGTTTTTCGTACTGTGATGTAAGTAGCAAGTTACTCATGGGCCCTTGTAGCTTGGAGGGGCGTTGTTAGCTGCTCAGGCCAAGATGCCACTGAGTCATCTGTGCCCCTGCAGAAGTAGCTCCCCTCCAACTGTGAGCCGTTTCTGCTGACCTGAGGCAGGATGGGTTGCCCGAGGCAGGTAACACTACAATCACACTGTCAGTCAGCCCAGAGCCTGTTTTTGCCTTGCAAATGTGCAACTCAACTCCGTGCAGATGCAAACCAGCTTTTTCCGACTCAGTCAGCCATCCTTCAGTCGGCCTGTCTGATGGTTTGTCCTCACCTAATGTTGAAAGTCAAACGAAACACAATAACATCATGTCTTTGTGCCGTTTGTTCGGTTCTGGGCCCTGTTGCAGAAAACTCAGTATTTGATTTATTAAAAACTTTTTTTTCTGGCTTTGCCTTACCAGACAAAGATGATTTCATTTGATTTAAAGCACCTTGTTTTGCTGTTTTGTCTGAAAGGAGCTTTAAAAGTAAAGTTGAATTGAAATAAACTCTGGTTCAGTTAACATACTTTCAGATTTTCCTTAGGAAACTCCGGTTTTCCCTCTAGCCCCTTTTATACTGCCTTTTCAAGTCAGCTTCTGTTCACCTCGCTGTACAAAAGGTATGAAGGAGCTTGGGGGGTCGGTTTTGATTCGTCCCTGATACACCTCCAGAGGTGGTACCAGAGCCGCATTAAAGGCTCACCGGCGTTTGTGTAAATGGGCAAGCCTGCTGGCCAAGACAGAGGCGCATTTATCTTAGCAGAGATGGAAATCAACAAAATTATGACAGAATGGATATTTATGGCTGTTACATTATATTACATTATTATCAGAGTTTTTCTACTGTTTTTACGTAGTGTTATCACTTACGGTAACTGTTTGTGGTTGGGGTGTGACCTGTGCATTGAACATGAAAGCCTAAATGTTTAGGAAAAATTTCCGACTAAAAAATGGATTTATATTCTCGTATGAACCTTTTACTCAAGTCAAGTTAAATTCAGATGTGTTAAAGAAATAAAGGAATATGCCGACAGACTTTAGTTTCACTCTCACTACACTGCACTGCTGTAGAAAGAGGAAAAAAGTCTAGTGGACATCAGCCTGCTGCTCTGTGGACACGTGTGTGTGGAAAACTGCGAAACATGCACAGAGCAGAAATTGTCCACTGCATACATGAAGCACATAACATTACACACACAGGCATTTTTATTAACAGGACATACTAAGTTCACAGGAAATCAACAGAAGTAGGGCCTATGCTGGACGGTTTTCTATGACTGTGTTATGTTATTATTGTCAGGGTTTTCCAACAGTTTTTATGCAGTATAATCACTTATTTAACTGTTTGTGGTGCATGTCAGACATTTTTCTTAACAGAGGAAACTGATGTTGATGCTGTTAAACGTCAAACCAGTCACATCTCCATTGAATCGACACCCCCATCTTGCCGTATAAGATGCCAGACCGGAGCAGCATAAAGCTGACGTTGCTCAGTTCTGTATAAATTAACAAAGGCAGAGAATTGGTGAGTCTTTAGTGCAGCGCTAAGGCGACTTCTCTGTAAAAAGGGCTTTTGACACCTCTGCTGTGAGCCTGAAGGAGCTGCCTGACACATCTTTTGTATTCTCATTCACACATCTGATATTCAAACACTTAGGAACTCATTCATTTGCAAAAGTTTTACATATTGTGAACATCAGACTCCCATTTAGATGAGTTTGTCTCATTACGTCTTTCCTAACATTACAGCTTTTATCGTCAATCTGTCATCAATGTGAGGACAAAAACAAAAATCTCTGGATATCGTTTGATATTGATTCATCCTCAGAGGTAAATCTATGCATTGTCTTTCTTTAAATCACATTGAGTGTTTTGGCAACTGTAAGGTTGTCAACCAGTTCCCCAGCACTGAAACATTTATTACTGTAATAATCATTGTGTAAATAAAACAAATCTTTGCGAGCCTTTGACACATAAGTCAATGATCAATGACCAATCATTGGTTGCACTCATGGAAAATTCCACAACCCTAGTTAGCATGTCATGTTTCAGATAATGTGAATATTTCAGCGTAACAATGACTGGGGTGCAGCTGAAAAGACTCAACTCGGAGTAAAAATTTCAGCTTTCAGCATTGAATAAAAAGCTGCAGAAACTTTGAATTTCAGTTTTACGTAACTTTAACTTTAGCTCTATTGTATACACTTGATTCACATGACAGACTAATTGTTGCTGAAAAGGAGAGTATGTTTCATTTAAGAAGAGCTACTATTCATCATACCACCCCTGTAAATCGACCGCTTCAATACCATGTCTGGTTTTATTGAACACAAGTTGTTTTCCGGCCTTGAGCTTTTCCAAAGCTTGTTCAATTCCCGTGGTTTGACACGAGAGGGGAAGTCATGAGGTTGACTTCAGGCTTAAATACATCTGGAAAAGCTCACGTTGCACCTTCTTCTCCTTGACTCTCACTGGCCTTTTCTCATATTATGTCTTTGAAGTTGATTTGATAACCAAATAACATTGCAAATACTCTTGAACTCAACTTAAGAAATAGGCTGCAGATTGCATAATGATTATAGATCTACAGATTTCTCACCACCACATTCTGTGCAATACATGAATTCAGCAGATTTTCATTTACTGCACTGTTAAAAAAAATATTAAATACTCTTATTTTATCTGCATATAATGTTGGTTTATCAAAAGGACCTGCTGTGTGGCAACTATTAAATCAGAGCTGAAACAATAAATTCTTTAACTACTAATTTATTTACAAAAAATATTGTTTTAGTTTTGATAAGTAATCATGTTTAAGTCACCTTTTTTAAACAAAAACATCAGGTTCTAGCATTTCAAATATAAACATTTGCTGGGATTTGTTGCCTTCTATTGGCTTAAATTAAATATATTTGGGTTTTGACTTGTATGATCAAAAGTTGCAGTTTTAATTTTGATGAATAAAATAAACTAAAATGGTTTAAAGAAAGTTAATATGCACCGTAGGTTTTTAAAAAATTAAATGTGATTGGAACTAGTATATTTTTTGGAATATAATTTATTCTACATTATATGTAACTTAACTTACTTACTTGCTGCTGTTAGCTGATCACATTTTAAGCCAAAAAGAGATTTAACACGTAAATTTGTGCCGACACTTCTTCACAGCTGCAATGTCGCTTTTTAAACAAAAGACGCTGCAAATTGAACTTACTGCCTATTACCAGATTAGTTGAAGTGGTCAGTAAACAAGGTGTAGTTTAACATTTAACAGCATAACAAACATAACCTTATACCTGCACTAATTGTTTTTGGCACTTGGGATTTTTACCGTATTGAGATATTATCTAAATATTAAGTTGGTATGAGGAACTGTTCACACATTCAGCAGACAGGACTACATTAGCATTCATTTGGGGTCATGTTTGTGGTCACCTGATGAACTTGAAGCTGATAAAATGGTTCTGGGAGCAGAGTGAAGTGTGCAGAGTCAGCTGATATTTATCTTTGGGTTCATCTCAATAAGCTTCTCTTAAGTTTGTACTTTATGTGCCAAATTGTTCACATAAAAATAATCATTAGTGGAGATTTAAGTATTTCAAGTTGCTTGTTAAAACGTCAACCATAATGCACCGTTTACAAACAACCAGAGATCTGGTTTCATCTGTGTATACTGTAGAACATGAGTTAATAATGAAATTCAAATTAAAACTGCTTTAAATGAAACTTGTGTTTATCTTTCATATTAGCATATTTGCACATTTTATTAAGAAAATGTGGACTGAGCAGTTTAAGGGTGGAAAGTTTTTGCTTAATTACCCCCGTGTTTTTATCTGTGCTGAAAACATGGTGCCAGGAAGGAAGTGAACTTATTCATAGTCAGAATTAATTAATTACAATCCAAAAACTGTCATGTCAAGGAGTTAAGGACCATTTATTGCAGTAAATGCAGTCATATCTGGCAGAGGAGGCTCTGAGCTTCAAGATGCTCCCCAAACAAATACAAGCAGCCTGCAGGAATCAAGGCAAGCACGTTCAAACACTCCCAAGGGTATGGAGAGCAGAAAGCAGCAGACTCCTATCACTGAGATATGGAATATGCATAATGCACAAGACAAGAAATGCCACGGCATAACAAAAAACAGGAGGAGGAGGAGGATGGTGGCAGCGGAGGGAGTAAATCAGCATGAGTGATCAGACGGATTGAGCCTTGAAGCATGTCAGATTTTTATTGACCTGCTTGAGTGATTGTAAAAGTCAGCTGATCGTGACTTCAGCGTTCTGAGACTAATACGACGCTCCATTAATGTGATAGTTTCTGCAGCCCGCTGGGAAATTACCGCCTCTCTTGCTCCCCTCTTGGAAGATAAGGGACACTTCAGCTGGGCGGGTGCTCGCCAGTGCAACAGTGTGTGAAACAGGGACCTCAGTTTAAAGCCTGTTGAACCCCTGGGCCTCTCCAAAGCTCTGGATTGCACTTGGCATAGTTCACCCTCTTGGCTTTTTCAGAAGTGGCTGTGAAGGTGTCGGAGGTCGCAATGAAAGTGCAGATCCGTGAGGGGGATTGTTTCAGCCAAGTTACAGTCACCCATCTCAAATCACAAGAGATTTTGTCTATGAGAAACTGAGAGAACAGAGGGCACTCAAAGTCAAGAGGATTGTGCTCTTGAGGTTTGTCCAAGGTAATTTTGTCTGCGTCCTTAGTGAGAACACACAGCCCTGGGCACTGTATATTAATGCCCGATGGATATCTTGGTTTGCCGATATTATCAAGCAGGTATCTGCCTTTTGCAGATACAGTATATAGGTATTGGCATTTATGTCTCTCATTTTGTGTTGATAATAAAACTGTTTTTTAAGGCCAAAAAAATGCTTGGATTAGTGATTTAAAATGTGTAGTTCCATAGTTTCTACAGTAGAGGGCAGTCCGTTATTTCATGGCTAATAAGTGAAGTGTGAAGATATCCTTCCTCCTATTTTTGTCACAATTCTTAGAGAACCACATTCAGCTGATATTAGATAAATCAGATATCAGGATTTTCCTAGTCCCCGATTTCGGAATCTGGCCTTACTTTTTATGTTGTTGTAATTAGACGCCTTGGGATAGCTAAGTCGTGTTCTGCTGCTTTTTCTCAAATAATACAGCCTTTCACAAAAAAATGTGATCTGGCCGTGGTGGTCCTGTTCTCCGCATTGGATTTATAGCCTCGTAAAGTAGCCTGTGAAGTTACATAATCCAACTTCTTTGGATCTTTGTTTTTATCAGTGCTACCATGAGAAGCACTGCACGTCAAGAGTGTCTTTGTTAGTCCCACATGTATTTAATGTACTGATCCCTCAAGCTCGTTCCCTCCAGGACTTTGCACAAAGATGCACAAAGTCCGATGCATAACAGAAGCTTGTTATATCATAGTTCACTGACCTTACTAGATTTTGACAAGCTGCAGGACTAAAGGATACAAATGGTAAAGGAAACAAATGATTACGGGAACAATGGCACATTAATTTGGCTGGAGATATTCTGTATTTGTCCCACTGTCAACAAATCTCAAAATCATCGGTGATATAATCTGACTGGCAAGTACTTCCTGTGTTGCCGAAGCCTGATATGTCTTATCTTATTGTGCCAAAGAGCTTCATTGTTTTCCGAAAGTGTTAAAAATACGTTAATGAACCACGCTGTTGCGTTGGGTGGCGTTGGGTGATGTTCCTTTTGTAACAAAGCACAATGCAAAATCTTTAAACTTGAATTACGCCGATAGTTCAGCAAGAGGCTGGAACAGATGCAGAGATCTGATTTCCTGCGGCATCAAACAGTGGAGTATTGAGTACAGAACATGGCCCTAAAGCTACAAATAAAAGTTATGTCACAGACATAAAACTGTTAAAGGAAGAGCTATTCAAACGATTCTGGAGGATTGTAACTGTGTATTTTTGCATCTCAGTGATGTACTTCTTCATGACAACAATATCAAATTTTATGACTTGACTCAGACAAAAATAGTAGGGGTGTAACGATATATAATTTAATATAATAACTATATACCGTAATTCGTTGCGTATTACAATACATGGTTGACAATACAATACAAGAACGATATGGGCTCATTTAGAGTGATACCATTTGATACAATTCAGTGACTAGAAATCAATATAGTAGCATTTTGTTTTTGGTTTTGTTTTTTTTCCAAAAATAAAGGAAAAGAAAATGTCTGTTTCTATGCAGTGGTAGAGGAGGTAGAACATGGGAAAAGCTCAGTACACTGAACTACACAAACTTTCAGTACAAGGCCACTGTTTATTCTGTGTGGACATCAAACACCGGCTGAAAATCTCTTGGGGTGCACTCACACTCTGCCCAGTTGCTCCGTACTGTGCCGAAGCATAATGGTCCCCCCCCTCCTCTCTCCCCCACTGGCCCACACTCACGTCGGTCCAGTCTAACCGCGCCTGACCACACCAGAGCTACCTGATCTACTGAGCGTGACCTGTATTTTCACCTGCATTTTTTTCATCTTGTAATGAAATTTTTAAATTGTTCTCTGGTATCCGTGATCTAGAAGAGAAGACAGTCTTGGATTTTATCACTGCTCTTTATCCGGACTTTGTAAGCTGTTGTCTGTCTGAATTTAAGGTGAATCTTCAACAAACAGTCACAGAGATGTCGGAGCTCCATGCCTGTGCTTGTGCATGTGTACTGAGCTGAAGTCCTCCTCTGCCAACCATGCCAGGGCTGACAAAGCGTGCTGCGCTTGAGCACAAAATGGAGCGCTCACACTAGTCAAACAAACTGGACTTTAGGAGTCAAACGTGCTCAGGCACAGTATGGTTTGCATGGCATGAGCACGCCCTTATTCTCCGTTCTGGTGCTTCTGTACCATTATCTGCCATTATTTGAAGCAAAGCTGCTGACGCAGTACGCACACCCAGAACGTCAGAATGACCTGGAATAACATAGAAAACTATTTACCATAACAAGTGCAAAAAATAAATTTTTGCCTAGAAAAATGGCAAATCCCACAAGAAGGTCGATCTGCTGTTAGTCTATTGATGTAGTTGGATCAGAGAAATATAAAACAGTACATTGATACACTGATGTATCGTTACAGCCCTTGAAAATAGTACTGTCCTGCTTAGAAATAATCATTTTAAAATTTAAAAAAACAAAAAATGACCCCAAATGACCCCTGTAGTCAGCACTCTCTGGAGCACAAATATATTAGTCCGCAACTGAAAATAGTCCCCAACAAATGCAGTTTTACCCCATTTGACTTATGTTTTTACAGTGACGCCATTCATCTGTGACTTTTTAAGATTTACACCCAAAACAGGAACAAATAGGCTTTGTTGTGCTATTGTCATGGTATTTGTTGACCATAAGAAAAGCTCCAAGTAATACCAGACTTATCCTTTTGTTTGCTTTTGGAAGACATAATTTTAATGAAGGTGCATCGAAAACTTCTTGTCCCATGCTGTTCAAAGTTTTCACTGAAGGTAAAGGACAGGTCCATGGGGTCAAAAAGCTAAGGTTAAGAATAGAAACTGTGGTCTCACGGGCAGACATCCTTCCTTTAAGTCCACAAAGAGATACTGTGTCCTCTACCTTTGTCGCTCTCTCCCTCCTTCACTTGCAGACAAACCCCATTCAAGACTTAGTGATTAATTATTTACCCAGGCAATGAAATGCCAAAGCCTGGAGAAACACACCACCAGGAGAGAAAAAGGTCACTCCCATCCTGCTCATAGAAACACAGTCACACACGGAACAGTGATGGATGGCAATAACATCTTTATCGGTGCTTCGGGCAGACAGAGTTTTCATCCTTGTGTCCAAACTCCGTTGAGACCAAGGGCAAAGCAGAAACTTGACTGATGAGGTGAAATCTTCCAGAGAGCTCTGAAAATCCCTCATTTAAAAACCTCTCACATGTCAGAGGTGGTGAACTGAGCGATCAATAGCAGTCTCGGACTCTGTCAAAGTGTGTGTGTGTGTGTGTGTGTGTGTGTGTGTGTGTGTGTGTGTGTCGTCGTACAGACCGGTGTCTGTAAAGTCACTTGCAACCTTTCATCTGTGAGGGAGCGCGGTTGATGGGAAAATGTCACCCACGGAAAACGATACGTGCATGTTTTCAAAGAAATTTTGTCGCTTTCGATTCTGTCCGTGCTGTTCTGTCAAAGGGTGTTTGTGTAATTAAAGTTTAATTGCTTTCTTCATGTCTCTCCACAGCTCCACCACACAGCTGGCCAAATGGGGTGCCAATGCTGCAAGATGATAAAAAGGTGAGAAGTGTTTCTGCCTCTGCAGTCTCTTCTTGGTTGTTTTCTGTCTCGACATGATCCCTATCGAAAAAATTGTCAGGACGCCCTCTTAGACTCACTTGTTTTCAATTATTTAAAGAGTTACTTCAAATTAAACATCTTTCTGTAAGTTCTCTAGTGCTATGTAGCCAGTTTGTTTTATGGTGGCGTTTACATTTTTGTGTCTTCCCATAAAAGAATTGTTGAAGTTAATCAAATTTAATTGATGATTAATTTACAAAATTGAATATTATAAACATTCACACCTAAATAAGTCTACAGAAGCATCACTTAAATAATCTGAAAGACCTTGTTCTCAGTTTTTGTTGTTTTCTTTTTACTGAGGAATTAGGCCTAATGGGTGTTATCTTCTTTTGTAATTTCTGTTAATATTTTCATTATAGGTCTGCTAATGTTCTTCTCCTTATCCTAGTTTTGTGAACTACTTGATTGTCAGAAAATGAGGAGAAAATCCCAAATTTGCAAGTGGACTCAACTCTGTTGATTTTTTATATACCTAAATCACTCAAGTATGGGCTGTAAAATCCTTGCAGGATACAACATCATCTACCCTTAAACTCATGATTCAGGTAACATGGAACAAAAGAAATTGTCGTTTTGTCGTCAGTTTAGTAGATGATGCCCTAAACGACATCAGCACTTTTACTGCGGCCAGCAGTTCCAGTGCTCTTTTTCTTGAAGGTAAATGTTTTATTTTGGAAGAGGAATTCATTTTTCATGATGTTATTGGAGGTGCACCTTATTTTACAGAATTGTGGCACTTTCATTTTTAAAAAATGTGGGGAAACCCCTTTTATTAGAAAAAAGTTGAATATCCTCAAATCTGAATTAAGCAAAGTTTAAGACCGATAATGTCCTGAGAGGACAGGTGGACGAAATCTACAAAACAGGATGTATATCAGATGTCTAGTTAAGTAGGTTTACTTTGACTTAGTGTACAGCTAAGCTGCGTAAAGAATTTGCTGTGTTGCTGTTCTTGTGTATCTTGTTTTTGCTTTTTAATCCAGTGCCCTCAGCAGGTGTAGAGCGTATTTGTTCCAGACTTAGTTTTAGGACAAGGTACCAGAAAAAAAAAAAATTCTTATCAGTCCCAGCTCAACTTTGTTTAATGTGCTACTTAGCAAATATTAGCATGCTAGCATGCTATACTGACTGCTAAAAATGGTAAACTTATAACCCGTTGTCAGCTTGTTATGGTCTTTAGGAACATGTTAGCATTCTAATGTTAGCATTTAGCTCTACAGCCTCCCAGTGCAGCTAGCATAACTTTAGCCTCTTTGATCGGTTTTTGAAATTGTCGAAAAGAACTGAGTAATTTTCAAATTTGTTAACAAATATCCACCTCTCCAGTTACAACATCTCACTGTAGATTTCCTTATCTGCAGGTCCGCTGTGCCAATTCAAATGTCTCCCTGCCCACATAATGATTTCTTGTCTCGTTCCATGTAGATAGTGAGAGGTCCATTTATAATATGTCTGCACTCACTGCCTCACATGGGCTCTTTGTACAAACTGTGAGTCAATATGCCAATAGCCATCACCCCTGGTTACTGTATTTCTTTGCAGGACTATCTATTCATTAAAAGTCTACAAGGCATCGTTGTCAGGGCCCGACAACGCTGCGCTTTTTAAGGTGAACAGGGAGACAGAACATGGCCGGGAAACGAGATTTTGATAGTAGATTAATGAAAGGGCACGCTGTGATTCGCATACCAGAGTCATAATCCCCCCCCCCCTCCACACTTTTTTTTTTTCTTTCCCATGTCAAAGACACACACGTGTGCGCACACACACACACACACACACACACACACATACCTTCCTAATTGTCTGGAGTGTCACATTTCTGAGCTTAGTGGTGTTTGGGGTTTGGCAGGGTGGGTGTGTAGGTTACTGGGTCAACAGTATAGTCCCACTATCCGCAGACTAACACAACAGCTCAGAGCTTATACTTCAAAAATCCATGTCTTGTTCATTTTAATTCAATTAGTAACATGAAATAATTAAAGATATTTATCTATGCACAAATAATGTTTTGGGTTTTTTTTTTCTTATTCACAGAGACTCTTGGACATGATCAGAAGTTTACTTGAACTTTCTCCAAATGTTTCTTCTTACACATTTTAAAGCATCTAATGAGCTTTCACTGCTACATTAAAGTCGTAACTTAATCTTTATTTGACTTTACCTAGTACAGTAAAGATTTTGATTACTTCACTCTCTGAGTTAAAATGTATAAATTATGGCCTCTTCCATTAAGGAGCGGCTTCCAACAATAACTGTTAAACATAACAACCTAACCAAAAAAAAGAACATAGAACTTAGAGTGATTTGCTCAGCTGATTTTTCAGATTTAGCACTGACAGTCTTTACATTGACATAAAATTGGTCTTTAAACCAAAAAATAGAAATTTCTTCTGCATTTTGGGTTGTTTTTGTTTTCACCCAAAAAAAAACAGAAAATTGCAGCAACAAGTGTGAGTCTGCTCTTAGCTTGCAGATAGAAAGGTCAGCCTGCTGTTGTCGGTGAAAAAGTTACAGTCCCTCACACAGCTTTAGTCCAGCGTTGTGAATTACTGGGCTTTTAATTTTTTTTTTTTATATAAAACACCTCGTATGTGTCTGGCTTCTCTGAAAGCGAGCCTCAGATTTCACCTTGGCAGCTGGGGCACAGCAGTGGGGAGAGAAATGGAAAAACATTTATTTTCTCAGCATCTGCTGTGAAGGGAGTTGGAAGGGAGGATGCGGGGTGAGGTAGAGGTGCGAAAGTCAGAGAGGGTGAGCATGTGTGTGTTATGTTGTGACTAGAAACGTGTAGGTGGGTGATGGTTTTGTGTGTCTGCTTACCACGAGGGAGAAAAAAGCTGTTACTGAATCAATCAAGACATTTTAAAGTTGTCTTTTTTAATTCTCAGTTTCTTGTTTAGTGCATGAATAATGAAGTGCGACGTAAAGCCGAGAGAAAGAGAGACAGCACAGGAGGTAAAAGTGATGAGGACAAGTTGAGAGAGAGAAGGAGGCGGGAGTGAGACGATAGATGCTCGAGGGAAGGCGCTCAAATCAAGGAGAAGTCAAGTGCAAAGTGATAGTCGACTATGTTACAATGACGCAGAAAGAAAGACAGACAAGAAGGAGGTTTGTTTGGGGCAGTGAAGCACCTGGAGAGGTGCAAGATGGAGGAAGCTCTGCTGGGGTCACGTAGCTCGCTTGGTGGAGGGGAAAACAAATAGAAGGAGGAAGAGATGGAAAAACATGAGGCTCTCGCAGCAGGTGATGTCTGCCAGCCTGTTACACTGTCCACAACACAAAGCCCCCCTGCCAACACTCCTAATACCTCTCAAGGTGTGTGAAAAAGCAATCTTGTGCTTATACTCTTGTCAGAAAATCCTCCAAAATGGTGGATCAGACTGTCGTTACAACCCACAAAGGGCTATTTAAGGTGTAGAGCTTAAATGAGCATTAATTAGTGTCAGACCTTTATGGACCTTCACCATCCTACGAGGGCTTAAAACATCAACAGATCTGTGGCAGATCATATGGCGGTCTGTAATTTACCTAATTTAAGACTCATTTCACTGCAGAGGTGTGAGCAGACGAGTGCAGGTTCAACAGAAGCATGTAATGATGGAGTGAACAATGAATTCATCACACAGATGCTAAATAAAGTGGCAGTGCTGACTGAGAATGGAAACTCATTATGCTGGTTGCGAACGAGAATTTCCCCCTTTGTATTTAACATTTGTCGCTCATCTTGTGGCATAATAAAACTAATATTTTTAGTGTTCTTAAGTGAAAAACAAAACATGAATACATTTGTGTTTTATCTCTTCTTTTTTTTTTTTTAAACTCAGACCTAATCAGCTGCTCATTTTTTTTCCATCTCCACTTTTCCCCCTTAGTTTCTTTTTTAAGATATATTTTCTGAGCTGTTAACCGACCTTTAGAGTGAACAACGGGGGATGAGTGTGTTCTCACAGCAGAACACTGTAGGTTAAGTGCGGACAAATCTTTTTAAAGTTATACATATTAGTAAAAAACGTATGTAGATCAAATAATATTAGGATAAGAGATCATCAGCTTCCTCTATTGGAAAAAGTTGTGAAGCAGCTATTACCTTACTAAGCTATAGCCGGGTGAAAATTAGGCTAGCTTAACTAAGCTAGCATCTAAGAGTTGTCTCCTGTAAAACAGTAAATTATGGAGAGTATTTTTTCGCTTACTTTCCAAGAGTTAGCTAGATTAGAAGATCAATACCAGCGTCGTATCTGTGCTTTGTGTGTAGCTAGATTAAGCAGATAGTTAGCCTAGCGTGGCGTAAAGGCCGTAAACTGGGGAGTTAAATCATTTAATCCAAGCTAGGCTAACAACTGCTTAACTGCGGCAAACAAACTGAGCAACTCAAAATGAGAATTCATTTTCTTAGCTCACTGTCGAAAAGAAGGCAACAAAAGCTATTTTGAAGATGTTTATCTGTTCCTGTTCATGCTGCAATTGTGTTTCTCTTTTGTTCTTTTCTCATAACTCTTACATTTTAATCATCAAGCTGATTAAAATAGGATTTAAGAGAAGTCTCCTTTTATAGTGGGTAATTTTGGAAAAGACGTATGCATTTTTTCAAGAGTTAGCAAGATTTGAGGATTAATACTGTTTGCCTATCTTTGACTTAAGTGACAGTTAGCCTAGCTTATCATGAAGGCTTCAGGCTAAAGGCTCTTTCCTTTGGTGGTTTAACTTTGTAATGACATACAATAGGAGCTGCTGGAGTTGTTTACTTCCTGTAGCTGCTAAGCCCTAAGCAACCACAAATTTTTTAAAAATCAGCCGTATTTTGACTTGTAAAATTATTCTACGAACACTCCAGTTTGCCTCAAGAGTGTTTAATCAGAGTTTGGTAGTGACCACTGTGGAATGCATTGACTTGAGCTAGCATTATCATTAGCTTAGTGACTGCTTTCACAAGCTTTCCGTTTTGCCAGTTTACAAAGCCGGAAAGCGGGTTGCGTTTTCAGAAGATTACACTCTGGAACTCAGTTTCAAAAGTTTGCGATTCAGGGGTGCTAGCATGCCGTTGTCATGTTAAAAACAGGCTGAACCGCAACAAAAGTTAATCATTTGATGCAAAAACTTGGGCCATCTAAAGTCACTCTCATATTGTTGTTTTTTTTAGATTGAATCAAATTAGGACCATTTATCCCCAGCTAGCCCCTCTCAACAATCAAAGAGATGTGGTTTGGCTCAGATTATCTAATAATGTAAGACGTTTTTAGAGCCAATAAATCAGCCAGGACATTGTGAACTTATTACTGATATATCAGTATCGATTCTTCAGCCAATAAATTACAAGAAATTGTAGGATAGAAATGCCAGATTAGCTTTGATTTCATTTAAGCCATTAAGCATGCTATGGCTTGGCTCTTCTCAACTCATTTTGTACCAGATACTTCTATTGATTAATATTTTTCAGCAGATAGTAACCTTTCAGCTTCAGTAGTGAGAGTTTGAGCACCTGAGTCCTGTTTTCTCTCCTCCTTCCTGTAACAGTGTACATACATCTGACATTCACATGAGCAGTGCAAACATGACCACAGTTGTGCCTCGACGCAGTGTATGCAAACATTGCGTGCATGTCGTAGATGTAACAGTGGCATTTGGAAAGACTGTGTCATGAATTCTCCTTGTTGCAGTCGGTGTACAATATGTGATGGTGTTTTTATCGATTGGAACATCTGACTCCATGAGCCCAGTGAGGCGAACAGAAATAGTCGTCTCTGTCTGTCGCCACACTCATCCAGGAAATTCAATAGTGATGTCAAGTGAAACTCTGACTCTCTCTAGAGTTTTAAAGATATTGCAAATTCACCTTTTATTCTTTCTGTCTTTTTATTTGGTTATTTTTGTGTAGTTGGATGCATTTAAATTAACTAGTGCAGCTGCAGTTTTTTTTGGGGGGGGGGTTTGTCTTTTACAATTTGACCAAAAATATGTCCACAAATCTTTACAGTCAAATAGGACTTCAGTTTTTTATTTTCTTGTTTTGCAACTTTATAGAGTCATAGGACTACGAGTCTGCACACTAACCGTTCTGTGAACAGTGACATTCTCAAAATGACAGTGCACTGCAAAATGCTGGCATTTATGTTCATCTTATTTGCATGTTAGCATGCTAACAGCTGCTAATAGGCACTTAAGTGCACCTGGTGTGTTATTAGTTTTGCTGGTATTTGTTCATAAACCAAAGTATTGAACAACTGGAATTTTGCCCTGATGGTGCTAGATAAAAAGTTATGAGATCAGTTATTACAAATAGTTTCAAGGTGCCAATGTCGCGGCGATCCACTGACTAGTTCTTTAGATATTTCAGTGTAAAGCAAAGCCTTTGATTTCACGGCTAATGTTGCTATCATGAGAGCTACGTTGCTAATGTTACTGAAAATATTTTAAATATAATAAATTACAGTGAAACTGTTGATGAAATTAATTTACACATTAAAGAATTTAAAAGCAAAACTTTTTTTTTTTGCTTTTTTCTTTTATAAGTGAATAAGAGATTCAGTCAAAAAATGATTGAGGCAATAGAAGTAACATCTGTCTCCCTCACAGCTACATCTACGACCCCTCTGTGTCGGATGTGAGGAAGACTGACTCTGCAGGCAGCTCGCTTTACCAGCCACACCACTTCTCAGGCGGGACCCCCGATAACAACCCCCTCAGCGGCCACAGCAAGCAGAAGCAGGGCTTCCACAACCTGGGCTACAGCAAGTCCAGCGACAGCACTCTGAAGCTAGAGGTGGACAACAACGACGTCAACCACCGGCTGCATGCAGCACCGTCTGCAAAGGAGCTGCACAGACAGGGAAGTGCGCCTTCTGCAGAGGTGTACATCATCCAGCCAGAAGCTCTGGGGCCGACGTGGAGGGCTCAGGAAAAAGGCCCGAGCCAGGTGCCCGTTTACCCCAACATACAGGAGTACGAGAACCAGAGGTGTTATGACGGGCGGGTGCACCGTGACACAAGGAACGAGTGGGACAGCTCCATCAGTCAGTGTGTGATCAGCAGTGAAAGTCTGTCAGCAGATGAGATAGACGAGGGCGTTGGAGGGACGCCTGAATATCCGTGCGACACGGGGGACGAGGGTAGCGTCCTGTCGGTAGAAATCCACACCAGCACCACCAGCCTGTCCTCGGCCGACACCAAGGACGAGCTCAGACTGCCAAAGACCCCGGACGTTTCCACCGTCGAGAGCGGGATCTCGGTGATGAAGAGCGAAGACGAGGAGGAGGAGGTACAGAGCGTTACAGAGTCAATGGTGGCGGAGGCTCTTGCTGCTTTGGAGGCTGCCACCGCCGGGGAGGACATGGAGTGACAGACCCTGACGCTTTTCTCACTTATCACCTGAAGACTTGGACAGGAGCTTGACAGAGAATGAACACGTCTTGTGTTTTTATTGAAGAACACGGAACATACGAAGGAAAACTGTTTACAGTAACAGATATAACTTTGAACTTGGAGTCTTGGATACTTTTTTCATTTTTAAAAGACACTGATGGAAGATAATGTCAGCCTGAGGAAGGAGGCAACGTTGGGATGCTGCGAGGTTAGCGTAAAGCCACAAATGAACATTGTGTGAATATCGCCTGCAGCTATACCAGCCTGCAGCCCCTTTGACTATAGTGTATTCAACACTCCACAGTTATGTAAGACTATAAGTGCTCCATCACTGCTTTGCCATGTCAATACTGCCCTTGTCCAGGTATTAGAAAAACTAACATTTTATCACATTTTTGCCTCGTTTTGAAGCATCGCTATGCTAATTCCAAGCAAAGAGACAATATTTGTGAACACACAGTCCTTGCCATTGCTTGCTGTTTCTTCAGGAATCTCGCTCTCATTTCACTGAGCAGGCGGAAGAGGAAAAGGTCAAAGCATATATTTTTTTATACGCTACCCATGTTTTTGTCTCTATATTTGTCATCTCTTGTTATTTATATCTTCACGATCATCATTTTTGATTTATTGTGAGAGGAAACTCGATGTAGTTAATCAGATGAGCAAGATCCTTATTTATAGCTTGTTGTGTCATCACTGATTGTATCAGCAAAAATATTGTATCTACTCGCAATTTGAGGAAAATTAGTTTACACACTGTTTGTACATTATTAGACACATGTACAATGATAATTCTCTTTTTTTGTGTCAGTTAATTATCTACTTTAATGCACAACCATACTGTGAGATCATTTATCCGGTGGCATATTGGAAGATTTATGCACACTTGAAATATTGAGCAGATAACCAAAGGATAAAATAGAAAATAGCCACATTAAGCACATTTCACTTGCCTTGGCTTCTCCAGGTCACGTCATTTGTGAATAAAGAAGGGGCCATCAGTTCGCCTTACCACCTCTGTTTTGTTCCGTTTTATAGGTCAGGCTCGAGTTTCTACTCTGGCCTGTGACATTAGTTCAATCCACAGCTCGCTGATGTGCCTTAACATGAACTAATTGAGGCCAGACAGTGCAAAGAAAATTACAGGTATGACTTTCTGAAGAGTGTGTAAATGCTAAATAAGCTGTTATGCTCATTTTCACTCATTGTTTGCCTGCCAAATCATTTCCATTCATTGTAATTGTCTTGTACAATAAAGAAATGTACTTTAAAAACATGTAAACTGAGGTACTTTGTGTACTGGTGTGTAATTATTCTGATGCAGTCTCTCAAATAGGTTTTAAAGAACCATACCACTCTATTTTTGACTTCATACCATTAGCAGAGATCCGCCCCTATCTTCTACAAATGTTAAAATTCGACCATGTGTATACTGTAGTAGATCTTAGACTACATTTTAAAATTACATTCACTGCCGTTTATGTTGAAACAAAGTATGGAAACACTACAGAACAAGTGAAAAATGCTAGGTACACATAAGTCATCCTTCTAAAAAGAACATCTGCCTTTATTTGGTCAAAAATCCCTTAGCAAGCAAGAGAGAGAGGGAGGGGGAGCCGCTGAGACGAAAAATTATTACTCCTGGAAAGATGGTTCCTTACAAGTGCTGCCTTACTTGCACAAATATTAGCATGAGATGATGTTCTTTTTAACTAACGTCACGTGTTTTCAGGTACTTCCTGTAATGTTTATTGAATATGGACAAAATGTAAACAAACATTACATCTTATAAATAAAGCTATTATTGGAAAAATGGGTGGAGTTAATGTAACCTATGTGGCTGATGTTGACAAAGAACAATGACACGTAGTAACACTGGCATGGTTGTTTGAGGGTATACAGAAAAAAAATGGTTGTTAGCTAGTTAGCTAATATTAGCCATAAGAGAAGACAAATTGTACGAATGTTCTGCATGTTTGATAGAAGTTTAGGTTTCTGTGGATTTGTCATTTTTAGAGAGCTAAACAATGTTTTTGAAGTGTGCTGGACCATCTTTTGATTTATCCCTGAAGCTTTTGTGAGTCTCTAGTTAGCATAGTCAGCTAGCAGTTAGCCAAATATGTTTTCGGTTGTCGACAAAAGAAACTCAGCAAGAGCCATTTTTAAATAATGTCTCTGCAAAGAAACATTTTGTCTTGTACCTGTGAAGCAGTGTGGTAGGTTTCCGATATTTTTTTGAGCTTTGTTGGGGTTTTTTGGTGGAGGGCTAAACAAGAACTGAAACTCAAATATGTTTCGGGTGATTAGATCAAAGTTCACTGTAAATTGACTGGTATTACCGGTGTATTGTAAGAATATCTTCTATGTAATGTATTAGGGCATCTTTAAAACGTCAGCATGGAGACAGACCGGTAGAGACTGTGATTCTGCAGGACATCAAATGTTTGTTTACGAGTGCTTTCTCCCTCCCTCTTCATAAGCAAGTGCTGTCACTGGGGGACATTGGTGCTAAAACCTCACCACTGCAGCAGTTAAAGCCTCGGCGGGCGGCGTCCAGGGCCCTGGGGCCGCAGCTAATGAACACCTCAGGGCTTCTTTGCTTGAACTGAGAGAACACACATGGCGCACCCTGGAAACATCCACACCAGCCGAGGCTGTGGGAAATCCTGATAGGCTGGTTAACTTAAGCCTCTCACTGCAGGAGAGGATGTTAGTGCATCTCTGTCAGCGCAGGAGGTGGAACAGAACCCTGACGATACTGAAATAGCCCTTTCTTTGGACATTTATGCATTCATCTCACCCACCCTCTTCTATCTTCATCCCTTTTGCTCTTTGCTCGTTGCTCTAATTGCTTTCCATGCCTCTTTCAATTATAGTGTGCTCTTTTATCCCTGAAACAAAGTCCTTTGTGTAGTTGGACTGTTTCTCAGCATTGGCAAAAACAGGAGAACCAGGTGATTTTAAGTTCATGGATTTTTAATGAAAAAGCTTCTTTTTGTTTGTTTGGTTTCCAACGTCACAGTGATACCACATGAACCTGCATGTACAGTATGATGTCAAACAATGGGATAGATAACGAGCCTCCAGGTCGCACTGAGGCCTGTGTTTATACTCACAATTTAGCCGGGGCTTTGATTCAAAATGACCCGGAGCGAGTGAGCAAGAACATCGTGTCTCTCTCAAGGATGCGTTTGTGTTTTTATTTGTATTTTTCCCTCATGATGGACAAGATATCTTGTGGATACAGTGGGTGACTGTTTAGTCAGCAGGGGGAATCACAAGCTGGAGAACAAACAAGCTTTTTCTTCAGCGGTGACTTCTTCCAAATGAGCAAAAACCACATTGTAAACATTTTTTTAATGCCCAAAAGCAAAATCTGTCAGTGGAAGCTTTAAGATTCCTAAATCACACATTCTATGACGCTTGTTTCTATGTCAAAAGGAACTAAAAAAAGTTTTGCCTACAAAGATCGGATTGTACACCCTGTTTGCATTTAGTGTTGAGAATAATCGCACCTGCACCAAAGTGCGTCTTAGTGTGAGAATATAAAAGAGGATGTGATTGTCTGGTAAAATGCGAAACGCACATTTCCATATAACCGTGGAGTGTGATAACAACAGGATCTGATGTTGTGTTCCTGTTTAATCAAACCAGTGACTCATCTCATCATTAACGTGCCATTTCAGGGGTGAAAACAACAGCTTGTGTGTCACCTGATCACTTTGATCAAGGATACACGGAAACACACAAAGGAAAGGTAGATTATGTTTAGACAGAGGACAGCTGGGGATTTATTTTGGTACAGATGCAAAGGTATGGAGTTAAAAATTAAGTGTCAGTGAAAGCTTTAAACTATTTAAGTCACTATAAACTACAGTTTTATGTTGCTTTGCAACTTCTAAAAAATAAGAGTCCCCATTTTAATCAAACAAAAGCTCAAAATACAAGTTTTCCATATTGTGTTTTAAAGAGTTAGCACATGATCGCATCACTTTTGTCAAGTGAAAATGCTCCGATTTAAAATGTCAGTTCTTGTGGAGGATTGTAATACAAATAATCTTCTGTGTTCTTTCTAGGCGCTTAGCCCCAAACCCAATTCCTAAAAACAGGCGACCAAAATTAAGTTACATGCTTTAAAAAAGCCCAATAAGTCTTAAACACAGCTGTTTTTTGTGCAACCCTGTTATTTTTGAGGCCCAACAGGTTACTCAAACAGGAAGTGAATGGTTGATTTGTTTGGGACTATTTTCACGTTCGGATGAACACACATTGGATGCAACAGTGACAGCAGCAGAATGTCTGTGGGCTTGACCTAAGATTTACTACAGTGCATGTTTACAGTCATAAAATGGAACATGTTGCAAAACAGTCCATATTTACTTTTTTTTTTTTAAATTCAGCTCAGTGCTAATGTGCAAGATGAGCAACATTAAATCTTGGAAAAGAGACGCTTTTGTTCACTTTGGTCCTGTTCAGTTTCTTCACAAAAATCTAATCTCTTCAGCCCTTCATCAGGGCAAATGTTTGACAAAAGGGAATCTCAGGGTTTATATTGATGTCAAATGGAGCCCAGCTGTGCTTTATCAGGCAAGTGCACATTGCAAATGTGGCTCATAATTTCAATTCTGAAAGCACAAAATTGAAAATCCATCAATAAATAAAGCAGTCAAAATAATAAAAATATATTTAATCAGAAGAAGTCCTCCTCAGTTTTTCTGTGAAATATCTGTGCAGTTTTACATATTCAAACCTTGAGAACAACATTTCCAGTGAATACAAGCATGAGAAAGCACAGGTGTGCTCTGTTTGATGTAAGTGTCGTTCCCTCTGGTCAAACATTTGCCCTGGTGTCGTCTGACGAGCAACACCTTGACTCTTTGACTGATTGCCTGGATTCGATCACCCTACTTGGCACTGTGTTTTAAATGTCCGAATGTGCCAGAAAACTGTTGAAAATATAAAAATGAGCGTCATAAATTCTTTCAGAATCATTAAAAGCCTCATTTCCCCGCAGCTAAAAAAAAAGTGTTTAAACAAGACTAAAACAAACCACTGCTGTTCCTGAGGGATTTGAAATAAATACTTCTGCCCTTCTTACTTCTTTAAAACCCTATTTCTACAGTTTTCTTTGAATTATTTAGTTTATGTATTACTTTTTCTGTTAGTCTTTGTATCAAATTATTTTCTGTTTATATGTTCAATAAATGTATGCATTTTTATCATGTATGGCCATTTCAGCTGCCTTTCTGTATGAAATAAATTGCCTGTCCTTACATTTACATCTTCAGTTCAAAACCACACGTATGAAATTTAGGTGTTGATAAATTGTGACTGAGTTCACCTTTTTTTACATCTACATTTAACTGTTGTTGTACTTGTGAATCACTTAAAGTCCTCTTACTTCACCTCAAGATAGCAGCACAAAAGTAGTTTTGCAACAAGCTAATTTGTGCCACGACCTGCTGTGCATCAGATTCCTTCATGTTGTTTTCATTAGGTCCATTAGGCAGCTGGCTATAGAGTCCCTGAGGTGTGTGCGCTCGGTTAACATGTTTGTTTTTCTCAAGGCTTTGTTGGCACTAATGATGTCATCCTTAATTGTAGCACAAGCACACTTCCTTGTCTCAGAGGAATGAGTTGAACTTTGTCTAAATATAATCTACTCTAATATTCACATTCATCTACAGTGTCCGGGTTTTTACTCATTTAAATGCAAATTTGAAGCTACAGATGCAAGTGCCACAAAGACTTAAAACAAATTCAACTTTATTTCCTGGTTTTCTTCTGTTAACAGTGGTCAGGCACCTGTTAGCCTGTTAGTTTTGTCGTTTCTACCTCTACTGACCTGAAAACACATTAATCAGTGTTGACATTAAATAGTATCTTTAACCTGTAAATGCCTGAGAAAGAGTCCAAAAATAGCCTTGCTTTTTATGTCCTCAGAAATGTTTTACTTAGGTTAAAAATTTAATTCCTCAACTATAAACTGAGTTTGATTCTCTCTGTGTAACCATTGTGTCTGGTGGTGAATGCTGCCTAACTCACTCTTAGCTCTATGGAGACTTCAAATGTTTACTAATATTAGCCTAACATTACCTAGTGTTAGCTAAAAATGTGAACCATTCTTACCAAACTTAACA
>JAQLOL010000016.1:11554697-11572025 GCA_029783665.1 Naso thynnoides | reverse complement strand
AAAAAAGAAAGAAAAGAAAAGAAAAGAAAAGAAAAGAAAAGAAAAGAAAAGAAAAGAAAAGAAAATAAAAGGCACCATACAGTAAGTTGCTGGCCATATCAAAATAAGCAAGGCTTTAACAGCAAACATTAGGCTGCTTCTTTAAAATCCTTTACCTTTGAATTTTTGAGAAATAGCCTAAAATAGTCTTTAAACACTATGTTTCTCACTGTGGTCGATATTAAATTCATTTAAAGCTAAATTTGATTATTTTCTTTGGCCCTGTCTAGAGAATAACATAACATAGCTAAACAGCTGCAGATCAGAGGTATACAAGATTCAAACTGATGTTAGCTTAGCTTTAGGGAAACTTCAAATGTTTGCTAACATTACCTAGTGTTAGCTAAAAATGTGCACCATTCTTACCAAACTTAACACATTCATGTTAGCTTCCAGGAAACTTTTTAATGTTAATTAGCGACCTAACCCAGTGTCACAGAAACTTTAAATGCTTGCTACCATTCGCTAACATAAGTGACAAAAAACAGGCACCATTCTTAAAATGAGCAAAGTCACTAATGTTAGCTTTTGCAGAAACTTCAAAATGTTTGCTAACATTAGCTTACATTTGCCAAAAAAAAAGAGGCACCATTCTGTTAGCGACTGGTAATACCAGACAGAGCAAGGCTTTAGCAGCAAAAAAAAAGTCACCTACTAAACTAAGTACAGGTGATTTTAGTTGCTAATGAGTTCAGCTTTTCATTTTTGAAAGACAAAATGCCCCTTTTCTGCTTTAAGTTAGCTAGCACTGCTTTCAGTCACTGTTTTCTGCTGTAATTGCTGCTTTCTCACTGTTGGCCGGATTCACACTGTTTGAGTTAAAGAAAGGTGGTAAGTGAGCCATTCCAGAAGGTCACTGCATTTACGACCCTGGTGTAGTTCAAAGGTGTTAAACATTGACTAGACTTCCTCCCTCTGATCCCAAATTTTTCCTTAAATTTTTTGTTTCCTCCCCCGTGAGTGAGGGAGAGCTCCATCCTCTTGGCTGACAGCCACAGACAAAGATAAGATGTAGGACACTTAGCCTGGCATCGGCACGGGATTCCTGTCGCCTGGAGGCCTAAATAATTCAGTGCCCGGGATAAATTTGCTTATGAAGTCATACAACAGAAACAAAATGGATTTGTATCATTATCTTTACCATTTTTATGTGTATACCTAATTTCCTCATAGGAGTTTAATTGCTTTAATGAAGTGCAATGAGCCTTTCGCAGAGCTGGTGACATCCTCTGGTTTGTGTGTGTGTGTGTGTGTGTATTTTTACGTCCCAGTAAGAGCTAAAGTAAACACGCATACATGCGACTAGAGTCAATATTTGCACCAGGTCCTTCATGTCCTGCACTGTCGGCTGCATCTTTCTGACAGGTTTAACGCCCTGAAGCCATTGTATGTATGTGTGTGTTTGTAATAGGCAGGTTTGCTTTGAGCCTACAGCCATGGGTGGAGTGATGTTGCCTTGTGTGCTATCAGGGTTTCTTTTCCACTGCATGTAAATGTTCCACCGTCCCTGTCAACACTTTGAAAGTCAATCCTCCCTCCAGTGCTGTCAAGTGACACCAGCGGCAGCCATGTGTCACTCAGACCCCTTGTTTAATCACATCCCTGTTGTTGTTCACAGCAGCTGGGCATTATGTTAATAATTTAGCGATGTAACTGCCTAAATTAACAGATTTTTATCTGTTCTTCTGCTCCTCTGTGGCCTTTTTAAGGTCAGAAACTTTTTGTTCATTAAAGTCGTGTACGTTTGCATGAGTGAACCTGATAAGGCTCAGAAGGTCAAGAGAAAAAAGGAGTCAAGGATTGGTAATCCTTGTTCTTGCGCATCGACTCAAAACACCTCTCCAGCTCCAGCTCATTGCTATTACCCAGAAATAATGTTATATTGAGCCCGAGGTCGTCAGACTACCTCCTCCAGATGAATAAGACAAATCATCCTTTCAGTTTGGCGTGAAAAGGGTGAGAATGAGAGCAGAGATGAGAGAAGGAAATGAGACAGAAAAGAATAAGAAGATGGATGTTTCACTCAGATGAGGAAGAGGAGAGAGAAGTTGGCCTGCTGGCCAGTAAATAGGTTTTATCATTAAAATCTTCTTATTGTATTAATAAATAATCAACACTTTAGTCTATTATTACAATTTGATATGAATTAGTTGTCTTTATTTGCTTTATTTTTTATTACACAACAATAAAAACACAGAAAAATGTCCCAAAATATGAACAAAAACGTACGTTTTAAAAAAATGAGGCACAATGACATGACATTCACAAATACAAAGTTGAAACAAACAATTAAAAATTGATGCATTTTTATCCCAAAGGGAAAATTATATATTTGAATTATGTCTTAACCTCACTTGGGTCTTTAAAGGGCTACTCCATGATTTAGTATTGCACTTTCACGAAGTTTCTGGACTCATGTGAGACAGATTGACGAAGGAGTAAATAAAATTAAAGCAGCAAAGGAGATACTGAACTTTAGTTTCAGGTGCGTCACCAAAATGCTAAAAACTGCAGTTCCTAAAATGGCCACTTGAGGCTGGATCCAAAAGTGCATTAATCCCAATAGAGCCCCATGTTAAAATCCAACTTTACAGCAGACATGAACATGATTAAAAGCCTCTTACACAAACAGTTTTGGTCTCTTCAGCTAATTTCCTGTTTATAACAACTGTGTGTGGGCATGTTTTCATCCAACTCATTTAAATGATATTAATGCTCAAAGTTAGGCATAATTAAGGCTATAGCCAAGCTCCAAAAACACTGAATCCATTTCCCATAATGCAAGAGAGGCACTTTTTTATTAGACAAAGAGTGTTGCAGGAATGAGTCCTAAAATTAATGAATGAATGAGCATTTCTGCACTTCCTGTTTCCTTGTCTTGGAGCCAATGGGGTTTTTTTTTTGAATAAGGTTTTTGTTGGATGCCTGAAAAAAGGTTTTTGCCACAGAGCTTATTTTATTTATTATTTAGATGTTTACTTATTTATTTTATGCACAAATCCAAACACAAATGGACACATCCCATTGGCCTTTTGTCGGGCAATGCTAGCTTCAGCACTGGCCAACAAAAATGTCTTTTACTGTCTTTTACTAATGTCTTTTTAAATGTAATTTACTCTCTTTCTTATGTCTTTCTTATGTCTTTAAATTTCTTCACTACAATATGTCTATAAAAAAAAAAAAAAAAAGTTGTCTCCAAAGAGCCAATCTTGGGTTTGGTGGAGACCAAAACAGAGGTGAAAGAAAACAAAAAATCCATGTGATTGCTTGTGTCTACTATTTGATAACACATTTGGCAAAACAACTTCATGTGGTGTCACGAAAGTGATCACAGAAAATAATAACACCGGTTTAAAGGATTATTAATGCCCATCTAACATTTGGGAAATTACAAAAGGAGGATCTGGCAGTGAAGGTCGGAGCAGATTGACTTTTCTCAGGATGCAGGTTTGAGCTTTGCTGTAAATGTCAGAATAACACCGTCGCTGAGTCGGAACATTACAGCTAATTTGTTGTTTGACCCAGAATACTGCCGAACACCGGCTGCTCCTCCGGGTCAGACTGAAGAGCAGCACTGAGATGAAATTTGCAGCCTGACTGACAGAAACAGATCCGCTTCATCATCCTGACCAAGACTCTCGCACGACATCGCGCTAACGCCACTACAGGATGCTTCACTCTTCCCACATCCGCGCTCTGGTCTACTTCCTGGCTCTGTGACAAATACAGTAAATCAGGTTGTTCCTGCTTCCTGTTTGGGAATGACGGCCTCCAATTTAACGTCAGGCTGGCTGTACCTGTTTCTGGACTGTAATTTGATCAATTAACTGATGACGTGCAAAAATTCTCCTACACATCCACATACAAACATATGTACACACGTGGTGGATCAAGGTTTCCATGGCGTTAAGCAGCCGCCCTGCTTGAACGTCCTCGAGCAAGGCACTATTGTTAATCTATTTCAGGAGTAAATGAAGCGCATCGTGACTAGACACACATTACTCCCTTCTGCTTGTAAAAATAATTGGCTGGTGTGACTCTTTGTCACCCTCGCCGCCACCATCCTCATCATCAGCAGCACTTGTGGCTCCCCCGTGGAGCAGGAATGTGGAGGGACGACTCCCGGCTCGACCCTGTCGCCTCCCTCCTCCACTGGTGATGTTGTAATGTTGTTGTTTGCGTTTTTAAAAGTGTCCAAATGTTGTTTTTCTCCTCTCTTTGGAAACCTGAAAATGAGGGAATAAAAATTGTTAGACAGAAAAATAGAAAACACACCTTGCACGTGTCAGATTAAAAAAAAAAAAAAAAAAGACACTCTACCTGGATTTCTATCGTTTCTCTTTGTCCAAGTTGTCCTGCTGCTCCTGAAAGAGAAGAAATAACCGTGATTTAAAACAGGAAATAATCTTTTATTGACTCACTCCGTGTTCTTCAGATTAGCAGAGTTCTGCCATCACTCTTGCACGCTGCGCGGTTTGTTTATTCTCTTGGCAGGATGGCATTTTCTCCTTTCGTACACAGTCGACACGAGAAAACTCAGTCAACAAGTAAAATAACTATGAAATGAAACAAACACGGATGATAAATGTGGTGGTGTGAGGCTGTCAATGGATTCTTTGCATTTGTAGAATTTATGAAACATGAGTGTAGTGTCTCCACCCTAAAACAAATTTGGTGACAACACTGAGTCAGGCTCGAGTCTCTCATATCACCGACCCTGAACTTCAGGATATGCTCAAGATTTTTTGGACATGTAGAAAACACAGAAAAACTGTCATCATTTCCCAAGTATCAGAGTAAACAATCCATGTTTTAGTCTGATGTTTTAACATCCATATTTTCATCATTTATGCCACGAAAATGTCCAAACACTGTGTTTTTAAAGAATATATTACATCTTTTGTAACATTAGCTGGTGTAAGTAAGTCATAAGTCCTAACACTGCCTTCATATTAAAGTGCATTTATTTTAAAACAAGCAGCTTTATGCATGTTAGCTCACTACAACTGAGTGAGACAGAATGTAAGTTATTACAAATATCTGATTAATACCATTAAATAATCAATATTATCACCACTGTACAGGACATTTTAGTGACAGTTAATAATGACTGAATGGTTCCAATAACAGCATTTTGATAATCATTTACTGTTTTATCTATTTTTCAGGAAAATAAAACAAAATTATCTCGTTCTTGCTTCCAAAAACAAAGAATTTGTTGTTTCTTTTTCTCCTGTGTAATATTACACTGAATAGTTTTAGTTTGAGGGAGTTTGATAGCACAAAAAAAAATATTAAAAATTTAAAAATTTAAAATTTAAGACGCCAACTTGTGCTTTAGTATATTCTGTTAAGCCTTTGTCAGTATTTCCTGACATTTTTCCAGACCAAAAAAAAAGAAAAACTTAGTAAATAAAGTAAATAACAAGTAAACAGGTAAACAATCAGCAGATTAGCAGCAAGTGAAAACAGTCATAAGTTGCAGCCCTAACGCAGAAACTATAATGTTCTCTAGACGTTTCCATACCAACCTGCTGAGACTCGGATGTCGTCCGGCTCTTTGGCTCCGTCTCGGTAGGAGATGTCGGGACGCTCCCGTTGGAGTCTGATATTAGCAGGGTCCGCCGCTCCCTGCCTGTTTTTTCACACTTTGTCACCCGGAACCTGAGAAATAAATAAATAAAATAATTCTGGGACCCAAATGAGGAACTCGCACACTGCAGAACTCATTAAAAACAGACTTCAGCTCCTATGGCAGAAATTTAAAAAAAATAAATAGTACAGTGTTGAACTTATTCAAAAAAAAAAACCAAAGCTTTTGAAATGATCCCAGTGTGGATTATTTTTCAAGATCAAAACAAACAGAACCATTTTGGAAGTTTATATTCTGCAAATATTTTTTTTAATCATAAGTACCGTAAATAAACCACAGAAAAAGGCTCTTGAACATGAACCCAATAAACTGCTATTCTCATTTGTGCCACAGCTGGCATTGCTTCTTCCTCATCTAAACTTTACAACCCTCTCATCTACCCACCCACTCAAAAGCACTCACACACACACACACACACACGCGCGCGCGAACACACACACAAAAGCTTTAATTAAATCAGCAAATGAATATTTGTATCCAGGTCATGCTGACCCTGTGAGTACGCAGCCATTCATCTGGGTGTGCAAATGAAAAGGATCCTCTCTGCATCCCAATCAGCTCCGAGGACATTAAGGATGACGGAGGTGCTCGCTGCGTGATGAAGACGAGGCTGCATACTTCCCCTCTGAAACGTTGTCTTGCGTAAAAACCTCTCGGACAGATTCTCCCCCCCCCCCCAAATCTAAACACAGACAGGGTTCATTTTAATATGTGGTGTTTCTGTTTTGAACCTATTTGAAAGATTGGAAAGCAAAGGAAAAAGGGTCCAAATCCATCTTTCATAGGGAGATTATTCCCTCAAATCTCGCGCACAGGAGCGTTCAGAGTCACACATCACAACAAGAATGTTGTCCAAAGAAAATCCAACCCATTTTCCTGACCATTTATCATTTTTAGCGATAATCATTTAATATAAATTCAGTATTTATCTCTCTATACTATAGACTTCACCGTTTAAAGTGGCAGAGTCCATCATTCTGGTGCTGGATAAAAATCCCATTTCATACGCACGAGGAATTCACAGGAAAGAGCAGCAGGCATGTAATCCAGCACAGTTTTATCTGATAGATAACAGCCTCACTGTTTCCTGTTCGCTCTTTACAGAGTGGGAGCTGTGTTAAGTTACCGCTAATGCAAAGAGAGCATCATACTTCCGCTGTTTCCTCTAAAAGGTGTGTATCTGACACAACACAGAGTGCCTTTTATTGTGAAGCAGCTACATTACGTCCAAGAAGAAAGAGGCAAATATTAAACAAAATGCAAAAAAAGTTTGGGATCTTTTGCTCTTGTCAATCAGTAAAGAACTCTGTAGATTGTCCAGGACCAGAAGTACAGAAGCAGCTGCTTTGGGTGTCCTGAGGAAGGGGGAGGAGTCAAGTTACGGTTCTTCTGTATTTTTGTTCGATGATGGAAACTCTGCATGAAGCAGCAACTTTTTCAATCCATATGAAACAGTTTGCATGCTAAAAATTTGCACAAAAAGGCAAAGAAATTGAGAAAAATGGCTTACTGTGTAGGTCATTTAGGACTTTATGCCAAGCCAACTGAAAATCAATTCTGATTGGCTGAAGGGTGGAAATTAACTTTTTCTTAATCAGACACCTGCGTTTTTTGTGTTTGCTTGCAGCTCAAACTATAGCTGATGACAGATAATGATTCAAATCAAAAGTTAGTCAGTGAGAGCGGCACACATTTATTTATGCATATCTGATTGACAAAATCAACTACATTGTTTTTTTTTTTGGTTTTTTTTTAATTCCCTTCAGATTTTTGACGATTATCTGCTTTTGTTTTGTGATTAACGTTTGTCTTCTCCTGTTTTCTGTACATATTTGTTGTGAGCCGCTAAATAAAACCGCCCTTGTTCGGATAAAATGTTATACTAAAAAAAGAGGACAGGTAAGCTGGCGTTTTGTGTGCTTTACACACCCTCCTGAAGACGGAAAACTTTGGTGGAAAGCTGTTAAACATCACACATGTCTCTGTTGACATTAACGTCTCTGTTTTGTGAGAACCTCGTCTCCGGTTTAATGTGCTTTCTCACAGGGATCGTCACATCACAACAGAGGTGAACCACTGAAGCTTCACACGAAAATCCTCAACACGGTCTGAACCCTGCAGCGTCTGTTTTCCCAGCCTTCCCGTTTAACCGTCAACCTATGTATTTTCCAGGTCACTGGCTTTATGTCAAAGTGCGCGGCGGTCTTGGCTCGTGTAATTAAGAGTGGATTTCTCAGTAACCATATGAAGTGGATTAGTTAATGTTTGATTGGTTATGCTGTGTGTGTTCTAATATCTAATATACCTCGCAGGCAAACTGTTTTAATTTAACTCTGCTAATAAAAGCACTTTGGGTAGAACGTCTGACGGTAGTGAGATCAACATGAAAGAACGATAACCTTTCCTTTTCGTTCCTGCCTCAGACATACACTCACACACACCTGCCCACCTGCCCACGGCCAGGACCGTGACCTCCCCATGGTGGCTGCGGCGATGCTCCGACTTGCGTGCCGACGACCTCCTCATTAGCGGCCATTTCTTCTGGCTGCAGCGGGTGCAGATGTTCTTGTTGCCGCCCGGGCCGCCGATGGTGTGCAGGTGGTTGCAGGTGTGCTTGGCGGCCCCTGGGGGTGCACCTGGAGATATGGGAGTCATCGGAGGGGTCGGCGTGCCAGGAGACGTGGGGGTGAGCGGGGGACTGAGGACGGGGAAACCACACGAGAATTTAAGCCCATTGCATTCGGCAGTGCCTCTCCTATCACAGCAGAAATGATACACTAAAGTTGCAGGAGATAACTTCTGCAAACGAGCTAGCAAGCTAACGTTAGCTGTAGCATGAGGCTCATTGGGAAGCAACTCCACTGCAGCAAATCAGGGCTTATTGGGGACCAGTTTAGGAGCGAATGGTGTCATGTTTCAACCATTATTACACTGTTTAATCAGGTTATTCATCAAATAGAATGTTTTTGTAAAGCAATTTTTGATGGTTACAAGTGGAGTAAGTTTTGTTGTTGTTTTTCTTTCAAACTGAGGGGCAGCTTAAATCACTACATTATACACAGACTGTTGTTTTTGTTTATACTGATTAAACACTTTGTATTTATTGTATTATGAATGATGACTGAAGAAAATACTACTACTAAAATGACAAAGTTAAGCCAAAAAAAAATGTCTAGTTTCATTTTAATGTCTCACACTTTAACAAGGCAGAAATAAACCCTAACAAGCTCTGAATAGCGATTGTGGTTCATTATTATAATGAAGGCAATCAGCTGAAGTGTTGGACATCTGATCGAGAGACAACAAACAGGCATCTGTGTTTATCTTATACCTGCGTTATTTGCTCTCTCTCGCTCTTTTTTTTTTCCAGTGTGTACACGCTTTATAACCCTGGAGAGCATCTCTTCACACTGTTTACGCACAAAGGTGGAAAAAAAACAGCGCACACACTGACATATATACAGTATATCTGCCTGTGCATGTGTCACGGGACAAAGGGAACAATGAGCTCATTTCTGTGATCCTGGTGAACATGTGCAACCGGCATGAGGGAGAAGCAGCGAGCAGACATCGCTTGGGAACCCCTCGTATAAACAATGTGAGTCTGTGCATGTGATCTGCATAACTCGCGCCTTTCCTTCTTTAAAAAACTAAAAAAAAAAAAATATGCAAAATGCTCATGCACGATGCAAGAATTCCTGATGAGCAGATGTATGAATCATGAGTTTGATCTACAGGAGGGAGAAAAGACAAGACAAAGGGGAAATCTGCTGATGAGAGCCGAGCATCTCTTGAAAAAGGGGACTGAGGGATCACGGAGAGGTGGAGACAGCAGCACCAAGGCGAGGCAAAGGGAAGTTAAGTACCAAATCTGGAGAGGCAGATAGTGAGCCCTGGCCACACTACAGTCACTCTCCTCCCTCTGCTCTCTCTACATCCCTCTCTTTCTGCCTGTCTGTCCGTCTCCCTCCCATCTTAAGTATCCCATAAATCACCCCCACCGAAAAAACCCCTCTGCCTCCCCCATTCCACCATCTCTAAGTGATCCACTGGCAGACTGCCCGACCTGGCTGGGAGAGAGTGAGAGAGAAAGATGTGAAGAGTAACAGCAAGAGAAAGAGGCCGCACCACGGAGAGCACTTCCAACAAAATGAACCAAAAAGTGAAGGGAAACAAGGCAAGGAAATGTGTGGAAAAAGAGATTTGGACGGAGAACTGAGGAAGCGAGACTCATGAAAGTGACGCCGGGGAAATGTGCGCGATTGCAGATTTTTGCTGATTCTTCCAGGACACCCAATGTGACTGAGCAGAATACCTCAATAGCAAATCCTTGGCAGAGGCACCGCTCCTACAATTCATCCACACGGTTTCTTTCTAACAAAGGAGAACATCTCTCCTCTCTTTATCTCTCTCCTCCACTGCCAGAACAATGTGCAGCGGGACAAGAAAGATGACAGGAGGGGAGAGCGAGGGGAAAACGCACTCCGCTAACTCGATTTACTCACACTCCTCCTCTGTCACGAGCATCTCCTCCTCCGATCTGTCTATCAGAATCACTCCCCCTCCCCTTATCTCAGCGCCAAAGCAACGTAAAGACGACTTATCTCAACTTGTGCAACCAGCTCCTCCTTATATGATGCAGGGTCGAGTGAAAGCGACAAGCAGGCAGCCTCTGATTTGAGATGTAAAAGTCAAAATGTGAATGATCCATTCAGATCCACTCCCAGGCCTAAAGACTTTATGCTAATAAGAGAACCTGGACATCAGATACAGACTGGAGCTGCTAAAAGTTTGGTATTGACAGTTAGTATAGCATTTCTTGCTACCCTCGTCACTATCACCTGAAATTCCAAGTCTTGTTTTAAACAGTTTTCTTGCTTGCGCAGAGAGAACAACAAAAGCAGCTTCTCATTTCTAGCCAAGCTGGTTACAGCTGCCTGAAATGACAACTATACTAGAGCGAACTAGCTAAGGAAGCTAACTTAAGCTTCATTAATTAACTACAACTTTTCCTCAAACTGATGTGACGCTTAAAGCAGCATTTTTAAAGAAAAACCCCATTCAAGAGTTTTTACTATGCGCCAGTCAGCTGTATGTAATAAGTAATTTGTTAAACATGAAATAAAGAAACTGCAGCTTGTACTGACAGTCACAGTATTTTACAGTTAATATGATAAAGAAAAATGTCAGACCAGACCTGTTTTCTATTTAACTTCCTAGTTAAACATACCAAGGTCAGATTTATGAGTCATTTTAATTTCAAAAGGCGAGCGGTACTTTAAATACAACAACATAAAAAGCCTTCTAGCATGAGGACTATGACAGAGCTTGTCCGATCAAATTGGCTTGATGAGTCCGAACTTTGCCAAAACCAGTCCGATTCAACACCAAACCAAGTAGGAAAGAGCTGATACCGTTAGCTTGCCAACACTTTGCTGTTCCCCTGAAAAAACTTACAGGATAAAACATTTACTGTTAGTGCTACATAAGCAATCTCACAGATAACGTAAGTTGAAATGCCCTTTGGATTGATGAGTAATGCTAAGCTGCTACAGTTACATAATTAGCCGGACATGCTAACGCCTGCAGCCTTCATTAGAAATACACGACTGTGTTTTTGTCGGCTCTTACTCTGAACTCTTTAGATGCAGAGTTTCGCTCTTACTGCAGCCTCACGAACGCCACTTCAACAAGCAGAGAAAGCAAAAGCTTGACAGACTTGTTGTGCTGAGCTGAACTTAATTATCTCTTCAAGACCAATTAATCTGTTGATTATTTTTCAATATGCAAAACGCATCCAAATTGCTTCATTTCTATAATTAGCAGTCCCGAACCAAAAGATTATTAACTTACACTGACACGAAACAGCTGAAAGCATCAAATCCTTTAATTTAAGGAGATGGAAGACATTTACATTTTGAAATGTTGGGGGTTTTTTGCTTTACAATTGCATTCGAGCAGTCTGCTGTAGTTATATTGCCTCTGATAAAACAGTGTCTTTGCCCAACACTCCCCTTTTAAGTGGAGTCATGGTCACACTCACTGGGCTGTACTCTGGCTCCAACATGCCAACAACTTAAATAATCCGACATTACAGTGATATGTGGCACAGAAGCATTTTAGGAAGAGTCCCCAGCTGCTTGCCCTCAATCAAACCCTGCCAATCTGGAAACGCATCAGAAGAGAAAAATGTGGCCTGATTGCCTTTTTTTTTTTTGGTTCATTTCCTGCTCTGGCTTTTCTCACGTCATTCACCAGCAGGCTGTCAGGGAGGCTTATGGTGCCATCTAGTGGTTGGGACAGTTAATGCTTCACAGACAGGAGAACAACATGAAGGGGACACTTACCCGTCAGAATCTATGCTGTTGTCATGAACCATGGCTTTCAGGGCGTCTGAGTTTGCTGAGGAGTGAGAGAGGGAGAAAGTTACACACTTGTAAAGACAGAAGAGAGGAACAAAGAGAGGGAGAGATAAAAGCAGTGTTGGGAATTAGCGAGCAGAACGCTCCAGTGGCTTCATAAGCAGGGCGCTTATTGAAAGATGGCTGCGACAGATTAACTCCTTAACGCAATTAACATGCGCTCACTGAACACATAATGACTGTACACAAGTACAACAAGGGAATGCCGAAGCAGAGAAAACTTTTGCTGCAAACAAACTCCAGAATATGACTCTGAAACTGAGAGATAAAGTCCTTTTGATTTTCTTTTACTGCGTGTGACGGCATCGTCTGCTCGCACAAAGAAACATCAACAGCCAGACAGAGTTCCCTTAGACCTGACCTTTCTGCATACACAAGCACACAGTGTGCACAGATAAAAGTATTTGTGCATACCTTAGGGGAAAAAGAGGGGCAGTTTCACATGGATGAGTCATGGAGGTGACCTCATGTAGGAGAGTTTCATGTTATGGCTAAACTGAAATGTGCATTGATGTCTGACTTAAAATAAAAATATTTTTAAGAACAGAAACTTTGTTTTGTACCTTGACATTCTTTGACTGCCAAACTTCCCACAGCCTTCCTCAAAAGAGTCACACAATGTTGCTGTGACGTGTCCTCTAAACTGATTCTAAGTTAGTCTGTTTATAAGAATGTCTAAGTTCGACTGAATGAACCTTTTTGGACTGATGCTTGACAACAGTTCATTCTTTAGCCTGTAAGTATTATGAACCTGGGATTCTCCAGGGCAGCACCCTCGCCACCTTCTATTTTGTCATCGTCGTGGACTACATTTTAAAGCAACCTGTTGATGCCATTAATATCCAGGGCTTAGCCATGTGTTGAAAGCATCCCACTAAATGGTTCTGAAACATGGACACTGAAGAGGTAAATTGAGAAGCGCCTGGATGGCGCCTACACAAGGCGTTCATGCGAGTGCAGAGCAAGTCCCTGAAAGACCATCCAACTAAAAGAGAGACATATGGAGACATTCCACAAACTTCCACTACTGTCACCCACAGATGTGCTGTTTTTACTGCACACTAAGAGATAACGCCAAGATTCTCTCTGACTTACTCCTCTGGAGACTTAACTTGTCCAACAAGGGGAAGGAGGCCAATTATGTATCTAGATGCTAATGTCAGAGACACTGGACTCTAAGGCCCGACTAATATTATCAGCCAACATTCGGCCGTCACAGATATATTGGTATCAGCATACGGTTTACAGTTGTGTACAGATATTCAAACTTTTTTCGAGCCTGGAATAAATGCTTGGATGTGTGATTTAAAATGGTGTAATTGTGAAGTTTGCTGCTGCTTATTTAACAACTAAAAAGGGAAGTATTAACTGTTCAGCGCACAGAAGTTTGAAATAAAGTTTGTCATATCCTGCCTCCATTACATATCTTCGTCACAAGTACTAAATAACCACCTTCGGCAGATATTATATATGTACAGTATCGGTCGATACATATGGATATCAGAATTATCTTACTCCTAGTTGCAGATTGGCATCTGCCCCTAAAATCGATCGGGCCCTACTGGACTTTTATCTCGACTGCAGCCGACAAATCATGATGATGATTAAGAATATGAATTTGTTTTTCCTTTGGTTGTTTTATTTGTACTTAAGGCTTTTAGAGAACTGTTAGAACTTCTGGACTGTGGCAATTGGTTTATGAATGAAAAACAAACAGTAAATCATAAAACTGTTTCAGTTTTAAACCGGTCTCTTTAAAGCTACAAGAATACTTTGACAAGAACAGTTATTTTAACTCACATAACTGCTTCCATTGGATAATCTGTGTTACACGGTCTAGTTTATATCTGAACTAATACGTTGAAACACCAAAGTCACAAAATAACACAGCAAGACTGCAGACAAATCAAAACAATTTTCAGTCTAATGGGTTTTTGTCATTTCTTCAGTACTAATGGGCTCTTTTACTTAGTCTACTATGCTTTGCCGCATTATTCAGTTAACTTGTATATAAAACTTTTGCAGTTTCTTCTATGAAGTCGCCTTCATAGTGAAAGCTTGACAGTAAAGTCTAGGAGCTTGCTGAATATCTTAATATCTCAACGTGTTCAGAGATATGAAAGAGAACAGACAAGTGAAGGTTATAATATTCTTGCAAACAATTTTTTTGAAGTTTGTTGTGTAGTGATGCTTGCAGCCAGTGAGAACAAGTACGCCTTCCTTCTGCAGATGGCAGTCTTCGCTTGGCCAGAAAGTCGACGCCTGCTGCTCGCGGTGAATATTTAGTTCTCATGTTTATTTATACAAAACTGCTTCTGCAGCTGGCAGGCTGATCACTTCCTGTGTCCAAGACAATTATTTCCACGAAAAATATCTGGATAAACCGCTTTTTCACAGTAGTCGGTAATGAAATTTCCAAGTTGTGAAACATCTTCGTAGTAGGAATCCTGAACAATGACGCCATGTCACCGGGCTTGCAATGTGAGGGTGAGTCACAGTTGACAAACTCCAACTCTACAAACCCTGTTATTACTGATGAGTCAGCTCAAAGTTTGTCTCCCGAGGGTGGAAAGAAAAATCAACTTATGACAATTACGGCCAAGACACCATGGCAGCACAAAGCTGCCTCTTTGTCATATGTTATATTCATTAATATGAAGGATTGGTTAGGACTGGTTTGGGGATTAATACTTCCAGATACTTTAACCCCCTCCTATTTTATCATATATAAGCATCAAATAAACATAATAAATTGCTTGATTAAAATGCAGAAGTTGTCAACAATTCTAATTTCTCCGTTGTAGTTGAATTTTTTTATTATTTCATACCACAACTTTGCTATGTTATCATTCACTATCTGTATCTACACTGAGGGGAGTTAAACTTGTTAACGACTGCATCGATTAACACAAGAAAAAAAACACTGCATCTGTGTGCTGGACGAGAAATGTTCCTGTCAGGATCTATAGAATTTGTTTTAACTAAATGTAGTAAGTCTTAACTGTGGCTGGAAACTTTGGATGACCTCTGAGTCATGATTTTCCAGTCTTATGTCTCTTAAAGATGAAGAGCTGTTGAGCTTAAGGGTGTTGGACAACACGAAGTATACTGAACAGCTGGCGTGGCATTCTGTAAAATTTATAGTACTACAGTCTCCCCCTTTATTATTCGGCCTCTTTCCAAGCTTTCATATGAATTCTGTGTTGATGTTTTTTAGCTCTTTATATAAGAGGGCCAGTATATAAGCCACAAAACATCCCAAGTGCTCTTTAAATTCTCTCCCCTAGTTTATTTAAAACTGTATCACTTTGGGGCGCCTGGTGGCTCAGTCAGTAGAGCAGGTGCCACCATATACAGAGGCTATGTCCTCGCCGCCGCGGACCCGGGTTCGTGTCCTGTCCAAGAAATAAAGGCACTTTGGTACTTTCTGTAACATTTATTAAATATGGACAAAACGTAAACAAACATGGTGTCTCATAGATTAAGCTTTTTCGGGAAAAATGTGTGGGGTGTATGTAACTGATGTAGCCGATGTTGACAAAGGACAATGACATGTAGTTACACTAATATGGGCCTTCAACATTCCTGCTGTGTCATAGGAAAATACAATCTACAGTTCACATTTTTTCTGAAGGCCTTCCAAAGAGAACTATTAACTGACACTGAAACTACATGACAGCTTTTTACATTCTTGCGTTGTTGTTTTTTATCTAGTTATCGCCTGTACCAGTGTAACTGCTGTCCTGTCAAAATGTATGTTTGGTCGCAGATTTGTTCGGCCCAAGACAAATTTCATTCAGGACAATAAAGTTTATCTTATCTAATATCCATGGGGCTAGAAACATGTAATGACTCTGTTTAACCAAACACCCGTTTTACCTTCAGACCTTTAAAACCTCCATATCAGCAAAAAGCATTTACCTGTGTTCGGCTTATTTCAGTGAACTCCACTACTGAGGGAAATACTGTAATCTACGCTGTCAGGACGTACATGCATTCATACTAATCAAGTTGATTGCATTTAATATAATACCGCCATTGATTCTTATCTCTCCCGTTGCCATTTAGAATGTCAGCTGAACAAAGAAAAGCAATTACTTAGAATCGCAAGGGTGCTGTGATTTATTGGGAACCTACGTTCACGTTCCAGGTAAGGGAAGTCATTTCAATTTACAGGAATCAGACAATCAAATAACAGCGAAAACACTCAGGCGACCTCAGTGGGAAACTGCAGTAAGCAACCGCTGTGTAAACTAATGTCATCACAAATTTTCCTCTAAATTCTTCGGGCCAGTTTGTCCTGCAAGTGAACTTTCTATGAGATCCTCATTCCTGAGACCCCCTCTCCCACAGACACACACACACACACACACACACACACTTCCTTCCCGGATAGTGTTTGACAATGTACCTATGAAATAATAATGGAGTGTTTGTTGTATGGAGTTCAAGGAAAAGGGCTTCTCATGGTGGACTTGACCGAGGGTCACATGTGCAGAAACACTCAGTATTAAACTGGGGTTAGTAAAAAAAAAAAAAAAAAATGTTCCAAAGTATCCACAACCTTAATGTAACCATAAAGACACCAGGTGCAACGTATAAGCCATGGTTAGATTTATGGGGGGAAATGAAATGGCGCTGTCTGAGTTTGGACACGTACCTTCATTCTTCATGATGTAGCGGACGATCTGTCCAACGGTGTCATTGTTATCACTGAAGGTGTCATTGGGGTCTGGAAGACAAAAAGATAAAAAGAAAGTTTTTGTTACATAAAGATACAATCTGTAGCTTTCTCACTACAAAACAACAGTTTTAAAATCATTTTAATGTTAGAGTGAGTAGTAACAGGCTGACTGAGCTCTCTGCTTTAGCTACTCGGCTTTCCTGTGGCTTGTTTCTGTGTGAAGTAACTTCAAACCACCCCCCACAGTTCTGAAACCGAAATTTAACTATGTATGTTACTATGTCGCACAAAACAGGTGAAACTGGGTTATTTATTAAGAAGAAAATGTCCTCCGGTTTTCCCTCTGATGTCCTACGACTGCTCAGCCTCGGCTCTGTGATTCACGGAGGTTCCTGAAAGCAACATGGAGGCTGCCTGCTGCACACAGTAGCTGCAGCTGCACACAGTAGGAGAATGTTGATGTTTTGCCCGATATCAGAGGAGGTTTGGCTCTCCGGCAGTTGAAGGTCCAGCGCCAGAGGAGACACCAG
>JAQLOL010000016.1:11533813-11550957 GCA_029783665.1 Naso thynnoides | reverse complement strand
TAAAATGTCTTAGACATTCCTGTTGCTCAGACTTTAGTTCTTCAGTTTGGGGAATCAATGATAACACATTGTGCATTGCTTCGGTAAAACTCCATCCTTGCTTCGAGTGCTGGTCAAAACAGAGCACTTGAGTTCAACGTCATAGCGTTGAGCCCTCCCTCTGTTCGCTGATTGGCCCACACGTTTTTAGGCCAGAGAAAACCAAAGTGTATTGAAAGTTCCCTGACTGTGTGGTAGCTTAAGATAGAAATTCTGTCCAATCCGAGGAATTTCAACCTGTATTTCTGTTGAAGACTTTTCATGACTTTAACATGACGAATGCTCTCATCATGTTCCTTCTTATAATTTGGACCTGATGTTTTGAAAATGATCAGGTCAAACGGTCAAAGGGCGGACCGTGACCTGGGCTCAGCTTCCCTGCTGTTGGCGCAGCACACGAAGCATTCCAGCACGACACACAAGAGAGCTTTTGTCTAATTTCCTGTTCTCACCAGAAAGAGAGTAACAGAGAGAGACACACACACACACACACACACACACACACACACACACACAGAAACTGTGGATCTCAGTTTGAACAGAATCTCAATCAAATCACATGCTCACACCGTTTTGAAATGTCCCACAGTGCTGTGTGCATATAGGCGTGTTGTCTGCATACCTAACCATGTGCCTCCTGACGTTCACAGGCATCTGAGCTCTCCCATTGTCCCAGCTCCCTGATGCATCAGACTGAACACGCTAATAAAGACCATTGTCTGCTCACTGACCATCCTGTGACCGACTGCTGTGTGTCCATGTGCTGATATTTACGACACTAGCAGGCTGCCCTGGCACAGTGTCATGCCTCTACAAGAGACTCACAAGTAATCATGGACCAATTGTATTAAAAGCATTGGAAAAAAAAAACAAAGCAAAACAAAAAAAATCTAGAGGTTGGCAAATGGTTTGAAAAGAGCCCTTGAAGAGGATTCAGAGCTGAGTCATAAATCTCTTAGCAACCACAGCCGTTGCCATGATGAAAGTCATCAGAGGGACAGCCAAAAAGCGCAGAAATCTGAGACATGCACATCACAGCTTCACATTCATTTTGTGGATTCTTACAATGATGCTGAACAATTTAGCCTAATTTCTTTTTCTTCAGTGCATTTTTACTCCAGCCTGTTTTGAAGCTTTCGCAGGCTTTGATCAGCTGCTTGCCATCGTTCTGTATAGCGATAGAAATTTTGTCGAGCACTGAGCCTCAAAGTTTGCATCCGGACTGAAACAAGAACAAAAATCTCCAGCAACTAATTTTATCAATCAACTGTTTTCAGCAGCTCCACTGTAAAATCATAACCTTGGGGCTGTATTTGATTCGATATTAGTAGCTTTAAGTCATAGCTTAGTGTGATATTTCAGTTCCTGTAATCAAACACTGAACTTAATGCTCTTTGAGACGTTTGGCTTGCTTTGTTGATGACGAAACAACTCAGGCATCGTGCTGACACCAGCACTGAAACATTACAAATCGTACTCCGTGTTTATTTTGTACTTTGGGATGTCTTAGTAACATAATGTGTTTTGCAAAAGGTTCAAAGATCAAATTCTAAGATGGGGAGGGGTTAAACAAATACTCACCGGGTCAAACTGGCTACGAGGAGAGCTTACAACGAGCTGCAGCTTCACGGAGAACTCTGTCAGGCACATATTAAATTCAACTGGACACTTAAACCATTTCAGACCTGGACGGGAGTAGTTTCCTGCCAAACTCGCCGACACTCTTACTGATAGGAGGTGTTCCCAAAAGAATTTCCGTCTACAGGGTCGAATCCATGGATTGATTCATCCTTTGTAGCTGAGCGCTGGCTGAACAGGTCGGCATTACTGTTCTGCTAGTTTAATTTCCTGCAGTTTTATGAGGATTTATGCAGTGAGAAGTTCTGTCTGCCTGAAGGTTATCGACATCTTCGCCGCAACAGCCTTTCATGCAATGATGTAAAATCAATCTCTGCAAAAAACAACCGAGGGAGATGAATGATAGAAAAACACTCCTTCTTCTTTTTTGCCTTATCTTCTCTTCTTCCTTATTTTTTTTTTTTAGCAAAAAGATACTTGGCATACAGAAGGCGCCCACTTCTTATCAGCGGTTAGTGCTGATGCAGACACTGATACCAAAGGGCATGTCAGAAAAGAGGATGTTCATGTTTCTCCCTGCTGACATCAGCAGAAGACACCACTAAGCACACTGTGTGTTATTTAACCAAAATTATACGTAGTTTCATTTTAGTTGTGCTTTGTTGGGATAATTTCCTTTATGAGTCACTTTGTGGCTGATGTTGTACTGAACAGTCTGCGTAAAATCTTTTCAAATGAGACTCTGAGGCATTTTTTCTTATGCGTGACTGACCTCAGCTCCATTCAGACAGTAATCTGACTCTTAACTAGATGTAACTGCAATATTATCCTCCAATTATTCTCCTTTGGAAAGAGAGAGAAAGGCAGTGGGAACTGTTTGGCGTCTCCTTATTGACCACTGTTTGATTAGTTTATAACCTCTGAATCGTTTGACAGCGAGGTTCATCTTGACATTAATCACCCAAACGCTACAGTGTCTGGAAGCACCTTCGCTCCCTGAGAAATCTGCAAGCTGTTCATTCACACCAGGAGGCGCAGAACAGAAACAGGGTTCAACGATACGTTTTAACAACAATGCAACGTTTATTATGATACACGGTTGGTGACACGATGCGAGAATGATATGGGTTCGTTTAGAGCAATGCCATGTAATACGATTCAATGACTAGAAATCAATATAGTAATGGTTTTTTTTTGTCAAAATAGACAAAGAAATGCCATTTCTATGCAGTGGTAGAGGAGGTAAAACTCTGGAAAAGCTCGATTCACTGAACTACACAAACATTCAGTGCAAGGCCTAAATTCCACCTGTGTGGACCGCAAACATAGAACGAAAATCCCTCGCTCTCCGTTCTTCTGGCGCTTCCCCGCCATGATCCGCCACGATCTGAAGCGATGCTGCTGATGCAACACGCGTGGCCAGAACGTCGGTGAATGAACTGGAGTAACGTTTACAATCATTTACCATTACGAGAGCGAAAAATACAACGTTTGACACGCTACATACCAGGCACTAACTCTTAGCATCGATACAATTGATTTTTACTTTGAATAACAATTTTAGATTGTCACAAGTCACACAGTGGGACGATCTGCCATTTCCATATTGATGTAGTTCAATAGTAGGAACATAAATTGATGCATTGATACAAAGAATGTATTGTTACACGCCCACAAATAAAGGACAGACGTTGAAAAATCTCAGTGTATGTACTTGATACGATCCAGTAATTGTTTTTTGTTTTTTTTTTCTAGAACAGACTTAAAATATCCATACTGTACTTAGAATTTCATTCTTATTATTTCCTGACATATGTAAGACAACCAACCAAACGTTGGGTTAAAGTTAGGGATGTCCTCTGCTCTGTTTTTACAAGTTCGCTGTCCTCCATGTTTTCCTTCAACTCTCTACTTCTGCAGCAGTATGCAAATCAGCCTTTAGGTACATCACCGCCAATAAATGTCACCCTCGTGCCATGTGAAAATGTGACATACATGCTGCCCAAATCACGTTACCTTACCAGGTCAGCTGAATAGGCAAGATCACATGAGAGTCACATGATCACACAAGAATCCAGCCCTGATTGGCTACATAACCTGCCTCACATATATAACAGATGATCGCTTCCACACATTTCTCCATCACGTGGTATATACCATCATGTCACAACACCCACGCTCAAATCTTTTCTTGTCACAGGAGCCCCAAGACAAAGAGTACAAGTCAATAAAAAGTTGCTGAACAGATGTAAAAACAAAAAACACTGAATATTAATGGGTTAAAAGCCTCGGACAGTCCGTGGCTTATCTGTTTCCTCATTTTCAGGAAATCAAGCACAGCTAAGAAAGCAAATCCAAGACCCGCCGACTTAAATTTAACCACATCTCATTTCAGACTGCACGACACAGTCGTGTCATTTGAAACCTCGGCTCTGTACCCATTTAGTCATTATGTGAACTCACTCATAAGCGCAGATTAAACCTCTCAATGGCTCTTTTCCATGCACACACACAGCTCTGACACTGCGAGAGGAGCAAGTACTCCAACTGAAATGCAAAACTTTCCCTCTTACTTGCTGGTATGTCTACATTTACACAGATCTGTGCATTAGGAAGGGTGCAATCGTGGAAAAAAAGTTGCTTAACTATATTATCATGACACTGATCAGTGAACAGGGAAGTCAAATTTGGCTTAAACGACGAGACATCGTTATACATGAAGCAGAGATTTTATTTTCAAACAAACAATCATGAAAAAGGGTCGGAGTGTCCTTATTAGGGCTGCAGCTAATGATTATTTTCATTACGGATTAATCTGACATTTATTTTTATGATTAATCGATTCATCATTTATCCCAACAAATGTCAAGACAGAAGGGAAAATGCTCAGGTACCATTTTCCTTATTCTGCTGCTTAATCTGAAAGTTATTTATTTAAAGAATCAATGAACATTTGGTCTGAAAATATCATAAAATCGCAAAAACAGCTTGAAGAAGGTGACATCTTCAAATTGCATAACAAAATAAAGCAACTTTTTAACTATAAGGTATTTGCTGAAGGACGTGATCTGTTTTGCTCAACTGCAATTCGTATGTGTCAAACTATCTATTTGCAACAATCAGCTCTGAAGAACTGACAGCGTCTGTCCGGATTTTGAAAAGAAACGGTGGAGAGCACAGCTTCCCACAGCAGCTCCCACGCTCCCAGATGGCATTAAGCGGCTCATCTTCATTTCTCAGCATCTTAAATACGAAATGAAACACGTAGCTACCACTGGGTTAATTCTAGATCATTTTGGAGATGTGAAATAATGTTGGGCATTCGTCTTGGTGAGTGTTTGCAATGCTTTATGTTGTGCCAGTAAGTGTACATAGAGCAGTGGTTCCCAACCTTTCCTGTTTGTGAATAAACAATAAACATAATCCATGTAAGCCCTCAGCACAGGTGTGTGTTTTCCTACAGGTATATTAAAGCTTTGTGACAGGCCTGAAGAGGTGAAAGTACGCAAAATATCCGATGAAAAGAAAGCAAAAGTAAACTTGAAGTCAAAAACTGAAAAACAGAACTTCTTTTTCGTGTGGTTATATCCGTCCTTCTCTCTTTTATTATCTCCAGGGCTCCAAAATGCACAGAAATAACAATGTGTTCTGCTTTGCTTGACAGAAAAAGGTCACCCAGAAGCGCAGTGCTTTCCTTTTTCTCACTAGAACACAGGCTGTATGTGTGGACCTGCTGCTGCTGTGCAGCGACCATGCGGGCAGTTTCAGAGCAGGCTGTGTGATTTTGTTATAGCTCTTTATCATGAAATGCATCTGGCTACTAGAGCAAGCTGTTAAATGTGGAGGTTTGGCAGAGTATAAATGTAATAATGTTCGAACGCACTGTACTGGGGAAAAGAGTGAGAGTGAGAGCTCACGTGGACAAGAGAAGGACAGCGCAGCAGTGCGAACCGAAGCTTGGACATCACACAAAAACTTTCTAAGTTATTCAGACACTGAACCGATAATCAACTTTGGTTTATCAGTTCGGTGTCTGAATTACACTGCAGCTGACTGGATTATCTAACAGACTAGTGACAGAGTGGCCGCTCATATGGCAAATCTAACATTCCTCTGTCCATGTTATCAGTGGCTCATGTGTAATATGGGTGTATCCTCACTATGTTGCATTTTTACAATCTATGCTCATCTGGCCCCGGGTCATCTCTCTTCCCACATCCAGCTGCTGATTCCTTGGCCAACTGGGAGTCTCTAAGTGAACATGTTTCTCCACAGCATCTGCTGCAAACTGAAGAAGTGTGTCAGATAATGGATTATAAGATGTTTGTTTAGGGATGCATGATATTAGAATTTTTGCAGATATTTTACAACTCATTTGGCCTATAATCAATACTGACACCAATATATGTAAGTAATTTTTTACCCCCCACATGTAATTGCAGAGATCAAGTCTCTTCTGTAGTGGAGTTGACATACAGTATTATTATGCAGACTCTTACCGTGTTGGCCCGCCAGCAAATGCTGGCATAAAATATTTAAGGCTAAAAATGATGTAATATTTATTCACTGTGCAAAAGAAGAAAAATACTTAAACTTATGTTAAACATTTCGTATTCATTTAAGGCTATTGACTTTAAAAAAAAAAAAAAAACAAGTAAGAGACAACATACTGTAAACTGGGTGATGATCTTCTTGAGAAAATCAGAACAATAGCCACAACCAGGGCAAATCTGGTCACTTTCACAAGTGACAAAGGAAGTAAATGTAACGTCTGTCCACAGGAAACGTGTGAAACATGGCGTCGACTCAGGCGTTTAATCAAGGAAACAGCAGCCTCTTATTTCATGTTATTATATCGGCGGATATCAACGTGCCGGCCGATACCCATAACGTGTCAGTAATATCGTGCATCCCTAGTTTTGCTTCCTTTTACGATTCTATTATTGCTGTGGTTGTCCGCCAATGCAAATTGTTATCAGCAGAAACTGTGTACAATGATGATTTAAATAAAACAAAATAGGGGGAGGCATTTTTGCACTGGGGCCCCTAGTTATAAACGTGGCCACAACGTCTCCAAAAATGGTCGCCAAAAGCGACTAAATCGGCAAATTCTGGAGCCCTGATCTTGTGGCCACTCACATTTATCTTAGGACCTCTTGGGGGGCCTCGCCACACAGGTTGGGAACCACTGACCAAGTCATATTAGGCTCCTCGGCCTGCAAATGAGCGTCAAACTCAACAACAAGCAATTTCAAGCTATGTGTGCAGCAAAAGTGCTGAAAACAGCTGAAGCTTGTGGAGGCACAGCCAACTGCATGCTTGCTCTGCACACACACACACACACACACACACACACACACACGCATGTGTATTCTAATATCCAATGCACTGCATGACCTGGTCTAATTAAATGAGCATGAGGATTCAGCCCTGGCCTTTTGGAAGCCACACACTGCTGTGGACTCTCCATGGAAAATGGAAACAGGCCAGGCCAATCTAAAGGTTATGAAGAAAAGCCTCAGCTGGAACTAACAGACAACACTGGCTTCAGTATTTCTTAACGCAGAGACATGAACAGTACACATCTCTGACACATAAGTGGCTCAGACTGTATTTCAAAATATCCACAGACTCTGGCTTCAGCTGGCTGTGCACACACTCTTCATTCTGAAGGCACAAAGATGTCAGAGATCATGTTTGCTACGGACATTTTTGTCCTACCTACCCGAATCTTACCACACTTAAGCCGCCGGTCACTGTCATTTTATGTACTTAAAGCTACATTTTATAGATATTATTCCTGGCAGGTAACTCATTCCTACACAAAATACAATTTTAGTCAGACATGCTGTGTTTTCCATCTCAAATATTAGAGATAACACCTCTGAGTGTACAATGAAAACAGTAGTTCACTGGGATTGTGATGTGACACATTTAATACGGAGAAATAAAGATATTTTTTTAGAAAGTAAATATTAACTGTAAGCTTTGGCGCCTGGTGAAATAAATCTGCATCAAAAAAAACAAACACTGGGATAATTCATTGGACTAAAATCATGGAAAATGGAGTAATTAGTTTATATAAAGCCATAAGCACTTTACAACTTAAAGACAATACTAAATGTAACTTTTAAGTCAACTGAAATGGGCTGATATATCTCTGTACTTTAGATTAGCATAGTAAAACACAGATTAGTCTGAAGAAATAGCTTTAATTATTTTCATCATGATAAACTGATATAACTTATAGTAAGTCATTAAACACCTTTATAATGAAGCATTCATTGCCTGCTGTTCCGTGAGTTATATACAGTGTCACTTTCAGACAGACTGTCAGTTTGTTTTATGGTATTTCATCAAATTTTTAAGGTTCAATATGCTTTTTCCTTCATTCCACACATAAGCTGCATGATACGCTGAAGCTCTGCTGTCACGCTGTACTGAATGTGGGCATCGCAACGTCCTCCGAAACTTTTCCAGTTACATTAACGTCTGTTGAGTCTTTACGTGCTAGCTTCACGTTCGCTAACGACAGAGTTCCATAAACGTTGGCATCAATTCCCTGGCGCCATTACAACCTCACAACGTTAAACTCGAACTATTTAATAAAAAAAAACAAAAAGCTTCACCGAGGACAAAATGACAACGTATTTAAGTTGCGACTTCAAGTGTGCAGCACTGATGCAGCTTTTCGTTTTCATATCACGGAAGTTTACAAAAATAACAATATTGGAAACTTACGCGGAGTGACCGTTGAATTCGCCATTGATGGACAGGACCACCGGGCGCCGGTGGAGGTGTTTATCGCAGGCGGCCGTTGAAGCTTTGGTCACCAACAACCGCGGTCAAACTAAAGTAAAGGAGGGACTTCTCAACGCGTTTCCTAATTCCCTACGAGCGGATACGCCCTTATCTTACAGCCATACAAACAGAGAGGCAGTTACACAGGAGGGAGAGTGAGAGGATACCCGTGCTGTTACTTCCGTCTTCGTGGATAGATGATAAAAAATAAAAGAAGTCTTTAGCACGAATTTTAAGAAGGCCCAACATTTAGACAGCTACTCATATAGGCCTACTGTACTTAAGTAGGCTACAATTTTCTTTAACTGGTACTTTGCTTTGGTTTGTGTATTTTCAGTTACTTTACACTCATACTCCTACAGTCTGATATACTACAGGTGTGGATAATTTAGTCTTTCTTGATCTTTCTGAGGAAATTCACAAGCTAACAGCATTTAATTCGGATTATCTTTACCACCTGCACCATTAAAGGGATGTTCTGCATCAGTATTATCATTCTGAAATGGGCAAATCTTCATTAGTAGGCTGCTTTACTTTAAGTAGGCCTATATATCAAGGATAAAAAGATTCATGCCTCAGTGGGATTTGGAAAAACTTGTCCATGCATTTATCTTCAGTAGGTTCGACTGTTGTGCCGGTGTCTTCACAGCTCCCCCGGAAAAGTCCATCAGACATGCAACTGCTCGAGTCCTCGCTAACACCAAGACGGTGGATCACATCACTGCAGTTCTCAGGTCTTTACCCCGTCTTCCCGTCTCTCAGAGGATAGATTTCAAAATACTACTGTTGGTTTGTAAAGTACTAAATGGTTTAGGGCCAAAATACATAACTGATCTACAAAATTACAAACTGTCCAGACCCCTCAGATCATCCGGCACAGGTTTACTTTGTGTTCCTAGATCTAGAACTAAACAGAGAAGCAGCGTTTAGTTTCTATGCACCAAATATCTGGAACAAACCCCCTGAAGACAGCAGGTCTGCTGAAAAGACTTTTCTGTTCGCAGCTGCCTTGTATGAAGTTATTTCTTTACTGCACTGTATCTTTTATTCTGGAATCTTATAACTCTTTTATTCTGTCTTAATATGTTTTTATTTCCCTTTTTCTTGTTTTTGAATGACGTGTAGTATTGTGTGTTTAAATTTCATTTTACCGTGTGCTTCTCTTGCACTTTTATGCTTGATATAAAGCACTTTGAGTTGCCTTTTTGCTGAAATGTGCTATATAAATAAATTTGCCGTGTCTTGCCTTGCTTTCAGTAAGATAAGGGTAATTTGATGCTGATACTTTAAAGTGACATTTCATTATAGGACCTTTATTTGAAACAGAGAAAGGTCAGTGTGCCTGTTCATCATCAGGTCTCAGTAATCATGATTTTTTTATGAAATGCCTAAGCTTCGGATTTATGTAAAATCATAATTCTTTTAATTTAAAACCACCAACGTCCTCCAGAATGCAAGTGTAGGTGTTTATACCGCTGACACTGAAGCTATGGACCACAGAGAGGAGATGGTTTTCATGCACAGGTTGACAGAATGAGCACCAGAGCCGACAAGCTGCAACAGAATCACAGGCTCGGCAGCCTCAGTGGACATTATGGCAGAGGCAAAGAGACTGAAAAGAATGTCGTGGGAGGAAGATGAAAGAAAAAAGAGTGAAAGCAAGAAGGTGGACAAGACTAAACCCTTAGCCTGGCTTTTAGTCGCTGAGAATAAAAGGCTGCATGACAGAAGCTGAGGTGGCCGGCTGGAAGCGAGCCAGTCTCCACAAAGCCCCATATCAAAATTTACAACAGTAGTAAACATGTTTATTATATGTCTATAAACATGTTCAGAACAGCTTGATGAACTATGATTTCAGTTGTAATTTAGTAGTTCAGTCCTGAATGTCAGTGTTCACCCCTATGGCATTAATTTTTAAGCAATGCTGCCCTCTACTGGACACATCATCCCGTTTAAATTTGAATCTGCTGAGCTGCATTCCTCAGTCTTCACAGTACACAAATTTTGGAATGTGCAAAGTTTTGTATGAAAATGTTTGTAGTGCCATGTTGATTCAAGGGTTTTACATTTCCTTGACATCTATGCATGTTAAAATAGTTCTAAGTAGGGCTGCAGCTGACTATTATTTTCAGTATTGATTAATTTGCTGATTGTTTTCACAGTTAATCGATCGAAAGTGTATTCCATGAAATGTCATAGGAGTGCGAAAAATGCTCATCTCACTTTCCCAGAGCCCAATGTGACGTCTTCAAATTGCTTCTTTTGTCCAAACAACAGCCCAAAACACAAAGACTCCTCATTTATCATCATAAATGACACATAACAGCAGCAAATCCTCACATTTAAGAGGCTTAACCTGCAAATATTTTTCTTTTTTTTTAATATAAAAAATGATTGAAATGATTAATCGATTGCTGAAATAGTTGGCGGTTAATTTTCTCGATTGATTTTTATTTGATTAATCGTTGCAGCATTAGTTCTAAGCACTCAGATGTCAAATACGCATGACTGCGTTTTGTTTTTTTGTTCGTTTGGTTTTTTTTAACAATGATGTCATGAAGCCTATCAGCTGGTGGCATGGAAAGTTAGTTCAAACTTGTGCCTGGACTGAAATAGCCTGCCTAACTACTTAATAAGTATGTGCATAGCAGAGGTGCAGTGAATTGGTCTGTCTGCAGGTGCACATGATCCTGCCAGCAGATGGTGCCAAACACAATGAGATGCTGTTAAATGGCCAGATGGAGCCACATTTTCAAAGCAGCTGCAGTGTAAATTTGTTTTTGGAATACATCATCATGCTTCATCAGACAGTGCACTGCGTTTTCAAAGGATGTAGCAAATATTCTGTCGATTATTTTGTTATTTTGCACACCGGGTTAACTTCAAATCTTGAGCGAACGAGGGTTTAACACTATATTATATATACCCTCATCTAACAGTAACACTGACAAAACTCTGCAGCTTTTTGCGGTTGCATAGAAACCAACAGGCCGAGTCTCACAGCTCCATTGTCATTCCCAGCAAACCAGCTCAAACAAGTCTGGTGTAAACTGCAGTGCCAACCAGCGACAGAGAGTGAAAGCAAACCACTGACTGACTGCGCTTCATTTGCACAGTCCAGTGTGCAAGAAAGGTGTGGGTGTCCAAAGGATGTTGGTACAAGAGTCTTTAATCTACTTGAATATAGGCCTACAGAAGTCAGTGATGCCCATGCCTGCAATTATTTTTTAAATTAACGGCCTATTTTGTATATTTAACCTAACATTTGTGTTCATGATATATTATAATCTAGATTTCTATCTGCTATATGTCAGAGTTTAATGCTACCTTGCAAATAAACAAGTAAATTTGGTTTGTATATTGCTCACACTAGCCTACAGTGACAATATGAGTGTAATATTTGTAAAATATGTACCATTTTTGTGTTGCAGCAGCATTCTGGCATAATTAATCTACTCCCGTTTAAGAATGGGGTGTGTTATCGTCGTGATGGCGTCCTACACACGGGCATGTGCCCTACTTCTGCTCTGTTTACAGCTCTCAGCGAGCATCACTGCCTGCCGCGTGCCTTCAGAGAGGACAAGAACATCGAACGACGTCACCATCGCGGAGCACGTTGAACTGTGCATGTCTGGGCCGTAAGTACGACGGAAACGCGCAGCAGAAACAGTCCTATGCGGTTTTGTGCAGGGGTAGAGACGTGAGTTGACTGGATGAGGAGGGTATCTTACCTACTTGGCGGTAAAATTAATGTAGACTATGGCTTTTTCTCTTACCTCGGCAAAATGTAATAACAATACTACTACTACTACTACTACTACTACTACTACTAATAATAATAATAAAAGCAATGCATAATGAAACTATTAGTGCAATAGTTTAGCAAAAGAATAAAACTTAAATCCACCTGCTGTGTGCAAAGTATACCTTGACTCAAAAGACTCAAGATTTCTTCTTTTTAAATTTAACAAACTATTTAAAGATCGAAAAAGAAATTTTATGCAAATAATATACTTAACATGAGTACCTCTGTCACCACTTTTACAACAAAAACAGCATGTTCTAATATATTTATGACAAGATAAAGATAAATGAATACGATACAATAATAATAATAATATACTGTAATAACACTTAATATCTTTGCCATGCTATTACAGGCATTACGGTCGCAGCAGTGCCCGCAAGTGTTCTTATGTTCCAGCACATTTGGAAATGAATTCGGGACCAATCACTCTTCAACGTGACCATCGGGCCCCGTGCAGCTAGCCCCGCCCCTCCCAGCCAATAAAAATGCACTGTGGGCGTGTTTGGGCGGGGACATCGCTTCGTGTCGTCCAATCACAATGGCGAGATCCAACATTACTTGCCAAGCTGTGCACCGGCACGTGTACCCCTGCGTGTAAACTAACGTTGGGGGAACAGAGAAAATTTCCCGAGAGCAAAGACGGACCGCTAAGCAAAGCAGTCGTACATTCAAGGAATTCTGCTGCTTCTTGGAACAATAATTGTGCTTTATCTCGGAATCGGGATTGGAATGTCGAAGCTGTTGTTTTCGAAAGACATATTTGAGGTAAGTTAGTTGGGTTTTGGTTGTTTTGTCGTGTCTGTGGCCTTTGTTTTGTAGCTAACGTTAGCATGCTATGTCTGGCTGTCGTTACGCCAGTAACGTTACACAAACTGCAGAAATTCCTTCACTCAACTGCCGTATAAAATAGCAGTAGTAATGTGTTACAGCTTATGGTGTATTCAGAATTCCCACAATGTAGCTACAGTTTTAATGTGTGCTCTTGTTTAACCCTTCGGTTGTCGCTTGTGACACTTGTCACAGTCAGAATACATTTATTTACTTGAAGAAGAAGGAGTAACGGCAGAGTAATGCTAACGTAAACCGAAGGCCCTGTTGTGTTGACTTTCAACCAGATTTCAAGACTCAGCTCTCCGGTACGACATGAACATATCAGTTTCTGTGCCGGTGGGGTGGATATGCTTGGAGGCATTGCACAATGTAACGAAGTCTGAGGGCTGCGAAATGCCACTCTGTAATAGGTTCATATCGTAACGTTATCGTATTTAACTTTACGCTGTTTTTGCTGGCAAATATAACAGATATTCTCTGAAAATGTATGATTATTTGTCCACATGCTTTTAAATTAACCGCCCATGCATATATGAAACTATTAACGTTATTACTGTTAGCCTGACAAGTCACATTTGATCCCTAGTCACCCCACTTTTGATGTTTAACATCTGTGTTGGATTACATGTTAAAAGGCTTCATTGTTCACTGCACGGCGGGAGCAGCAGCAGCAGCAAATGTTTTACGGTTATGTTAAGGGACATTCTGCCTTGAGACTCCTCCTAATTGGCCCATGTGCTTGTTAAAGGCAGGTTTGTACAAATTGTGCATATGCATTAAGCCAATCAAACGATGCCTTGTGATTGACATCTGTTCGTGCTTACCATGATCTGTGCATCGTGCTGCTGCCCAGACAGGCTCCATCTCAGCATTCCTCACATATCACCACTGACAGAACTTACAACCCTAAAAAAATAGTTAAAAAATCAAAACCTGAGCAAAACCTGCTTAGAACATGTAGTTATAAAGCGGCAATTGCTGTCAGGGCCTTTTCTAATGTCATCTCAGTCGATTAATTGGAAAGCATTTGTTTTCCCAGCTCCTGAGGGCAACAATGAAGTGGACAGCTAGCATGCATACAATTATCATCTGTGATACACCACATGCTGCGGCATTTGTGACAGTGCACATGGTCTATTCATTTAGCCCTCCTCTGGCACAATAGTTGCTTTGTGTGCCATGGTATATTTTCAGCTTTACAGTAAATGTATGACATAACTGGCCATCAATATCAGGCCTTGGAACTTGAGAGATGCCCCGGCATCTGCGCAGGTGCAATCCTGTAGATTCTCACTTATATCTCACTACAGGCGGGCATCATCAGAGCTCAAAAAGGATCGCCTAGTTGCCCACCCAGAGCAAGTAACATGCAACACTAAGCAACTCACTTGCCCGGGCAAGTAAGTTGCTAAATATAGAAAGGTAAAAATTCGAGCTGAATGTGGGTGAAACTCTAAATATCTATTATGCAGTTTGCAGCAAGGCTGAGGGCAAGGCTGAGTAAACGGGGTCGTTTTTCAAAGGCATGCCAGTTCTCAGAAAAACGCCGCTGCAGTGCCAACGAGAGCCAACAGCATTTGATTACATGGCAGCTAAGAGAGCTGAGAAAACTCCCCCTCTTGGGCCTTGCCTTAAATTTCATTTACTTTAAATTAAAACTAAACATGACAGTCAACTTTGGTTTTTGTATTGGGACCTACTTGCACAACACCACTGCGTAGAATTCTGAAATATAGCATTATTTTTTATGCTTATAGTGTTTTGAGATTTGATATTGTTTTACATTTTAGTAATACTGTAATACGGTATAAATTTTGTCTTCTCCTGGTTTTAAGGGCCTCATTACCGTGAAGTGATGTAATTTAAGTAATTTAATGAACTTAACGGTGAAGTTGTTCCAACAGTGATACCAGTACTGGAAAATGCCTCCAATACCACAGAAAATGCTAGTACTGGTATCAGCTCGTCTCTTCACTCATCATATACCATGTACTTTATTAGCTACTAAATGGTACCCAGCTGCTTCTCAGTTAGCTTAGTTTGCTCTGACTGATGTTTCGTACCTAAAATCAATTTCTCTATGCCGCTCTAAAACAGCACGCAGAAAGTACCGCTGTGCTGCCATTGTCGAATACTGTTAATACTGGTTAGATTTGACGAAGCCAGAAAAAAGTCCACAAAAGTCCCGACCACCAGTTAACAGGTGGTATGTGAGGAATTAAATTTTCCCAGAATTTGAAGTTGCTGTTGCACTACTTTTTATTTTATCTATTTTATTTTTAAAATTATGATTATGTTTTGAAAGAATTTTTATTTTTTGCACTAGTATCAGATCAGTACTCGTATAGGCCGCCATGCAGGTTTGGGTATTTGAATTGGTATCGATAGAAAAAAATGGCATCGGAACATCTCGACTTACCAGACTGTTCTAACTTTATCATATCACGCTGTATTGTGCTATATCATCATTGCATCAACAATCATCCCTACTTTATCATTGAAATATCCATTTTTTTTTGTTTGTTTGTTTTTATCTTACTGTGCAGCACTTTGGAAACCTTGTGTTTGTTAAAATCGTGCTATATAAATAAAGTGGATTGGATTGGATTGGATTTTTAGGTTTTTGATCAAGAATATTGTGATATTTGATTTTGTCCACATCTCCATATTGTGACTCTCTCGAAAGTACTGAGCTTGTGTGTTGGTCTATGTAGCAGCTGCACATAAACATACAAAAAGAAAAGGGGAAAGCCTGCGCTGCGAAAGGTTGTAAACAGAAGGTTTTAAAAAAGAAAGCTGAGAGGAAGCTTCCCTCCTGGAACGTGTGACTGTTAAGGAGTGTCAGAGGGAGTTGTGGGTAGGCACCATAAAGATGACTCCTCCAGCTTATGCATTAGTAAATCTAACCTGTCAGTTTTAAAACCAGCAAGCAGCAACCTAGCATGTGTGACACAAGAGGTGAGATAGAGGGCAGTTAAGTGGCAGAGGTGGTGCCATCCACATTTAATCTGTGTGATCACATGTACCTGGGGGACTGACTCACCCCACGAGACAGGACAAGCAAACAGTGTATAGTTTCCGCAACAGGGCTGCATTGAAACGAGTGAGAGATTCACCACCAGTGTCTCGTTTGGACTCTAATGGGTGAAGCAGAAGAGAAGCCATACGTTGTTTTTCATGGTTTGGCTTTGAGAGCATTGTTTGTGCCATCAACGGCCGTAAAATGCCCCACAGTGCTTCCTACTGTATCTATTTTCAACTTTAAACTGAACTAAATTGCCCTCTAAGATTGAAAAACAAAGGCTTAGGGCTAAATGGGGCAGAGAGGGAGAACTTTGGGTTTAAGTGTTTGGTTGTAGGTGGAGCGTGTCCATCCTCCACGTTCATATGCGACTGTAAAACCGCCAGAGCGACTGACCCCACCACAGACTGCCAGGAACTTTCTCGCTGATGGTTTTCGTACTTGCCTGGGGTTAGAGTGGTTTCAGTTGTTGTTCGTTATCAGGTTTGTCCCGCTATTAAAAAAAAAAAAACTCCCACGCATGGTAACCGGATTTTAATTTAAAGCAGTCAAGTGTCATCTGGTGGCAACTGACAGTCAGTATTAGAGATGGGTGAAAGCTGTTTGGAAGGGTGGGGCGAATGGCCTATGTCGCCCCTGGTCGATCGAAAGGAAGTCGGGTTCAGATCCCCGAATCTGGAGTGGCCACGAGGGGTCAAGACCAGTAACGCATGCAGTCCCGGAGAAGTTGGCGGGAGCCGCGGGGAGAGTTCTCTATGATTTGTGAAGGACATGCTGCCCTGGAATTGGTTTGCCCCAAGAGAGGGGCCTGTGAGCTCTCGCCGGCCCTCGAAAATCTGTAGGAGAACATGTAAATCTCGTGCCAGGCTGAACCCGTATCCGCAGCGGGTCTCCAAGGTGAAAAGCCTTTGGCGTGTCAGACAAAAGTGCGGAGGGGAAATCTTCAAATCGGGTCCTTAACTTCAGGATAAGGATTGGCTCTAGGGTGTGGGTCGGTCGGGCTGGAGTGCAAAGTGTGACTGGGTTTGAGCCACGGCCGGGGGGGGGGGGGGGGGGGGGGGGGCG